>JADLZK010010100.1:0-326558 GCA_015847255.1 Hyparrhenia diplandra | reverse complement strand
CTCGTCTCAAAAAAAAAAAAAAAAAAAAGTAATGTAAACCAAGCAAGAAGCATACACCGTATATTGCTCAAAAAGAAGAAAAAAAACATAGTATATAAGATAATCAGTTTCAAAAGCCCGGCCCCCATGTTAGGGTATGAGTCCCTAGCCAGACATGTTTTTGGTTTTTAAACGCGTGTTTAGACGGTGGGTTGGAACGAGTTGAAGCCCGAATCTATATCATGATCTATATCATGTGGTTTAGGGTTCGGCTGAGCTGGAACCTAGCCGCTAGGGAATATGGGTTTTTAGATCCTAGTTGCATTCAACTCCCAAAATCGAACGGATGGGACAAACCCACTTTTGTGTGTTGGCGCAATGCAGAGCAGAGCAGTTGTAGCAACGGCGGTGCATGCTACTGGAGCCAGCCAAGCGGGGCTTTGCGGTGGGGCACACAAGGCAACAACGATAGCACGAGCAACTGGGCAAAGCATGCGACGTTAACAGCGGCATGCGCATACAGGGTAGCGATGGAGTGGTCGCGCGATGGCAACAACGACAGGTTTGTGTGGTAGCAGCGGTGGGGTGGGCTAGAATCGCGATATGAAAAAGGCGGGGCGAGCTAGAGAGATCAGTGCAGGAGAAGAAGTCCACGAGAGAAGGAGAAAAAGAGTGTGACAGTGTCACCCTAGGCTCACATGTTAAGGTGCTTAAGCCACCTCATATGTATCCCTAACAACCTCAACCCCTTAACCAAACATGAAACGGGGTCCACTCAACCAAAAAACTAGACGAAGCAACCCCATCCATAAAGTCATGAAAGCAAAAACTCGCTAAGTTTGCTCATTGGCATGTGTAGCGCTATTTCCATGCACAGTGAATAAATGAAGGTGCTTAAGAAAAACAGTTTTAGAAACATAAAGACATCAAATTGTCCTAAAAAAAACATAATACATCAAACATAAAAAAGATCACGCAAAGAGGCGCTAATAAGAAACAAAAGTACCAAAGTACATCACCACTCACCGGTACTTTCAAATGTGTACCACCGGAGCTTAGTGTTCAGCCGTACAAATGGCAACAAAAAGACTCGCCTTACCTTGTGTTGGTACCAGAGACCACACCATACGAGTTTGGGTGACAGAATTGTTGGAGAAGACTAAATGTGAGCGTGAGCTTTTTAATACGTTGGGAAAAAATATCATTACCCGGAGTTTGCATTCTAACTCAACTTAAACTTTTGAATTTACTTGCTTTTCTCTAGGCCGTGTGTAGGCATGGGAGCTCTGAAGATTCTAAAGGATTCCAGGCTCGGAAGAGTCCTACTTAAGTCCCAATATGTTAACTTGTATATACTCCTCGTGCAACATTTATATCTTCAAATAAATTTGTTAAAACTAGACTTAAAGATCCAAATTATAGTTTGTTTAACTTTTTAATTCTAACTCTAAGTTTGAGCGCTTTGTTTGTTTTTTTTAAAAAAAAAAAAAAAAAAGTGCAATTATAATCAAATTTGTGTAATTCTTAAGGAACTTTTATTAATAAAGCATGCCATAACAAAAGAAGTGATATTTTACACAAAATTTTGAATAAAACGAAAGTGGTCAAACTTAAGGTTGAAAAAGTCAAATGAACTATAATTTAAAATAGATTTAGTACTTAAACAAAATAGTCCACTACTGTAACAACTTTCGGCACTATACTACTTAATGTTCCTTTAAAAATAATATTTAGTACTTCAACGAAATAGTCCACTATTTAGTAGAAAGATTTTTGAATGGTGAATTGCAAGCGTGAAGGGATGCTTTTTTCCCCTACAATAGACTCCATGTATTGAAATCTTGTCAACACATAAAACATTAGCAAGCAAAAATTAGAACCGAAGCAGATTGCGTGTTTTTTCTGTATAAGAACGGAACAGTTCAACACCTAGTGTTTTTTACATCCTAAATTTCTCCACAGAGAGTGGAACACTTTGTACTAGATTTACCCCCCAAGACGTCCATAATAATAATTTTTCACGGGTTGTACACACAAGAGGTGTTAATGATAGGACACACAACCATTTACTTGATAAGGTCGGTCCTCAATGCATAGTTTTATGACACGGTTACCAAGACCACAAACTAGGTAATCGAGCCACATGAGTTTCATGGGATGAAACTCCTCTCTCATGGATGAAACTCCCTCGTTTAATGAACTTGCCAAGTCAACAGTTTTGATGATGTGGTACCCTATTTAATGTGCATGGCATCCTCCATGAAAGCTTCATTGAGACTAGCTTAATATGACTTACAAGAAGTGTAGCCGTTCACTCGTTTTTAACAAGTGTGGATTCAAAAGACAAGAACATACTGGTTACACCAAACAATGCAATTACAGCAAGGTCAATCCAAATAATCAACACATTCTCCAAGTCTTTTTTGTTGCTAGAGGCAACAACAACTTTGTTCTTGTTATCTTTTGATGAACTTGTAATGTTAGAATCTATACCTATATTATATATTAATAAAGAGGCAAAATTTCTGCGGTCCATCCATTTTTTGTGTCAGTCTTCCCATATCTAATTTCGTGACTATCATGTTTGTCTACGGCTCCCAATCCAAATACAAGATCTTTTTATCAGAATTCATTCCCAATCCAAATACAAGATCTTTTGATCAGAATTCATTTGTGTTTGTTTTGGAAACTTAGGCAAACTTAGGCCCCATGCGCGCGTTGTATACGTGTCCAACTCCCTCGGGTTGCGTCAAAGCCTCCGGCTTGTGTTTCTCTTTGCTTATCATCTCTTTCTTTTCAGACCTAAGTCATGAATAAGTGTGTGCTTCATAATCCAACGTCTATTCCTATATTAGACTTACCTTCTATTTCTATCGAAAATTGGATTCCAACTCTATCATGGAGACATGGAGTTCAGCTTGCACACGTCTGTAGGGCTATGCAACTAGCATATCTCCATATGAATTTCGTATACTCTATGTATATCCCATCTCCATGTATATCGTACGTGACCCAGACTCATGATTCATACTCATATAAGTTAGAACATCTCATGATATCAATTATCAAGTTCAATTTCCATAGTGTTGACTCCCGTGGCAGCGCATATGCATATTTGCTAGTTGAGTTTTAATGGGAAACTCATGTGGTTATTATACAATGTTAAACTAGACACAAGAGATGAATACAAATTTATTTCTATTGTTATCTAGACTAGAATATCTTTGGCCTTTCAAGTTTACTATTCGCTATACTGAATTGAACCGGAAAAGCCCGCCCTACACTCACAACTTTTCCGTACACAAATTCGAGATTAGGAAAGGAACGGCCCAAAGTTAGCCCATATAGTATACGGAGTACGAACACAAACACTGTTAGTGGGCCCGCCTGTCAGTACCTTAAAACAGGTCTGAATCAGTGAACCGAGATCAGTAACAGGTGGAGCCCACGCGTCAGCCGGACTAATTTGAATCCCGCAGCCAAACCACCCGGATCTCCAGCTGTGCCCAAAAGCATTTTCTGCCCTCATCCAGCACCCTCTCGACAAACCACACCAGCTGCCATCGGACGGCCCAAAACTGGGCCGCGTGTTCGATTCAACGGCCACTGCAGCCCGCCGAACCCACACACATCCTCCAAAGCCGCCCCCTCCGCCCGCGCCTGTCCTGCGCCGCCTCCCCCGCTCCTTCCTCCTCTCCCCCTTCAAATTTTTGCGTAGCGTTGATTCCACGCCCAGACGCCCCGATATACTCTGAGATACCCAAATCTACTAGCGACGCCCCTCTCACAGCGCTCGATCCAAACGCGAGCGCGAACCCTAACCCTAGCGACCGCGAGTGATGGCGCGCCCGAGAGGTAAGAAGCGCACGGCGGCCCAGGCGGCCGCCACTGATTCGGTCGAGCCGGAGGCTGCCAACGGCGCTTCGAGCAAGGCGGAGGTCGCCAACGGTGCTTCGACCAAGCCGGAGGCAGCGGCGACGGAGCCGGCAGCTCGGGGGCGGGGGAAGCATGTCAGGGTTTTGCCCAAGCCCAAGCGTGAGACGGAGTACTTTCCTGAGAAGAGGAACCTGGTGAGTTGTTTTCTAGGATGCCTGGCTTGAGTTAGGTTTTTGGTATCCCCGAGTAGTCGTTTGTTCCTGGTCTGATTAGCCCGTCGGCGGCTTCACTTTCGGTGTTGGTCTAGCTGCAAGATTTGCAGTGCTTCGATTGTTCGAAAAAATTGGGGATGATGCCGCTGGTGATGCTCAAATGTGGCATTCCATGGTTATGTAGGATTATACTTGGGTTTTACTATTGGATTCTCCTCATCTGAGCAGGATTTCACAATGCACTACTGTGGTGTTAGGAATTTGTTATCGTTATTGATGAAAATTTTGAAATCTGTGTGCTTCACGATGCACTACTGTGGTCAACAATTTCTCTTGTCCATTGGTTGCGGTTGATATTTGAATCTTGAGGACCATGTATGACTACCACTACAAAGGTTTTTAGCGTAAGATTAGAGCATGATGGCTTTAGAAGCATTTTCTAGCATGTTGGCTCAAAGTGGTTTATTTTTGGAAATTGCCATAAGGATTTAGATTGCGTTTGACTGCCCCGTATGACGACATTGCTATTTACTTTTCATTTATTTTAACTAATGATTTGTTGCTATGTTCAGGAAGATCTTTGGCTATCTGCTTTCCCTGTCGGTACTGAGGTTTGCTCCCATCTCTGCCTTCTCTAGTTTGTAGTAGTGTATATGCTAGTGATCCGCATTTGGACATAGCTCACATCTTTTCCTGAACAACTTATAACTTGCCATATTAACTGCAGTGGGAAAACATTGACAAGATAAAAGAATTCAACTGGAGCTTCGAAAATTTGGAGGTATGGTGATCAAAGTTAATCTTTTAATCCATTTTTCTTTTTGAGAGCTTATTAGTTCCCCCTTCATGATGATATGTGGTTATTGTTGGTGAACAGAAAGCCTTAGAAGAAGGCGGAGAACTTCATGGGAAAACAGTTTATATGTTTGGAAGCACTGAGCGTAAGTGCACTTAGCTTTCAGCTAATATCTAAAATTAATTTGCTTACATTAGTCCTTGATGTATGTTTGTTAGTCTTTGTAATATTTGTCACCATTGCTATCTTGGCTAATTTTGATCTCCATTTAATCTTGAAGAGTTATTAGTTTAGTAAATTCGACAATTCTATCTGTGCAACACTATCTATGTGCTGGATTTATAAACTGGATTTTAGTATATGCTGTCTGTTTCATTTGCTTACAAGTTTTATGAGCCTGCTGAATATACAAGACTAATTGGCTCCTGTTGTCATGCAGCCCAGCTATTGGATGTCAAAGGAGAGTCAAAGATAGTGCTTATTCCAGTTGTAGTTGTTGTAAGTTCTTGTCTACCCTCTTTGCTGGACAACTATCCTGTGTGTATATTTATTCCACTATTATGAGTTCCAAAACATGCTATTAGGAACATGCCTATTGAAAACGCCCCACACCATCTCACGTCTAGCTCTTTCGCTATCACGGACGGGATAACCCTGTTTTTATTGAAAACAAATAATGTTCACCATACACTTGCTTGATATACAAGCTAGCCGCTAGCCATAGAAGCAAGCCACATAACTGTTGGACATGAAAATCTACCCATCTAGGTCATAGATATGCCAGCTAAACAATTAAGAAATTCTGTTTGTACTTTGCATCAGCAAACAATTCATACCATCTTTGGTGGTAACTGTTGTTTCCAATTTTTATTTAGTACTATCAACTGCATAACATTTAAAATATATATGCCTTGAAGATTAAAAATTGCGACAAACATTTTGAAAGTAAAAAAAAAAGACGAGAGACTTGATCTACCTTGTCCATTGATATTACCAATGGAACCATATTTTGATAGGCAGTACTAGTACTTTAAATCAATTTTGTTCTTTAACAATATTGGTGCTGTCCACAATATTGGTGCTGTCCAGATAAAAGTTTTTTGGCTGGTTATATATTTTTTTTCATTAGTGTTTTGACTCTAAAATGTAGTGTGGGTCTCATTTAACACCTGAACTCATTTATTTTGCAGGTAGACTGCCCTTTCCCTCCATCAGATAAAATAGGCATAAACTCAGTCCAAAGGGAAAATGAGGAAATCGTGCCGATGAAGGCGATGAAGATGGCATGGGTGCCTTATGTTCCACTTGAGGACCGGTATGTTTGTATTATCATGTTGTTTCTTCTCCCAAGTCAATGCAACTCATTCTTCTAGCTTTGGCTTTGCTTTCTCTGTAGGCTTAGCAGGATTGATAGTTTGAAAACAAAAATATTCACTCTCGGATGCACACAGCGAAGGTTAGTAATACAAATTTATGTTTTTGGAATTTCATTCTTTAGGATTTATATTTGTGCTCATCCATTGTTGTGTTATATTTCCTATTTCTAAGCACTGCTGTTGTTACCACTGGTTCAAGTTACAAAGTCTCTGGTTTGCACTTTTGTAGGTCTGCGCTGAAGCATCTCAAAATCGAGAGAGTCAAGAAGTTTGATTACTGCATGCCTTGTAAGCTTAATCTCTATGTCAGTTAATTCATTGGAATGACAGTTGAATAAAATGTGGCCACACGAAGAAACATATTGCCTTCTAAACTCTTTAGTCTCTACTTAGTTGGCTGATTGTTGTTGTGATTAACTTTTGTAATATGAGTGCTGCGCTTGTTTTCTAGTTATGTTATAAAATGTCCAAGCATGTTTTGTTATAAAAATCCCTCGGAAAGTGGTGAGGTGGCATATAGTGTGCAATGACCGCCTAAGCCTAGACAGAAATCATAAGCTAAGTGGGACGGTGGTGCTCAGGAACGTCAACACCTTCTAAAACAACACAGGCAATCATTTGAAATAACCTTACATTCTAACTGAACCCTTATAAGCCCTACCTCACATCCTTAAACTATTCTACTGATTTTTAACTATAACTCTGTAAGTTATTTAGTTTATATATGTATGGCATGATTTGGTTTTATGTTCTTTTTCTGAGCAATCTCCTCATCTATGTATGAACCTTGTCTATCATCTGTGCAGACTACATGCCATTGCAACCTCTTGAAGATGAGGATGACACAGTTATCAATTTCTTATATCCTCTAGAACCACCGGTAAGATTCCTTATTTATTTATAAGTGAGAAGTAGATTGTTGTGATGTATCACTGTGTTTACTTTGTGCTGCATGCTGCAGATAGTAGACGACTTTGACTGGGAAATGGATGATTACGAGGTTTGTGTTGAAATGTGTTTTGTTCTACTCAATATGCTAGAGTTGCTTACCCATGAAAGTGCATCTGTGTTTAATCACTTTAATTATGGTCTTGCAATGCAGGATTTTGCAGATCAGAAAGTCCAAGAAGGTAGCCTGCCAGAGGGCGAGAAAGACAAATTCAAGGTACTGGATTTGTTGTATGCTTAATTTGTGGCTAAGCTAATTTTCAGGAATTGGTTGCATTTGGTATCTTACAAACTTACAATTTTGTTGCAACATTTATTTGATATAGGAGTTCTTAAAGGAGAATGTTAGACAAAGGAAGAGAGAGCTGAGACAGGTTCGCAATCATGGGAACTATTTATTTTATGGACAAGTGATTGGTTGTATTAGCATTTAATGTTTCCATAAACTTATGTAGGCTAGAGAAGCTAGGCAGAAAGCTATTGATGACATGGATCCCGCAATGAAAGAAGCATTCGAGAATATCAAATTTTACAAGTTTTATCCTGTGAAAACCCCAGACACGCCTGATGTGAACAATGTAAAGGTATGTAGTGCTGCTGTTAAGCATTCTTGAGTTAAAGTAACTGAATACGTTTAACTTTGTAAATATTGTTTTTTGCAGGCTAGGTATATTAACAGATACTATAGGAATGCCCATTATCTGATGTAATGGCAAGCCAGTGTGTCACTTGAGGAGTTGATATCAAAAAATTTTTGAACGGGGGATTAGTTTGGTGACATCGTCAAATGTGGTCTCACTGTTGTACTGTACTAGAGTTGCCCTTAGTATCTTCTTTCTTCTTTTGCTGTCTGGTGTATACAATTATGAGGATAGATTATTGTGTATGACCCAGAGGGTCAATGTAGTTTTGAGATTAAACAAATTGTCAAGGAACAATTTGTTCCCTTTTATCTTATATCTAATGAAATTTTTGGCACATGATTCATGGACAAATTGTCAAGGAACAATTTGTTCCCTTTTAATCTTATATCTAGTGAAATTTTTGGCACATGATTGAAATTTCCGGCACATGATTCATGGATTTGACACCGATAAAACAGAGTCTGATATTTACATCTGATATGTGCAAGCTATGGACCATATTTTGATGTACAATCATGCTATAATCATAGAAGTGGTTTGGTTGGGTAGCGCCTCTAAACCTGTTTGTTTCCAGTTAATAACATAGGTGTTTAGTTCCAGTGTTATATGTTGTGTCACACAACTAAAGAACTATTACTGTAATTGTTTCAGATTGTATTCAGTTAAAAAATGAGTTAGCATCATCCTCAAGAGTATACGTGTCATTTCACACTAGGAAATCTATGCACGATCATCAGAATTGCTAAACTTCTAACTACTTTACCTGGCTACAGCTTGTAAAAGAAAGGAATGGACCGATTTAAGTTTCCTGGCCAGACTTTAGTGCACAAAATACCCTCCGAGTCTGAGATAAGTGGCCGTTTCCGTAGAACTGGCTTGTGCTGGCTGTTTGAGGGGCAAAAACTCAACAGACAAATTCCGGACGGCGCTCTCACCGCCGTGTGCTGTGCTTGTGGGATGCCGCGGCGGCATTGGGGAGGACAGCACCTGCGACGTTGGCGAGGACTCGCGGCTCGCATGTCATGAAGCCACGAGCTCCTACTTCACTTGTTCCAAACAACATGGCCACGAGTTCTGAGACGGTGCATTTGTCTAAATATATGAGAAAACCAGATACATACACAAATAAAGACCTTTTTGCTACTACAACATGAACAAATGCGCTGACCAAATATGCAGAAATTCAGGATGCGTTAAGCTACATTATCTTAGTTTCTCCGATCCTGAACTTCTGAACCAACATGTGGCAACTTTCGTCCGAAAAAAAAAATACTAGTTGAAAAACAAGTCTCTTCTCCTGAAAAAACACATGTATATATATTGATATAAGCACACATTTCTAGCTGTAGTTACATTTTTTTTCAATCACACAAAAGTTTTGTGCGTATTTATTTGTATTAAGGGAAAGAGTTTGATTACATGGCGGATGCATTACAAGATATGAAAAAGCCATTTGCCCACGCATCCCTCCCTTTGGCCTAATGGTGTATTACTCGCTGAATCAACTCCCAAGGTGCCTAGCACCCGCCAGCACCCACTACTCCACCATGTGCTGGATGGTCACCACGAGAGCATCGACGTCGGTGGCTGCACCACGGAAACAGCGTGCGTTCCGCTCCAGTTCTTTCGGATTTGTGTTCAACTATGACGAACTGAATTTGTTGATGCCAAGAAACGATGATTTGTTAGTTCTTGGATCAGTTACAATATTCTGACTAAAGCAAATAGACTCATTCTGGATTCACTGGTACTCTGTTCAATTGCTTAGTGCCTCTATGTGAAAATGATTTTTAGTGTAAACTGTTCACGACATTGCTCGCTAATGTCTTCTAGTAGTGCTTGAGATCAGCTGAAAGAAATTTTGTTTTGTAGGTTCATTTCTGAAAATGTGGTGGTTAATAGTTCTGAAAATCTGTGACCTTATTCTTGTTCTTATTTTATTTATGTTTGCTTTATATTGTTTCTTTTGCAATCCAGATACTGCCGGTATGTTAGTGTTTAATCATACCAAAGATTGTTGTATTGTTTAATCTGTATGCAAGTTTTTCTGATAACTGAACTGTATAATCATATATTCTTCAACTTTTTGGATGTATGCAGCACATACCGAGTGATGTTGTGTTTCCCCATCGATTTAAGACATTATTCGAATTTTAGGAATGTGTGCTCAGCTTTTGTTCGACTCTGAATCTCCTTGTGATATACTCTGTATTTCGCTAATGTCTATCTATACATATTGCTTGAAATACCCTTTTGCCATCTCTTTTCAATTCTTTGTGTGGTACTATTAGCAGCAGAATTCGTTAGCAAAAAGCTTAGTTCCGTCATGCTTGAGCTGCCCACATTGGTTGCCTATTCGTTTCTTCACAAAATTTCCATCGATTTGTGACATTATCAGTAGTTATTTAAAACACAGCTTGTTTCAGCTGAAAAAGTAGCCCAAAAAGTTGATTAATTCTCTCGATGGCAAACCGCTAAACTGTTTTGCTCATGCCGCAATTCAGTATCTCACTTCTGCTTTGATTTGCTCCAAAAGATAGAGGGCATGTTTCACGCTTCCTAAAGACCTTTTTGCTTGGTGCCTAATTGCCTATGCACCACCCAAACATAGTGCGGTGTCGCCCTTGGACCTTTGGTGAACTAGTTAAGGTTTAGGGACTCAAAACTATACTTTTAAAAGTTCATGGACCCAAATAGCACACATGCACAAGTTAATAGACCTACAATACATCTAACTAAAGTTTAAATCTCACATCCATTTTTTTTGAAACAGAATCTGATCTAGTTGTTGTTGACGATTACATCTGTCGCCATTCTTCTTTTGCCTTTCGAAATTGCAAAATGGTATGGAGCAATATCTTTTGGCCTCTGTTCTCCAATCCCTGTTCTCCTTGGGCAAGTAGCATTTGAATTCAAAAAAAACAAAGGCATGTAGAGCATTTTGTCCAATTTAACTTGCATTTTCCCCTGTCAGTTGTGTCCCTGGCCCCTGCATGCTTCCTTAGCCAGTCCAGCTCTTCAAGCACCTCTTTAGTTGTTTTTTTTTTTTTTTTTTTGATGAAACAGGAGGGGTTTACACCCCTACTGGAAATTTATTAAAACCAAATAAACAGAGTTACAAAGCATCCTCAAGTTACAAAAAAGGAAATGACTCAAGTTGGATTATATATTCCATTACAGGAAGATACAAAAAAGGAAATGACTCCATATGTAAAGATTTCCATACCTAATGAATGATCTTACTCCGCAGAATCAGAGTCATCATCAGCATATACAGCAGCTGACTTTTTAGGCAAGAATTCTTCATTAGGACAAATATTTGCGAATAACTACAACAAAGGAACCATAAAACGAATTAGTCAGATCAAGGACAAATCATATTTGATGTTATGTGACATCTCAATATATCATGCTACCATAGCTGTAGGTGGTGACTAAAAGAAACATTAAATATATGCTAAAGCTATTACTTGTACTGCAAAGAAAAAGTTGGTTGATACAATCATGGATGGAATGCGTGCACCAAAACAAAATGTATATAAAAGTTGCTTCTTCAACGTGAAAGCAAATAAAACCCATCTGATACTAATAAGAACAATTCTGAAAGATCCATGGTGATTTTTGTCCTACTCACTCCGTGTTTTTTCTTGTCATTAGGAACTTAGGACAACTGCTTAGCTCAAGTTAGTATTGAGCATCTTGTTCTAACCACAAGAAAAAATGTCTGGAGGTAGTACTTTTGATGCAGGTACATTCAAAAGAAAATGCAACATGCAATGCAATACCTTTTTTGATGAATCCAGTATACTCCGGTAGTCCAGATGTTCATCAGGTGTAGGGCACGACAATAAAGAACTAGATGTTCCCTGATTTGTAAGAGAGGACAGTGAACTTTTAAGGGAAAAAATGCATATACACCGGACAAGATCTTCAGTACCCAGACTACATGAATCCAGCCTATAATGGTGATAAAAGAAATTTACCTCCGTGATCTCTTGAACATACACACAGCTCCAAATTACTGTCGGCTTAAAGTCCTCATTATTTTCACTTGTTTCCTCCAAGTGGCCTTGCAAAGAATCTGAAGCCTGTGGAGCAAATAGAGCATCTATTGCCTTTTTTATGCATTGTTTTCCAGTAGAGGTATCAGCACACGGGGTAGACAAATGCACCATAAACCTAAAAGTGAGATTGACTTGTAAGGTAAGCTATTAGTCCTGGGGGTAGAAATAGCATGTGCATGCTAAAACTGACATTGTTGAATGATATGATGACACAGTAAATAACTTACATTCCAGGAGGGCATACTGCTAGATTGCTGCTCAACTGAAGACCCCGTATAGCTGCAATCTGCTGCTCTTCTAAGGCTAAATGAAGAGAGGGAGTCGTGTTAAAACAGATATACATTGCTACATCAAAGAAATATGGCACAAACAGGTAATGAGTATCGGTTCTTACATTTCGGTGGGAAAACAATTAGAAGATTTGATGAATTCTGTTTCACAGATTTGGTAATTAGGCATATACCCCTCACAACTTTTCTCAACAAGTTTGAGTCTGAACCATCAGATGGGGCATCCAGAATAGGGACTTTGTATGACGGGTCAAGTATCAAGTGCTGGCACAAAATATTCTGACCGATGTTAATCTGGCACCTAAACAATTCTTCCTTTCCTGATCCAGGGAAATAAACAATTTCAATTTACCGATGAAGAAGTGGAGTAACAAAACAAAAATGGTTGCACAACTTTCACAAATAAAGTATGCATCCTCTGACGTGTGAAATAAATAATGAAGAGAAAAATAACACAACTTTGTATCATACCTCATCCATAAGAAGTGCAGATATTGGCATCCGCAACACCTGAACAGATATTGGCAAGGCTAACTATGAGAAATGACACGAGTTACTTAGAGAAAGAGGACATAGGTTCCGTTTGGTATTGCGATGTCTTTTCAAAAGTGATTATTTTTTATTTCTCGTTTTGGTCATTAGTAATATATGAGATCATCTTTCAAGGATCAATTACAAGTTTACAACAGAAATCACACTAGGAATGACAATATTCCTCTTACTAGATTCCACAGCACACCACAGCACAGCAACCGCGCAACCACAAACAAAGCCATAAAGAAGGTGCAGCAGCCATTCATGCAGAGACTTGTCGTTCGTCGCAATCAGATTGCATGTAAGACTATTGAGATTAAAGATGCTACAATCACATGACTGTCAACGAAAACAATAGCAAGAGCTAGAAGACAAAAACCATTGCGCAGATGTTTGTGAAGATCATCTTACATATAGTGCACTCTTAACAGCAGCGCAACGACAGAAAGCTTGGGGCAGTTCACCATGCCCATACATCGGATAAATGAAAGGACTTCTAGCATTAGCAAACCTGGTACAACAGAACAAGCAGATGTAACATTTCAGCAGCATAGCAAGGTACTCTAAACTTGTATGCTTGATTACATACATCTCTGCAAATAAATGAAAGTTGATTGGTTGCTTAATAAGGCATTTACATAATAATAGAATATAATGCTTTCCAAAGTATAGAAGGAAAGGTTCAGGCAAGCAAAGTGACCTCCCAATGGACGAGGAGTATAGAGCAATGGTCTGGATTCCCTCTCTCGTAGTCAGTAATTTCTCGCAACAGTTAGTGTCTTGATCATAATCTGCCATTGCAACTGCATAGAGCACAACCCTGTAAACAAGGCACATATGCCAATCTTAGTAGTCGTATTACTATAATAACTAGAGTAATCTCAGTTACGGGCGCCCTTACGCTGTCATCATGGGTGGAAGCTGCTGTTTCTTGAGATACTCAACGAAGGGGAGGTCCAGATCTTCCTCAGATATCTTATCAGAAGCTTCTTCACCCTCTCCATCCTCATCTGCAGCAGCCATGTGTTCCCGCACAAGCTTGAAGAACCTAAACAGGTAAGTTTTCTCTGTAAGCTTGAGGGTGGTGGCGTCATTGAAGATGGCCTGCCCCGAGTCCGGCACCGGGTAGAGCTGGCCCTCCCAGTAGATGAGACTGCCCCCTCCACGCTATTGAACTCCACATGGTGGCTTCCCCCCGACCTCAGGAGAAGGTCCACGGCCTCGTCGGCGCAGTACAGCACCCTGGGACCGACCAGGTCGACGGTGAATCGCCTCGACGGCTCCGGCGCCGCCCCCGAGGTCTCGACCTCCGAGTAGATGTTGCGGCGGCGGAGATCAACAACGGTATGCGAATCGTCACCGGAGGGGGGAAGGGGAACGGAGGAGGGGTCAGGGGAGAGGAAGGAGGGCAGCGGGACGGAGGAGTAGAGGGAGCCGTAGAACGGGTTGGGGTCGACGTGGAGGACGGTCTTCCCGGCGGCGGCGCAGGCAGCGGCGAGCACGGATTCCGGGAGGCCCGTGCCACAGATGACCACGTCGAAGGAGGTGGGCTCGATGGTGGGGTAGTCGTGTGCCGGAGCTTCCGCCATGTTCTCCGATGAACCTGGCTGGGGATCCCACACGGAGGGCTCTGCTATCCCGTGCAAACACGGAGGCGCTTGCGGCTTGGTAAGGAAGGTGAGATTTGCCGCCTCCGATTGCAAGAAAGCAGGAGAGATTTGCCGCAACACGACTTCCGTGGGCAGGCGGCGGGGAGATTTTCGGATCTACGGCCTTGAGGCATCAGAGAGTTCAGGACCCCTGTTGCAGTCTGCATTTCTGCGCCTTGAGGCGTAACAACCTGAGGACGAACGCCTCTGCCGCCACGGCACCACCACCCCGGCGAGGTAGTCAACGATTCAGGCATTCAGCGATGGTTTACCTCTGGCTTCGCCTCTTAGCCAGCGAGTGGGAACAGCACCTTCTCCCTAGACTGCTGCATGCTCCACGCCGGCGCACCTTGATGAGGCTCCAGCAGTTGAAGAGGCGGCAGTGCGCCTCCTACAGATGCAGAGATGCTGATGCGGCTGCTCGAGCTCGACAATGCCGGACTGCTGCTCCTTGATAACGGCCAAGCTACTGTTCTTCCAAAAGGAGAGTTTTGTTCAGTCACGTCACCGAGTCGCCTGGGGACGATGTTGCTCGTTTCGTTCTTTTGTACATCCAAAGATTTAGCTGACCTCTCGGTTATTACTGAGCTGCGTTCTCCTCCAGAGAGTAAAATTTATCCCATGTCTTTATGATTTAGCAAACCGAGTATCTTACTACTAAAAAATATATTTTAATAAATAATCATCGTCTGCTTACCGCTAATCGCTTCACCATCGGCGCCTTCACCGCGCTCCCGCACTAAAATTTATCCCATGCCTCGCCCGGCTCATCTACTAAAAACTACCACTCGCCACGACTGCCCCACCGGCCCACCCACGATCTCATTCTCTTCCGCCTGATCCGTTTGTCGCTGCGGCCTTCGATTTGCCCCTCACCAAAAACTAGACTTAAAGATCTTTCCCCCAGCCGCGAAGCGCGCTGACCAACGAACCGTACCGCTACGCCGTGATTACCTCCCCGCTAGACGCCAAGCCCGTCGCCGGCCGCTACTTGATCCGCCACGGATTTTAATCGCGAAATTTTAATAAACCGGCGCCCGGCCACACCGTAAATTCCTCTCGGCGCCAATTAAACGCCGACCACGCCGGCGTTTGTAAATTGCCCTCGGTGTCTTCGCCGCTACCTACCTTTGCCAGCGATCATCGCAAGTCGGCCGGACGGGGATGCGGCCCTGTACGTCGATCCGTCCAAATTCACCGCCTTCCTATGAGTTCATATAACACAAGCTTGCCATATACTAGCGAATGCTTCACTCATGGATGATGTACACACCATGTTCGACAATTGCCTCTAGCAATTTTTTTACTAACAAATAGCCATGCTTTATCTTTAGGTACAAAGATGCGGATGCACATATGTACAGCTCACGGGGACTCGATATGTTGAAATAAGCAAACAAGAAACACGAAAGGTATGCTTCCTCAAAAGTTAATTCAGCTTTCGAAGCAATAATTTTTCCATATAATAATGCCGCTGGATCGGACTCCTATATGGTATACTTTGAGTCCATGTTAGTCTCTATGCAAGGATTATCGTATTCAATCATTTTGCATTACTTGAGAGGCCAAAATTAAGTTGTTTAAATGAGACTAAAGATCATGACGAAGGACCGGAAAATGGTCGTGTGCCCATTTGCGAGATCAACGTGTCACGATTTCGTCATTTCAAGTTATGTGATCTTTGTTACGCTAGGTTAGCCTCAACCTTTGACTTCATTCAGTTATAGAACTGAGAGTTCATGTAGAAAGTGATGGGGTTAAGACCTAGAACAGGTGCAATCTTTAGCATGTGTATTTTACTATTTTATCTTTTTTATAATTTGAGCTAACCTTTGTTCCCGAATCGATGGAGTACTTCACTACTTTATGTAATCGATAATTTACTCACCTTAAGGTAAACCCTATCTCTTCATGTAATTGGTTCTTCTTTACTTTGTTGTCCCCGGTCATTAAATCCGTTGATTAGCCATGTTTCTTTAATTAACATAGCTCACATGGCTTTCAACCATCCCATTTACGCACAATATTTTTGTGTTATATGCTTGTTGTGTGTTGTGTCTTTTTTTTTCTTGTTACTTTTCTAAATTTGGGTGATGCTGACCACAAACCTCATTTCTTAAATAGCAAATTGTCACTAGCCATCCGTAATTTGCCTAATCTTATGAATTGTCCTAGGATCGGGACTATGGTTGTGGATGTGAAAGGGATAAATAAAAAAAAAAAAATCTTGGAAGACAATTACCCTTCAAAAATATTTGTGTGAGTACAAATAAATATTGGATAAGTTGTTGAATAACACTAAATGTGGATAGCCAGTGAGTTTCACCCCTTTCACAACATAATATTTAGTTTTTACTTCATTTCCTTAATTTTGCTTGTAAGATGATCCAGCTTTTGTTGTAACACCCCGTGTTATTTACCGCTTAAGCTATGGATTTGGACAAAAATAAGTTTAGTCATGTTTGATTACGTTGTCGGTCGAAAAAGACACGAAAAGAGTCGAATCCGAATCAGTTACCCCCTTGTCGGAAACCCCGATTTGAAACCCTAGTTTGTCCCCTTTTCTTTTATTCAAAATTTATCAAGATTTTGGGTATGGTTATTAAAGCAAAAAGGTAGATATTTCAAAGTTGAACAAAGTTGGTATTTTGAGTTTTCAAAGTTTAGTTCAAAATTTTAAAGTAATTTTGAATTCGACAAAACCCTATTTACCCCCCTTTTCTTTATTTCAAAATCTAAGCAAAATTTGACAAAACTTCCAAAAGCTAGTTTGTAGACCTTGTTGAGATGAACAAAAGATATGTACAAAGTTTTTCAAGTTTCTACATAATTTTAAAAGTAATTTTGAATTCAAATTTCTTACTTTTTGACCCCATTTCAAAAGTCTAATTTCGAGGCCGAATTTGAAAATGTTCCAATTATGAAATTTGTAGATCTTGAAATTTTGAGCAAACTTTGTTTTTGGAGATTTTCGAGTTTAGTTCAAATTTTGGGAGTAATTTTGAAATTAGGGTTTCAAATCAATGCCTTTCTCTGATTACTTTCGGCCCTATGGCCGGCCGCCATCGGCTTCAAGCTCGCGCCGCCGATCCACCGGCCGCCCTCCTCTCGCGAGCCCGGTCACTGAGACGCCGCGAAGCTCCTACCTCTCCATCCCCTTCCTTCTATAAATACCCGAGGGCGGTACGCCGTGTTCGTCTTTTTCTTCTTCCTGCGGCGCCGTCCGCTCCGCCGGCTGCGTCACGGCTGCCCAAAAGCGCGCTTGTCGTCATCATTTTCTTCCCTTTTGCCACCACGAGCTCACCGGACCTGCTCCACCTTCTCCGTGATCAATCGGCGCCAGACGACCAGGTAATGGTCGTCGGGCCTCTTCTTTCTTCGGTAGGCCATGGCCGCCATGGTCGCCGGCTCATGGCCCGCCGTGGCCGAGCCGCTCCGCCTATCTTTCTTCTTCCTAATCGCGTGCATGAGGTTTAGGTGCGTCTCCCGCGGTATAGAGCGCCGCGCAACGCTTCGTGGGACAACAAAGGCGCCCTGCGCCTGCCGTCACGCGAACGTACGCATCTGGCGCCAGCGTACCTTTTTCTTCCACCACCGGTGTAGATGTTGAAACATATTCGAGACCTATCCCGATGGATGTGTCTCGATGAGACGAAATCCGTTGATGCCTCGCCCCGTAGGAAACCTCACCACCATCGAGGAATCCGCGGTCAACATCTCCCCCCTCTCTGGTCCAAGGAAGAACGAAGAAGAAGATAGAAAGAGGACCTAGATGTAAATAGAATATTTTCCAGGATTCCCAATGTAAGTTTCTTAACTCATATAAATAGTATTTTGTACTTATCGTAATTTAATAAAAGTCCGGGGTCTTTTTTGCAAATCTCCAAGTCAAGTCCCGGGCAGGCCGCTTGTTGGGCGGCCTGGTTATCTGTTCCTCTAGGCCACGCACGCAGTGCTGGGCCAATTTAGGCCCGAAAGCCTGTTTTTTTTTTAAAATATGTTTATTTAATTTCTTTTATGTAAATAGTGTCCGATTTTGTTATTTTCATTTAAATTCAGATACTTGTTCATAAATTCTAAAAATTTTTGTGTAGCCTTCCTATGAGTATCTCTACCCATGAAAATTTTGAAACTTTGATTTTGAGTAATTCTTACATGATTTTAAAATACAAATTTTAATTGAAAATTGCATCTTCCATGATTTTTAGAAAATAAAATATATGTTTAAAAATCATGAAAATTGTTTTGGTACTGTTTTTATGGCATGATCTGTCTGTACAAAAAGTTTGAGATCATTTTGGCAAAATTTATTTATTTATTATTTTATGCTTTATTTAATTAATGGTTAAATGTGATGTTTAGTGTATAATAACTTAGGTTTTGTGTGGCTTTGGATTGTTTGTGAATCTTGGATCATACCATAATCAAATGGTCCTTGAGAACTCCTTTAGTCATAGAAGTAGTTCAACAAGTTGGTTTTATTGAGTTGCAACTTTATCGTGATGGAAAGTGGTACTCAAGTGTTTATTATTTCATGCATCATCAAGCATCATGTTTACATTCATCATATTGAAGCATGCATTATTGTTACGTGTAGTGTATACGAGAAAGTCGGATCGTGTTGATGAAGCTTATAGAAGGTCCATCTACAAGTGGTGTTGGTGTCAAGTGTGACTTCGGTGATCGACTTTGGATTCTCGACTTTCCCTCGCAACACGGGCAAGCCCCGGTTACATTAAACCCTTCCTTGATGTTTTAAAAGTTTTATATCACTTAAATCTATGCTATGTTGCATTAAATAATTAGGAGTTGAGTGATAACCTAATTCTTTGCATTATCATCCTTGTTTATTTCAATACCATCCTTGATAACCTGTTTTATTTCGAAAATGCTTAGTGATGCTTAGCCCCGCTTAATTAGTTAAGCTTTTTTATCAAAATGTTTTATTTGAGAAGATGGTACCTGTTTTTGGAAAAGAAAGAGAAGTAGTGATGAATTTGAGATCGGACGGGGACGTAGGTTGAAAGCCGGGATACCTAGCCGTGCTTGTCCCGTGTTGGTCGTTTAAGGACCGTCCGTTGTTTTTGCCCGAGTGAAATCGGGGCGTTTTGAACGCATATTGCGCCTAGACCTTTTGGTCAATGGCACGCGTCGACCGGCAATCACCCCAGGTCGGTCGACCCTAACTAGCCACATACTCGGTAAGCCGGATCTCGGTGGAGCCAAATCGGAATGGCAACCACGCACCGGGAGTGGAGAGATGGCGGGAGTAGCGTGTACCCACCCTCTTGGTCAAACCGTCATTAGAACGGATAGGGAGGTGGAGTACTTAGCTCTCGGGTGGCGCATGCCTCGTTCCCGTTTTGGACAAATCTGAAAGAAGGTTGATATATGCAAGCTTAAGTGCTACATATGTCGTGTGGTTAGGGATCCCAATTGGGTATAATCGGTTCATGAATCGCCGTTGCTTCTCGGAGAAGGAGACCCGATTTCGACCTTCATCGTAGTAAATGATGGAATATGTTTTTGAGGAAAGAAAGTTGGCATAAGAAAAATATATGTTTGCTCTAGAATAGGATAACCTAGAGTGTATGAGCTACTAATCTGAATTAAAAATATTGAAAGTAAGGATTCACTTATAGTAAGCTTTTACGCAAAAGAGTTCTTGATTCTTGCTAAGCCTTACCTTGACTCCTAAGACCAAAGATTCCCGAGTCTTCTCCTCTTTTCTTTAGTCGGGTAAGTCTTGTTGAGTACTTCCGTACTCGCCCCTTGTTGCAGGTTGACTCGTCTTTGTTTAACCAAGGTTATGTCGGTGGAGGGCACGACATGATCCGGTTTATCTTCTAGTTCTACCTAGCTTCCGCAAATAAGTTAAGTTTACTCAAATGTAACTTATTCACAATTTATAAAATTAATGTTATTATTCTTCGGCACTCGATCTATATTTTTGTAACAAATATTGTAATGTTGTATACTCCTTTGTTGATCCCGGTATGAGTTATCAACAGGGCTTCTTAAGTTATCGGATGTATTTTGTCTTTGAGACAATGACCAGTGCGTGGGCCCCGGTAATTAGGATGTTCTCGGGTAGTATCGAGCTCATACTTAGGGCCAACTACAACATTACTTTTATGACTAAATGATTTTGTAATCTAAAAGTTTTTGAAAGTAACAACTTAAAAATGATCTTCTTTCTTTCCTTATGCTTCTTTGGAAGCTTTCGTGATGATTTTTTTTTCGACAAGTCAAGTAAAAGATTTCAAGAAGTTTTCATGTCAACTTTTGAAGAACAACTAGAGAGTTAACTTCACCGACAATGTTCTGCTAAGAGCTTTTCAACATCTCATTGGTGCAGTGAAGATAGTATATATAAAGTAAAGCCCTATAACCTACTGACATCTAATATAATGAAGGCGGAGTACGCTTAACATTGTGAAGACGTATAGGGCGAGCATGCATCATATCATCGATATAATGTTGCGACTTCCTCCTATCAATCGGACAACTATTTTTTTCTTTAATAGTTGATTGCCCTAAATTTCGTCCTATACCAGGTCTTTAGTTAATGGACTTCCATTTGATAATCTTTGCTTCATAAGTTCCAATCTTTGGGAGCTTGCACCTTGCCGGTCAACTCTACTTAAAAGCTTCGACTACTACTTGATTTCTCAATTCATACATGTGTCGTATTTTGACTTCTTCCATTCTGACACATGCTCTTCTCTTCACCATAATTCACGATTACCGTGCTTTCACTTTCGTTGCAAACTCTTTTCAAAATTCATATCCGAACTCTAAAATTTTCGAAAAAACCCTTATCGGTTGCAATCACCTTTTTTCTTCTGGTTGCAATCTTGATATCAACTTTGTTATTTTGTAAAATTTCTTATAAGTCAATATATATTTGACACATTTCCCTTCCCAATACTTATCCCACGGGATTTGTCACCTTAAAATTTTAGAATTTGATTTCTTTTAAGGGGAAAGATCTTCATATTCAGTTATTCATGATCATCTTGTTGCATTATAAGTAGATATCATTGCATTGCATATGTTGATTTTAGCATTCATATAGTGCACATGAGGTGTTTCATATGTTTTATGAAATGAGGTTTTTGTTATTGATTGAGAGCTTGGTAAATTCTTGTGAATTTATTAGATGTTTAATAAGTTAGTTTTCATGAATGAATTTTATCAATGTTGGGTGTTGTTTGTGTTCTACTTGCTTGTCTATGTGTAACTTTGGCTGAACCCTAGTCCAGCTAGGATGCTATATATAAGTTTTGCCACGGCTTGTGTTTAGCGCCATGTGGAATCAAGCCAAGTTTCTGTTGGGTCTCTTAGGCGACTATTGCCATGTACATTTATCTACGATCTTCGATAACTCCTTGGTTTTCGCCTTAAAATCTTGGTTGATTATTCCCAAACTCTTATATCCAAACTCTTCTAGTATTATATCCTTGGCTTTGATCTTGAATCACCTTCATAGTGACTCTACGCTTTTAAAACTCCTTTGTTTGCTATCCTTCGTTTGTAAATCCTTGGTCACCACTAATTTTTTTATCATATGGATTCTCTCCGTGGTTGTGGTTTTGGCCGTGGTGTTATGATTAATGATTTCTAATCATGATCCATTACAAAACTACACTAAAGCATTCCCTTGCCGTGAATTTTCCTTGGTCGTCTATCTATATTCTATCCGAGGACTCGTATATCGGATCAGTTGCTTTGTGAGTTCCTTCTGAAGGTTACAAGAAAGGTGACCCTTGAAGAGCAAGTCACTGACATCAACATTAACAGACTACAAGAAGTGGTAGATAAGGGACTCTGCTTAATGATCTCTGAAAGTAACGTTGACCAGCTGTCAAGCAACTTATGCCGTCACTATTGGATCGAGAGGACATGAGAGATCGGAAAGTTGTCCTGTTTCTGATAAGTTTTATGCTGCTGTCTTTTGCATATTGATTGGGATTTACCAAGCTATAATCATGTCCGACATTTCTGTGACATCGCGAGGGGCACGCAGATAGTTTAATTTGAATTCTAAGTTGTGCTAATTGTAGAAACCTTGAAACCTTTCATTTGATTCACCACTCTAATGATTTTCGGACCTTGCTTAAGACGGGATCACTGTGGCATTCTATTGCCGCCACGTGTCTTCTGAACGTCGTGAACATCCTGGCCCCTCTCGCGCTCGCTTTCGTGTGGCGATCTTGAAAACTCGCTTCGCCGGGTCACGTCTATTCATGCATCACACTCTCTTTCTTCCTCTCCCTTTGTATTGCGCTATGATCTTGAAATTGCACCGTCTGGGACCCTCCATGGCCGGTCCTTTGCTTGCCTCCACGTCGTGGGAATCCTATCGCCCTATGCTTGAGCACGGGCGCACCATAACGGTCGCCGCTTCACCCGTGTCTTGCTTTTGACTCTCTCGTTCCTCTTCCTCGGTGGTCGCGGCGTCTCTATCTATTCCTCTTGCTTGCCATTCCCATCTCTCAAATTCTACCGGATCTCTTCTAAGAACCACCGAGTCGATCTCCTCTTCCAAGGTGAAGCTGTCTAACTCAAGAAGAAACCGAGCGAGAGACGAAGACGTGGGAGCTAGTACTTCAAGCTCAAGCTCTTACTTGCGGATTCGTTGCCAGGTCAAAGGTTGCTTACTGCGTCTTGTTGAAGAAGAAGTCCGTTTTCATCCTAGAAAGTCGAGTCTACATCCATATAGCTTATGGCCCTAGGATTCATTCTGTGTCTTCTTGACATGTTGTGCCTCCTCGATCCCATCCTTTTTCGGATCTGTTGGGGTCCTTTGTGCTTTGGTCATTTATCTTCTTGGTGCTTCTTCTCTGTCCTCGTTTGTCGAAGTATCGGAGTGATGCTTTGTTATGTAACAGATGTGTCCCTACCCCTAGGGAGTAATCCTTGTACCCTCTTTGTATTTCTAATGGTTTAGTAATCGTCTATCATGTGGCCAAGTTCTATCATCTTTAGTGCGGTTTTAAAGCTATGGAAATCTCTGCGTCGCTTTCTTGGAAGTTCGGCTTCGAATCTCGGGGCGAGATTCTGATAAGGGGAAAGGTTGTAACACCCCGTGTTATTTACCGATTAAGCTATGGATTTGGACAAACATAAGTTTAGTCATGTTTGGTTACGTTGTCGGTCGAAAAGACACGAAAAGAGTCGAAATCCGAAGTTACCCCCTTTGCCTAAACCCCGATTTGAAACCCTAGTTTGTCCCCTTTTCTTTTATTCAAAATTTATCAAGATTTTGGTATGGTTATTAAAGCAAAAAAAGGTAGATATTTCAAAGTTGAACAAAGTTGGTATTTTGAGTTTTCAAAGTTTAGTTCAAAATTTTAAAGTAATTTTGAATTCGACAAAACCCTATTTACCCCCTTTTCTTTATTTCAAAATCTAAGCAAAATTTGACAAAACTTCCAAAAAGCTAGTTTGTAGACCTTGTTGAGATGAACAAAAGATATGTACAAAGTTTTTCAAGTTTCTATATAATTTTAAAAGTAATTTTGAATTCAAATTTCTTACTTTTTTAACCCCATTTCAAAAGTCCAATTTCGAGGTCGAATTTGAAAATGTTCCAATTATGAAATTTGTAGATCTTGAAATTTTGAGCAAACTTTATTTTTGGAGATTTTTTCGAGTTTAGTTTAAATTTTGGGGAGTAATTTTTGAAATTAGGGTTTTCAAATCAATTTGCTACAAGATTCGGCCCTATGGCGGCTGCCACCGCCGACTTCCAAGCTCGCGCCGCCATCCACCGGCCGTCCTCTCGCGAGCCCGGTCACCTGGAGACGCTCGCGAAGCTCCCAGCTACCTCTCCATCCCATTCCTTCTATAAATACCCGAGGGGCGGTACGTCGTGTTCGTCTTTTTCTTCTTCCTCAGACGCCGTCGGCTCAAGCTCTCCCGTCGCCGCTGCAGCCAAGCGCTTCGTCATCATTTTCTTCCCCTTTTTGCCACCACACAGCTCACCGGACCTGCTCCACCTTCGCCGTGATCAATCGACGCCGGCGACCAAGGTAATGGTCGTCGGGCCTCTTATTTTCTTCCATGGCCGCCATGGCCGCAGCTCACGCCGCCCGCCGTGGCCAGGCCAGCTCCGCCTATCTTTCTTCTTCCTAATCGCGTGCATGAGGTTCGCCGTGCGTCTGCGCAGCTATAGAGCGCCTCGCACGCTTCGGCGTGCGGGTCGGACAAAGGCGGCGGCGCCCAGCGGAAATCGCCGTCTATTCGCGACGCGTCTGGCACGCATACCACCGTGTGTAGATGTTGAAACATATTCCAGAGACCTATCCCGATGGATGCGTCTCGATGAGACGAGTCCGTTGATCTTTTTTTTTTTTTTTTTTTTTTTTTTTTTTTTTTTTTTTTTTTTTTTTTTGGTCCCGTCGCCGGAAACCTCACCACCATCGAGGAATCCGCGGTCAACATCTCCCCACTGCTCGTGTTAGGTCCAAGTAAGAACGAAGAAGAAGATAGAAAGAGGACCTAGATCTAAATAGAATATTTTCCAGGATTCCCAATGTAAGTTTCTTAACTCATATAAATAGTATTTTGTACTTATCTCGTAATTTAATAAAAGTCCGAGGCTCTTTTTGCAAAACCGCCAAGTCAAGTCCCGGGCAGGGCAGCTGTTGGGCCGGCCGTTCTTTGTTCCTCTAGGCCACGCACGCGTCTTTGGGCCAATTTAGGCCCGAAAGCCTTGTTTTGTTTTTAAAATATGTTTATTTAATTTCTTTTATGTAAATAGTGTCTGATTTTTGTTATTTTCATTTAAATTCGGATACTTGTTCATAAATTCTAAAAAATTTTTGTGTAGCCTTCCTATGAGTATCTCTACCCATGAAAATTTTGAAACTTTGATTTTGAGTAATTCTTACATGATTTTAAAATACAAATTTTAATTGAAAAATGCATCTTCCATGATTTTTAGAAAATAAAATATATGTTTAAAAATCATGAAAATTGTTTTGGTACTGTTTTATGGCATGATCTGTCTGTACAAAAAGTTTGAGATCATTTTGACAAAATTTATTTATTTATTATTTTATGCTTTATTTAATTAATGGTTAAATGTGATGTTTAGTGTATAATAACTTAGGTTTTGTGTGGCTTTGGATTGTTTGTGAATCTTGGATCATGTCATAATCAAATGGTCCTTGAGAACTCCTTTAGTCATAGAAGTAGTTCAACAAGTTGGTTTTATTGAGTTACAACTTTATCGTGATGGAAAGTGGTACTCAAGTGTTTTATTATTTCATGCATCATCAAGCATCATGTTTACATTCATCATATTGAAGCATGCATTATTGTTACGTGTAGTGTATACGAAAAGTCGGATCGTGTTGATGAAGCTTCGGAGAAGGTCCATCTACAAGTGGTGTTGGTGTCAAGTGTGACTTCGGTGATCCGACTTTGGATTCTCGACTTCCCTCGCAACACGTGCAAGCCCCTGCTACATTAAACCCTTCCTTGATGTTTTAAAAGTTTTATATCACTTAAATCTATGCTATGTTGCATTAAATAATTAGGAGTTGAGAGATAACCTAATTGCTACATTATCATCCTTGTTTATTTCAATACCATCCTTGATAACCTGTTTATTTCGAAAATGCTTAGTGATGCTTAGCCCTCGCTTAATTAGTTAAGCTTTTTATCAAAATGTTTTATTTGAGAAGATGGTACCTGCTTTTTGGAAAAGAAAGAGAAGTAGTGATGAATTTGAGATCGGACGGGACGTAGGTTGAAAGCCTACGGGATACCTAGCTGTGCTTGTCCCGTGTTGGTCGCTTAAGGACCGTCCCGTTGTTTGGCCCGAGTGAAATCGGGACGTTTTGAACGCATATTGCGCCCGAGACCTTTTGGTCAATGGCACGCCTCGACCGGGTAATCACCCCAGTCGGGCCGACCCTAACTAGCCACATACTCCGGTAAGCCGGATCTCGGTGGAGCCAAATCGGGAATGGCAACCACGCACCGGGAGTGGAGAGATGGCGGGGAGTAGCGTGTACCCACCCTACTTGGTCAAACCGTCATTAGGACGGGTAGGGAGGTGGAGTACTCGTGCTCTCGGGTGGCGCATGCCTCGCTCCCGTTTTGGACAAATCTGAAAGAAGGTTGATATATGCAAGCTTAAGTGCTACATATGTCGTGTGGTTAGGGATCCCTACCGGGTATAATCGGTTCATGAATCGCCGTTGCTTCTCGGAGAAGGAGACCCGATTTCCTGACCTTCATCGTAGTAAATGATGGAATATGTTTTTGAGGAAAGAAAGTTGGCATAAGAAAAATATATGTTTGCTCTAGAATAGGATAACCTAGAGTGTATGAGCTACTAATCAATTAAAAATATTAAAAAGTAAGGATTCACTTATAGTAAGCTTTTCTGCAAAAGAGTTCTTGATTCTTGCTAAGCCTTACCTTGACTCCTAAGACCAGCATTCCTGAGTCTTCTCCTCTTTTCTTTAGTCGGGTAAGTCTTGTTGAGTACTTCCGTACTCAGGGTTTGTTAACCCTTGTTGCGTGTCTTGACTCGTCTTTGTTTAACCAAGGTTATGTCGGTGGGCACGACATGATCCGGTTTATCTTCTAGTTCTACCTAGCTTCCGCAAAATAAGTTAAGTTTACTCAAATGTAACTTATTCACAATTTGTAAAATTGTAACACCCCAAATTTTGCCTCTTTTAAAAAATAGAATAAAATGATTTATTTATGTATTTTGTGCTCATTAAATATAGGTAAATAATATTTTTTCATTAAATTAAAATTTATCATAGGAAGTAGAAACATGGTTGTGCATTTATGCTGAAGCATTGTTTATTTTGTATTGTTTGATTTTTGGTTTGATTCAAAAAAGGAATTCAAATTCTCTTTGAAATGCATTTGAAATTTTTGGTTTAAATAAAAGAAAAAAGGTTTTCTTCCCCTTCACTCTTTCTTGGCAATTTTGGTTGTCGGCCTGTTGCCGTTGATCCTTCGCCTGCGCCGGCGTCCTTCTCCCTTCTTGGCCATTTCTCTCATTTTGGCCTGAAGGCTCGGTCTCCCTCTTCCTCGGCACGCCTTTTATTTCTACAATTAAATTCCTTGTTTATCTGTCCAAGCTTTCATTGGAAGCTCCATAGAATCTTTTCTTTTGCAATCCAAATACTTTGTTTGGGTTTCTCATGTTCTATATTGTCTCTCGAGAATTTTCCCTAAATCTTCTGAGCTTTCGTAGTATTCTTCGCAGCTTAAATAATAATTTCGGACTTCTCTAGAATTATTTTATCAATGAAATTAATTAATTTCGAAAATAATAAATTATCTCATTTTTTTTTTTCACTAGGCCTATGCATTTATTTATCAATGGGCTTAATGATTATTTAGGTCCATTAGTGAGGTGGAGCCTGTAACATCAATTAAGTACCATATCGCTAGTTGATGTAGCGCCCTGGAGAGTTTTTCTTCCTATAAATACCTTCCTACAGGCTGTTGTTGCATCATCCAAGGTTGTCATCAACGTATGGCTTCTGTGCAATCTGGTCCGTTTCAACTAACCAAGCTGTTCAAGCAGATGATTCGCTGAACTGTTATGTACTTTGTTGTCATCGCCTGATGCCATTGGAGGGACAGCATCTCAAACAACCGTGCACCGCCACTGGTTGCCATCCACGCATCGCCGGCTCTCGTCCCCGTCACGGCTCTATGTACGGTGATCATCCTATTTTCTTTATCTTATTATCTGCAAGTTCAGCTAGCCACCGGTACACCCCATCCCATAATTTGCTACCCTCTGCACACCTGCTTGTAACGTGCTGTGGCTTACTAGCAATTCATAGATGATCCGATTCATCCTATTGCTTCTCAGCTTGATGACATCATCTTAATTTTGTTCGGCTGTTTTCCAGTACAAAAATAAATCTTGAAATTCATGATTTGTACACATACGTACATCATTAGCATAAGCCAGCAGCCCTAGCTAGAAGCCACCTGTGCATGTCCAGTTTGATCTTGTTAACTTGCTGATGCCATCATCACGTATGCATGCTTTATGGCCGATTTCCTTTAGAAAAATAAATCCTAGAATACATTGGTAATACACATACCTCTAAACCACCAGACATGCTTTTCCATAT
Source organism: Hyparrhenia diplandra (assembly GCA_015847255.1). NCBI lineage: Eukaryota > Viridiplantae > Streptophyta > Magnoliopsida > Poales > Poaceae > Hyparrhenia > Hyparrhenia diplandra. The sequence goes on along the minus strand of JADLZK010010100.1, from coordinate 298,058 downwards.
GCAACATAACATCCTCTGTGCTTTGCAGCTAGTCATACATGTCTACCATACGTACTCATTTCATCGGCATATATTGAGCAGCACCTAGTCTACCTACACGTACCTTGGGTATTAATTCTTCTATAATTACCTTTCTTCATCATGCACATTCGCACCATATAATAGCTATTCAGCCAACCAATCGTAATTCATCCTTGCAACTACGTATTATTTTCCTTCTCCCTTCATCCATGTCATCATCATTTTTATGGGCCAACTTTCTTGACATTAGACTCCATAAGTTTTCGCATTTTAAATCCGATTTGAGCCGTTCAAATTTCGTTAGGTTCGTAATTTCGTAATATACATGTTAGTATCACTATTGTTCAGGTTTCAAACTTTTAAATTTCGAATTTGAATTGAGTTTATTATTTTATTACTAATAAACTTGTAAAATTCATATCTACGCCATTTTAGCTCCGATTTGTCGTGATCTCAGACGTCTGTGTGATCGTAGTGACGTGTAGATTAGATTTATAAGCTTTTCAAACTGCTTTTCCACTGTTGGTGTACTGTTCTAATAGTAGCCTTGTTTGCCATGCATGATTGGATCCATATGTTTGTCTGTTCTTTGGTTGGAATCGAGTAGATCGGTGAGTTTTTACGTTGTTGATCTCGAAGAAGACCGTGATCAAGAAGAAGTTGTCATTCAAGAAGGATTTCTTTTGAAGCATGGAATTGAAGAAAGGATCTCAATTTAAGGCAAGTATAGCATGGGACTATCCTTGTTACCTATTCACTGTTAATCACTTAATCATATGCATGTGTCTAATTTGCCAACCTTAAGGACATCCTAGCCAGCTTATCTTGTTTATTGATTCCTATGGGTTACTGCATATGGGTAGTTCTTGCTAGTGCTCCACATAAATAATTATGATATAAATGAATATATGATATGATGGTAAAGACTTGAATGTTGGTAACATGGACTTTAGAGTCGGGCTCATGTTTTTCATGATGCTCGGACTCTCCGTAAAGACTTATCTGTCGTGATCATCCGGGATATACAAGTACAGCTATGGGGGTCACATGGCTCGATTTTGGTTGTTCAAGGGGTCTACCTAACTTTGTTGGTGGTTTGCCAAAATAGCGTTGTAGCTCATTGGCCATTCAATATTTTTAGGAGGGTCTTTGAACGACTTTATATGGTCTTCACTTGGTTAGGAGTCGCGAACCTACTCGGGTGGAAACCATGACCCGTAGTGAAAGTGTACACCTCTGCAGCCAGTATAAACTGTTATAACAGCCGTGTTCGCGGTCATGAACGGCCTTGGAGACATTACGAATAGAGATGGTACTCGAGACATGGACATGAGATGATGATGATGATGGAACCGAATGACGATGGACTGTCATGAGAATGATACCTATGATGATAATGTGGGTTAATGGGTTAAGCATAACTTATGCTAAATAAATGCTAAAACTTTGACTTACTAAAATGCTTACGCAGCTAAAACCAGTGTCAAGCCTTTTGAGCCTCATAACCCCATGTTATGCTTGCGAGTTCGACATGGACTCACCCTTGCTATTTCCCCCTCACCTCGGGAAGAAGTTAGGCTTGTGATCAACCCCGGTCGGTCGGTCCCTCGTGGAGTCTACACCGTAAGATTGAAGAGTCTTTCCTGCGCCTCGCTAGCTGAGGTTATTTGCTTTTATATTATGTTCGTTATATTTTAAGCATTGTGAATTGATACTTCATTTATTTGTAAACTATATGTGAGATTTGACTTCGGGGCTCACATATAGCTTCATCCGGTTTTGTTCTTAAAACGGGTGTTACAAAAATTAATGTTATTATTCTTTTCGCACTCGATCTATATTTTTGTAACAAATGTTGTAATGTTGTAGCTACTCCTTTGTTGATCCTGGTATGAGTTATCAACAGGGGGCTTCTTAAGTTGTCGGGTGTATCTTGTTGCCGAGGGTCTTTGAGACAATGACAAAAAGTGTGGGCCCGGTAATTAGGAGATTCTGTTACACTTGTTTCTTCATGTAGTCCTTGCATGGTTCTGTTTGTAAGAAATTTAACTTCAACAATTGGTAAACTAAGATCTATTGTAGCCAAAATGAAAGTAACCTGAAATGCTTTGACGTTTTCTCAAATAAAGTTTGTTACCATTCGGTTGGAGGTTTGAACCATTATTTTCATCAAGATGAATGATTCTCGCATTAGAGTTGTCGGAAACAAAAAAAAAATCTAGCTCACAGGTTTGTCAAGATCGTTCTGTTTTTTAGCATTTTATAGAAAGGCAAAAAGGTATTCGTTGGTTGGTGATCATATGAGAGTAAATGCAGACTTGCTTTCTATTTTCTTGATACTGAATCGGGGCACATGTTTGTTGTTGGCAAAAAAACATTGTAGTGAAGTGATTGCCTTTTTTTGGAGGATAGTGATTTGAGTGCTTTGCTTTGCTTGGGAAATGAATAGATCGGAGAGGAATAGTTAAAGTTTTGTATTTATATCCTATAAATCTTCATCGGTCTAAATATTTGGTATCTAATCATTCTCTAATAAGCAATTCAGCAGCTAAGTTTACAATAATGATAGGTATCCCACAATGCTCTAGATCTCTCCCTTGCGCGCAGCTATCTTCCTCTTAGCGATCCATATGGCAATCGGCAATCAGGCGTGAAGGGGCTTGTAACCGTTGCCATCAAAACTTCGTCGATCAACGCAACCCCTCCGGTCTTCGATTTCGTGGATCGGGTTTATCTTCTTCCCTCTTCCAGCAGATTTGTTTTCCCATCAATCTTATCTTATAGGGTATGCGGTCGTGGTCGAGTGGTATTTTTTCCAATAATCTTATCTTGTTCTTAGTGATGTGTAGGAACTTATAATGATACAAATGGCATATGTGTTCCTTTAAACAACATAATTTATTGTTGCCCATTTTAATTGAGAGAACTAATGTTGCCATTTTGGCATTTTTTCAGAAGTTTATTTTTGGTCATGTGAAGTTCAAAATCGCATAGACAATTTTTGCTGATATAGTCTCATAAAAGGAACTGCTCACCAATTCCATTTATTTTTCGCTCGGTTTAATCAAGACTATATCCACTAATATCCCTTTACTTTTCTAACCTCGGCAAAGGTCAAGATCAGCAAAAATAGTATTGTAAAGGGGAGCCTCCGTACATGCATGCGGGCCTCTCGGCCGGGACGGTAGCCATCTCTTGCGGCGGCAAGCTTGGCGGCGGCGGGTGTGCTCGCTTTTATACATACATTATCATAGCTTTCTTGAACTTGTTTTTGTTTGGTCATTCGCGTTACGAACTTCGATACAATTGTTGGACAATGAATAGAGTGGCCCGCCCAATGTCCAGCCATGGCTATGGCCGGCCAGCTATAGCCATGAACCTAGACATGGCCGGCCAATCAGCTGCCATAATGGCTTCATACTGCCAGTCTATTTATATTTTGTATACTTGTTTGAATCTTTGGTTTGCTAGATTTTGTGATAGTGTCGGTACATGCGTCCACTCATTTCTGTTTGGTTGTCTTAATTGTTTCTGTATTAACCATCTTTTTTTGTGGAGAGCATTAGTCAGGTTGACTGTATGCAGTCCCACAGTGTCTAAATTTTGCTACATAGTAGTTTAGCTTTAAATCTTAATAAACAGTTCATATGCAGGATATTTCCAACCCATCTAGGAGAACGACAAGTGACAAAATTAATCATCTTAGTTTCACCCAATGGTCTCCACTCTATGTAAAACACATGTACAATCTTTTGGTCTTGTTTGTTGTTAATAAACGTGATGATGCATGTTATCGATCTCGTGCAATATTAGTGTTTTGAACATCATTGTCGATTCCGGCTAGATTGGACCGGAATTGACACTGTGATTGCCGATCGTCGGCGATCTTGATCTTGGGCGGCGGTGATGGTGTAGATGGTGATTGGGGCGGTTTGGGAGTAGTAGGGGAAAAGAAGAAGAGGAGGAAGAAGAGGGAGAAACGGCGGCGGGGGCGGCGGCGTCTTGCCCGCCGCCAGGGCGAGGAGGGGCGGCTTGCGGCGGCGGGCCGGGGGCGATCGCGTGGTGGAGGGAGAGAGATTGAGAGCTAGAGGGTGGAGAGTTTTTGGGTGTTACCCCTTTAATTTTTCGATTAAAATCTAAACGATTACAACTCTCTTGTATTTATAGTCTAGGGAAGACTTGCACGCTAAGTAATTTCTAAGAGGTTTCCTTATAGATTGGAATACCTCTTTCACAAGCAACCTATTTATTCCCTATTTTATTCCTGCCTTTATTCCTTAAATATTTCTTACTTAATTGCGAAGAATCGACGTGGCGCTGTTTCGGCGGACGGCGGCCATCCGGGAGGTGCTTGCTGCTGCCAGGCCTTGGGCCCCTAGGCGGCGGCGGTTCCCCCTTTGTTGGGCCCCTATTCGACGATCTCTTTTTGGTTCATGACAATGCTGCGTAGTATGTTTTTTTATACAACACACTTTAAACATATATTATCGTGATATTATGCGCGGTCATTTAAGCAGTGAGTCTAAAATTCAAAAAGTCTCCGCCGCTCTAGAGCAAACTTGCAAGCCACCATCGCACCGTCCCCATCCTCACGCGGGATCCCTCCCGTGAACGCACTCCCCAACCCGCGCGCGGCGACGCCCGGAGCTCGCGCCCTCCCGGAAGCCGAGCCCGCCACGTCCCCCGGACGACATCGAGGACTACGACCTCTCTCATCCCGGTGCCCGTTCACCTCTCTCATCCCTATCGACCTCTCCCCTGTACGACCTCCGAATCTCCGACCACAAGGTGCGCTGCTCACAACCCTACCACGCTGCCTCTCCATGCCGCGGATCCATGTCTCCGCTCACACCCATCCCAGTTAGATCGGTTCAGTCGCGCTGGATCTAGGCCAGCTCGTCGGTCGGATCTGGACTGATGCGATTAGAGAGTTCCTGTGTGTGACAGTCGAGATTTTGGCATCTAGGTTGTTTTGTGGATGAGCTTCCCCCATTGGAATCCTCGTTAGCGTTACACAGTCACATGGTTGCAATTCTAGAGTTTTTATGGGAAAGAAGAATTGCTAACTGCAGGGGCATTCAGTAGGCATGCATGTGAGGTTTTTGTTGAAATATCCAGATAAATGTGCTTGCAGCTTTTACCATTTGTTTCGATCCATTTACTTGAATGGAGTCCTTGGTTATTTGCCATTTGGTTACAACTGACATGATTGGCAGTAGTCTACGAAACGGAGGATCCAATCTAACTTAAGCTAATTGGTTATTTGTATTCAGATCTGATCTAATTAAATTTGTGTATATGTATTGTGCCTACTAAATTCGACATTCGACCACTTTAAAAGATTATTTTTTGATTGATACTAGGGATAAATTTTGTGTTTAATTTCATCATAATGGAACCTATGCAAAATAATAAAGGTCGTACACCATTTGTAGACTTGACAAACACCATCAACTTTTAAAATTATCTCTTGTTGTGGGTGTGTTATATGTTGGTGACCCTATCATTGTCTGGTTTAATTGTACAACTTAGGAGTTTGCCATATACGTTTAAAAGTTATTTGTAGCACTTGGTGGCATTCTTGTAAATACAAGCTCTATTAGGCCCATTTGTAAGCTTATAGGGCCATTTTTTGTAAATACCAACACCACCAAGGGTAATAAAAGAATAAACCCTCTCACCTTTCCTATAAAAGGAGGGAGGGAGAGAGGGGTTGGTGTGTTCCTTGTATCTTTGCTCTTTGCTCTTAGTGTTAACTACTCGTCTCATTTACGTTCATTACACCCTATTCTCTTCTTTGTCAAGTATCGACACATTGATATTCGTCATCAACAACTCTTAAGTCAAAATATTTTAGTTTTTGACTATATTTGTAGAAAAGAAAATATTATAACACCAAATTAACATTATTATGTCTCATAAATATGAAAGGGAAAGAGATATATACTGTATTAACCTTGATTTGAACCGTATTAATAAACAACAATATAACATTAGATAAAAATAAATTAACTATTTAAAAATAGAGGACATAGATGAAATGTAATATTAGGGAAAAGTAAATGTAGATTATGTAATATTAGGGAAAGTAGAGTTAGATTTTTTTTTTTCCCGTTGCAATGTACGGTAATTTTTACTAGTGCGATGTTTACTTGTGAAAAAGCCTAATGGCGTTGCCGCGAAGTTTCGTGTTTTTCACCATGCGAAACGGCGTGTCGAGAGCGAGACCCACCGAAAAGGCACCAATTTGACCTTGGCAAACCGTTGCGACTTGAGAGGCTCGCCGAGGCGGCGACTAGTCCACACCTTCCTTGCCTTCCCCCCCCCATCTCCGGCTCCTCCAAATAGATCCGCGACAAGGCAACAAGCAAAATCCCCATCTAATTCCAAGCCCCCAACTCAAATGCTCGCTTGGATGCCTCCACTCCGTTCCGGGACTCCCATCCTTATCGCCTCACCTCCGCGCGCCCCGCCTACGTCCGGTCCTCGCGATGGTGGGCTCCGACGATCCGCGGCGCCCGCCCGCTGTCAATCGCCGTCGTCGGCGCCGGGCGTCGGTGAGCCGAAGCGAGCGCTCTTTCTCTCTCCCGAGCCTCGGGTGTGAGGGTTTTGTTGCGTGTTTGTGCCTACAAGGCGTTTGATGAAATGTTGGTGGGGTGGGCGGTGCTCGTGCCTTTGTGCGATGGGCTCGCGGCGCGTCATGTGCTCTCGAGCAAAGCGGCGTGAACGTGACGGTGTTCGAGGCGGCCGGCGGGCGGGAGGAAAGATACGGACCAATTCCGAGGGCGGGTTTCTTCGGGATGAAGGGGCTAACACCATGGTGAGCGCATTTCGGTTGTGATTACAATTTGACTGCCGGTTGTGCCATTCTGCATAGCCGCTACATCTGCGTGACTTTGATTGTGCCATTAGTCGGTGGTCGAGAAGATGACCCAATTGAACAAACCGCTAGCTGTTTACATTACCCGGCTAGTGCCCATTGCATGTCGTCTTGAAGGCATATGTTACGGTGGTGATTAGGGATCTCTCTCCTTGTTTTGTGTGTAGATTGGTTTTAAGGCCAGCAGATTAGTTGATGAGGTTACTTGCTTTTTTTGACTTATGAGACGAGGGTGAATTGGAGGTCGATAGATCGATTGATGATCTCGGTCTAGAAGACAAACAACGATATGTATGTGCAAATGTCTCCCCTTCCTTATTTCTTAATGATGTGTTTCCATTTCATTTAGCTTATGGGTCAATATCTGTTTCAGCCTAACTCCCAACACAAGCGTTACATTGTCAAAGACGGAGCGCCAAAGATCGGGTAAAAAGGCTTTGATGTAATCATCTGTATATCTCTTTTCTTGCTGTATTCTACCTCACCTCTGAATATCCTGCCTTTTGGTCTCATAAGATTCCTTCAGATCCCATTTCGCTAATGAAAAGCAGTGTTCTTTCTACAAAATCAAAGGTATGTTCAGCTGTCGAGCACAAAAGGCTACGTTGTTGTTGTTGTTGTTGTTGTTGTATTTCATTTTTAAAAAACTGAAATATGTGTTATATTTGTTGCTTTGCAGATTGCGTTATTTTTGGAACCATTTCTCTACAAGAAAGCTAATGTAAACTCGGAAAAGTGTCTGATGAACATTTGAGTGAGAGGTGTGAACCTTCATACTCTTGGTGTCTTGCATTGATGACAAATTTTGAAATTGCATCCATATATTATACACTCATTTTCTTTAAGTCTTGAGCGGTATACCTTATACCAACTGTTTTCTCAATATTCTGAATATCAATATATCATGGGATCCCATATATTTTATACATCATTGCAGTGTTGGGAGCTTCATTGAACGTCACTTTGGAAGAGAAGTGAGTTATTGTTTCCGGAAGGAACTATGGATAATCAAGTGACTGAAAGTTAACATCTTCAGTCATCATCATAATGAGCCTTGGCTAAGAACTTCTAAATTGCTTACAGGTTGTTGACTATCTTATTGATCCATTTGTAGCTGGAACAAGTGCAGGAGATCCAGACTCATTATCTGTGAGTTACTATGCTTTATCCAATTTTTTGCATTTATAGGTTTTAGCTATGCATATTGCTTCATATTGCCTCAGTAAATTGTTTATATAACTAATTATGCATAACAGTACATGTGCCTGATTGTGTTTTTAGTGCAAAAAGTTGTCAGCTTATGATCAGTCTCATCATTTATATTGGTTGGAGTAATTGTTTGTTTTGTGCAGATCCGTCATGCATTCCCAGCATTGTGGAATTTGGAAAGAAAGTAAGTTACATCCCAATTGTCTTGCTCAGTGCTTTAGTTTGTTTTTATTAACTTTTCAATATAGTTGTCATGTTCATATTCTTGATTTTGCTATCTCGTTTCATTCAATGCATTCTTATGTTAACACCAGCATACTGTTGTACAATATTATCATATTAGTTTGAAGCTGTTGAGTTCCTTCGAGTCTGAATTTCATTATATTACCATCAATCTTAGTTTCTTATTCTTTATTTATTGACTCTTGTAAGGTAGCTGCTTAACCTTTTGATTTTCTGTTAAGAGTTTCATGAGTTTGGCATTGGCGAGGAATACCTGTTGATGCTGCTTACTGTTTGCACCATACTCATCTTCCTTTTCTTTTTTTATCATCTTTTCTGACAATCTAGTGCTATTTCCCTTGAAATTTTGATTTCAGCACTTTGCTGTTCTGTCCGATTATGTTCATTTAGATCAAAGGCTCAGGAAAGTTTTAGATCAAAGGCTCAGTTTATGTTCATTGTTTCTAACTGTGTTACTTCATGCTCCTGTGCTCCCAGGTATGGTTCAATTATTGTTGGTGCCATCTTGTCTAAGCTAACAGCTAAAGCTGATCCAGTAAAGACAAGGCATGATTCGTCAGGGAAAAAGAAGGAATAGACGCATGTCATTTTCATTTCATGGTGGAATGCAGGTATTGCTTGATTGCCTTTTTAAAATTAGATTCCTTGATTGACACCTTTTTATTTGTTTTATCACTATCAAAGATTTTAGTGGGGAGACCTTAAAATTTTCATCAGCTCTAATAGTTTTGTTGGTGCCATTTAAAAATAGTAGTTCAGATTTCAGACTGTGCAAGTTGTTTGTTTGTTCAACTCCAGGACATCAACTTCACAACGAGTATCACTTTTTTAACAAGTCTCACGACCCAAAAATCTGTTAGTGTGTGGCTATGGTTTACATCCATATCCAGCTCAAGTGTCCCTGTTACACATCCTACCATAATCGTCGTTTGTATTGTAGACTTGATACATGCTTGTTAGCTTGGAAAGATATGTGTTTCAAGCAAATTGAAATGAAAATGTCTCTTAAGCAAATGATAAGTTTTAGACATTGCAGTTGTTTGCATAGTAGCAATGATGAGTCCTGAATATACTCATCTGTCATGAGAAATGCAAATAATTCTAGATTTTGATACTACCTTGCCCCCCCTTATGCCTTACCCACTCTATGGAATGCATGTTTTGTAGAAGTACAATATACATACTATCTGACATTTATGTTGTTGAAGTTGTTATATGTTTTCTTTTTCTGGTGGAGTAAGTGTAAAAGTTCTGTGTTATTTCAGTCACTAATAAATGCACTTCACAATGAAGTTGGAGATGACAATGTGAAGCTTGGTACAGAAGTGTTGTCATTGGCATGTACATTTGATGGAATCCCTGGACGTGGAGGGTGGTCAATTGCTTTTGATTCGAAGGATGCTAGCGGCAAGGACCTTGCTGAAAAACAAACCTTTGATGCCGTTATAATGACAGTAAGAACTGGTAACCTGCATTCGTCTTTTAGAGTTTTGGTCTCTGGCACTGATCTGGCAAGTTGGTTGCCACTGATCTGTAGAGTTTAACATTTGGTAATTTTGTACTCAGTAAGGCTATTATAAACCATCAACCACAGTTGTGAACCATTGTATTTTTGCTTCAGGCTCCATTGTCAAATGTCCAGAGGATGAAGTTCACAAAAGGTGGAACTCCCTTTGTGCTAGACTTTCTTCCTAAGGTCAGGTTAGGATCAACCTTTTAGGTTAAGAAACACAGCAGTTTACATTGTTGTTCTTGCAAGCTAGTATTTTACAATCTTACAATCATGAGATGTCACTGCCTTCATTATCCACATTTCATTTTTATTCTTTTTCAAATCATGCAGATAGATTATCTACCACTATCTCTCATGGTGACCGCTTTTAAGAAGGAAGATGTCAAGAAACCTTTGGAAGGGTTTGGGGTCTTAATACCCTATAAGGAACAGCAAAAACATGGTCTGAAATCCCTTGGTAGGTCAGCTCAGCCTTTTCTGGGCTCTTCTTTGTTTGCAAGTCTTGTTGTTTTGAGTCATGTATTAAATGGCATAGAGAAACTTGCCTTGTACTTTGCACTTTGGTTTCCTTGGGTATTCTGTTCCTCATTTTTGCATGTTATGTTTATCGTGTAGGGACTCTCTTCTCCTCTATGATGTTCCCAGATCGAGCTCCTGATGACCAATATTTATATACAACATTTGTTGGGGGTAGCCACAATAGAGATCTTGCTGGAGCTCCAACGTATAAATCTTATTTTGATGATTTATGTTGTTTCCTCATTTTTAAACTAGATTGTCCTGATAGTGTACTTATGCAGGTCTATCCTGAAACAACTTGTGACCTCTGACCTTAAAAAGCTCTTGAGCGTAGAGGGGCAACCAACTTTTGTCAAGTAAGTACACAAACTTACAGTTTCTAATTGTAGGTATTAGTCATTTGCTATGTGTTGCTTTCCTCTCTTGTACTGGTATTGTTGTCTGTCATCTTTTAGGGAATCTAAGGTTTGTGTGAATCTTTGACCACATGGTAATGTTTTTCTGTTTTATTTTTTTGGGTACTCAGGCATATATACTGGGGAAATGCTTTTCCTTTGTATGGCCGTGATTACAATTCTGTGTTGGAAGCTATAGAAAAGATGGAGAGAAATCTTCCAGGGTTCTTCTATGCAGGTAAGCCACTAAATGCACTCTTGTTTAATAAGAAATATGTATGCACCTTGTTTACTGGCTTACAGATTACCACAGCATTTGTGCAACATTAGCTAGGATTTTGAGATTTCCCATGACAACTAGCTTTTATTTTCTTCAGAAATGAGTTCTCTTATAAAACAAAACATATAATAAATGATTTTAAGCAGTTAGTGAACCATAGTAGCAACCCCAAATTTTGGTGTTAACTTTGAAAGTTTAATTGGACTTTATTGTCTTGTAGGAAATAACAAAGATGGGCTTGCTGTTGGGAGTGTTATAGCTTCAGGAAGCAAGGCTGCTGACCTTGCAATCTCCTATCTTGAATCTCACACCAAGCATAATAATTCACATTGAAAGCATCTGAACTATCCTCTAGCAGTTGCCGGCAATTTCCTCAGTTCATGTACAATAGAAACCGTTGTGTTGCAGTCTCAGAAGTCAGAACATCTTCTTTTCTTCAGTAGTTGAGGTATTAACCCCTGGCTGAACATCATCCAGAAATGTAGTCACATGTTTAAGGGGGAAAAAAATGAGTGATTTAAAACTATTCTGGTGGCCGACATGCTCTTTTTTGCCCTCAAGTGGCCCATGACACTTGCCGGTGGAAATAAATTTAAATTTGTTGAATTGTTTGAGAATACATGTGTGACATGTAATATTTGCCTATTGTGATTTTATCAGAGTCTTTGCCAGATAATAGTTTACGCCTCTACTGTGTGCTCAAGAATTCAAGGATCCAATTTAAATTTATTGCTCACTGGCAGTGAGTCACTGCTTTCCTTCCATGCAACACCAAAAGAAACAATAACCATTCGATACTAAAGTGATTCTGTCAGACTCTACAGTTATCTTCTTGTGCCATTGTGGGTATTGTGTAGTGAAAACATAACACTTGCGGTCATCAACAACCATTGTCAGGGTCTATCAGACTCTACAGTATTAAATGGTGTCTGGTCAATCATCAGCGGACCGCAGTTATCAAGTGAAGCCTTTGTATTGGTGAATTTGCTAGCTCGATCCAGGCCATAACTGATAGCTCTCCACTTGGAGAGTGACTGACTGATGACATACCCCATTGACCAAAGGTCGATACCTCGATAACGATGGATCACAGTTCACAGGTCAGCTTGCGGCCGAACTGAAGATCTGGTGAGAATCCAGGTAAAAGATACGCTTGTACGACATGAGTGCTCTGCTGCTGTGTGCATTATCATGATGTTCCTTTCCTTTTTTATCTTTGGCCCCCTCTTTTTGACGTCTAGAGCACTCCATAACCACCATGGGCTAGCTACAACCCACAAGTGGATTACATGATGCTTGAAGCTTGGGTTTGGTTCATACAAGCACTATTTCTCCATCATTAGTTTTGTATAGTTCCGGAAAGATGTCTTTGTCTTTTTGAGCGCTGCGCTTAAGTCAGGACGGGAAACATCAAACATGCATGGAATGCAAGGCAGCGCAACTGCAAAAGGATCTTGCTGCTTGGAACTATATTTGGTTCGGCTCCTTGTGTGAGGAAAACAATGAAAGACGCATTTGCTTGGCCTTGGGAGCTTTAAGGCACAAGCAAACATGAGTAGCGCACTCCTTGTCCTTGGGAGCCTTTATGTCCGTTCATTGCCTTTTCTTTTTTTTGGCACATCCTTCCTAGTACTATTGTATGAGCATTCGAGCATGTATGGCGGCCACTGACCTTAAAGGAGCTTAATACTATAAGAAAGCTAAAAGAACTGCGTACAATGGATTCTTGACAGCTTTATCCATGCATGAAGCCGGCCGGCTTCTGGTTTACATATTTTGGTTTTAGTAGCAATGTCTAGTTTGGCATGCATGATTGTAAGTTTTACATTTGGCAGCTATTACTGTAAATCTAATGGTTCCTGTGCTTGTGTTAACTAGCATTGCCCGGGTACGTACTCGGTCAACCAGCCAGCAATGCCGTCCACAGCCTGGATTCTGGTCTAAAGTGCCAAATGGTTAGCTCGAGCTCTCGCTCGCTGTGATTGCGATACTAACATTATTGAAAGCAAAAGCAGGGAGCATCATAGAAGCACTAAAAGTAATCTTACCTACGAAGCCTAGATTACTTAATTAAGCCCCAACTTATCTACTGTTTGATCCGTTCAATGCCCATGGACCAAGAGCTGCCTAGGCCAAAAGACTAGGGCCAATTAAGAACCAAGAGGGTCTCGACAGGAGTTGAGCTCCGATCCGTAGCGCTTACCATTTCCAAAGCAAAATGGCCAACAGGAGAAGACAAACGCCGTGCAGGTACGGTGCGAATTGACCATGATTGGCTTATACTATAGCTCTCAGTGAAATGTGTCACCGGCCTAGACATGTTTGTGATTGTTATACTTGTTTGGTGGATATCCTCAGCCACACAATGCAAGGGTGTGTTTAGCACATGGCTCCCAAATACTACAAGAAAAGATATCACATCCGGGCCTCGTTTAGTTGGGGATAAAATTTAGGTAAAAATTAAACTAATTATACAGTTTAGATGATGTCATTGTATCATTCTTTCTTTTGAGCCTTTACACCATGGTAGGATAATATTTACCACTAACAAATTATCCAATCATGGGGTCACATCCATCCAAAATTTTGCACCAAATTTTGGGTCTAAACACACAATTGTGCACATGGCTAAACTACTACAAGAAGGCCAGGCCTTTTATATAACTACAGCACCCTAGCTATTTAAAAATACTCCCTCCGAAAATAAATGACGTTTTCGCTTTTAAGTAAACATATAATGTTATATATTAAAATAGGATTAATATTTATATTACATAAAATCATTGGAAAACTTTTTGATCTAAACAAATTTATTTGGCCTTGCTTAAATCTTCTACAATAACTTGTGCAGCACCCAAAACGCCGCTTTATTTTGCTAGAAAATACTATAAAAAACAGGCACCTACAAAGCGATGCTCTATCTCTATGAGCTAGGATGCCGGCCATAAGAGGATAAGGCCATCTAACTGTTTATGGCAAACAATCAGCTGTGCCCTCGAGGATTAAACAGTTAATGGTACGTATCCGACGTTTTCGAGCCATTTTGTTATATACTAAAATAGGATTAATATTTATATTACATAATTAGTATCATTGGAAAGATCTTTTTGATCTAGTTTTTTAACAAATTTATTTGGAGATTTAAATTCCGGTCTACAAACGTTACTGTTCCCAAAACGTCATTTATTTTGGGATTCCGCGAGCCATTTTGTTGGAACCATGGTTTCAGCCATTGACCGGAGCATTCCTGCAACTGTTCCTGCACTTGCATTCTACAGTACAGGCACCCAAAGCCAAAGGTGTCGCAAATGTACCACCTGGTGGCATCATCCATTTGTGCCGCCCCTGGCCCCGTACCGTACTCCGCGCGATCCAGTGGACTGTGTCGAGGTGTCACGGAGCATGTGTAAAGGTCAGAACGTACTCATTAGTACGTCATGATAATGTACACATGGTAATATGCCCTTGCTATTCAGTTAAGCAGATATCTGAATCTGAAAATGCAAGCGATGGAGTTTCCAATACTGGCTACAGCGCCGCTGGAATAGACGAATAACGGGGGATTTTATACTGTATATATAAAGAGCAGGGAGTACAGAATCAGAATCTTGGCAGCTTAAATGGTGGATCCCAAACACACACGGCGTGGCTACACCATACCACACGAGCAATACGCCAATACGATACGACCCCGGCCAAAATTTTTATTCAGCCAACAGGGCGCTGCATGTCGTCGTCGTTTCCTCGAAGATTCTGCGCAGAGCGTATCAACCTGCCCGTCCCGATCGATCGATGCACTCACGTACACGTATGCTCGTCCAAGCGATCGATACAGCTGTACTCCTACCTCAGTACCATAAACCATGTAGATTAACTGCATGCGGCAACCCATTGGCCATTGCGCAATGATGCAATTAGCTCGATCGGTTCCGAACATTTCCATCCAGCTCGAAGCTTTGCTAGCTGTTGCCTCTAGCCTTTCATCACGCATACGTACCACTTGACTACTTGAGCGTACCATTAATTCGTCCATGAGCTAGCTAGGGCTTAGGCCGGTAAGTTAATTCAGTACTAGAGCTAACAGTGTCGGACTAACAACCGATCTGATTTGATGTTTAGTTTTACACAGTAGGAGTATAATGGATGATTGCCCGATGGACTAGCTAGAATCAACCAAATGGATGAGGTGTGTAATCGACTGGATTGGCATCGCGAGTTGACTCGTGATGGTTCTAAGCATTGGGGAAGGCCGCCTGATGAGGGCGGCTGTGGCTTATGCTCATGCGTCCGCCGTGGCAGAGATCAATCTATCTATTACTCCTCCATTCCAAATTATAAGTCGTTTGACTTTTTAAACTTTAAGTTTAACCACTCGTCTTATTTAAAAAATTTATGCAAATATCATCAAATTTAAGCTATTTTTGAAGATTTCATATTAACAAAACAACCCACGAAAAAAATAAAAATTTGCAAAATTTTTTAATAAGACACAAATTAAAGTCAAACGACTTTTAAATTGGGATGGAGGAATAAACCGTACTACTCCCTCCGTCCCTAAATAGAAGTCGTTGGGGTAGCGCGTGTCGGTCAAACTTTTCAACTTTGATAAAGAAAATACGTGCAACATTTATATCTCCGGATAAATTTATTAAAAAACTAGACGTAAAGATCTTTTCAATGATACTAATTACCGTATAAATATTTATATATTTTAATATATAATTGCCGGCAGTTTTAGAAAACGCCGAGTGGTTATTTGCGGGACAAAGACTTCAGTATTATAGTATTATTATCTTACCGGTCGCAGTGATGCGGATCGATCGCGTTCCCTCCCTGGCCCTGATCTGTTCCGTCTCACGTCACGGTCACGTACACAAACCACCAAACAAAAAGGGCACGCATGCAGCGGCGTGAATTGCCTGCCCAGACGATCGAGCAACAACACTTTTCTCTCTTTTCTCCTTTCCTCTTTCCGATCCTGTTTGCCTGGCGTTGGCGGGCAGGACCGTACGTGGGATGGACATCGACGGGATGAAATTCTGTGCGATGCGAAAAGAGAAAAAGACTGATGAAAGAGTGCCAGCCATTCGCGCTAATTTTGCGCGGCGCGGCACGGCGCCAGCGTTTGTCCCCAGCACGTACGTACGGCAGCGGACGCCGGCCGGCCGGCAGCAAAGTGGCTCGCGCTGTCCTCCATGGCAAGTTGCCAGTGGTAGCCACGGGGACGCGCACGGAACGTGCGCAGGCAATGAGGCAAGCATGCACGTCCGTCCGCCTGTCCGTACCGTGGGACCAGCCACGAAAACTAGCCAAAAGTACAAACGCGATCACGTATTCCTTCCTGTTACCCCGTACGTACTAGAGAGGAATGCTGGCACGTACTCCGCGTCGGCACCGGCGTATCTTTTTTGTTGCCGATAGCGGGCGATCGCGCGCTCCCCGTTCTGGGCACCCCGCGCCGCCCGACGTCGTCGCGCGCGTCTCGATCTAGCCCATGGACCACCGACGCATGCAGGGAACTACGGGGTGTGAGGGTGTCCGGCCGGATCGGCGACGATCGATGCACATGCCACGCAGCTGAAGGCCGGGAAGGGTTCACGCACGCTTCGCCCACGGAACGGCGCGCGCCCATCCTACCCTGCCTGAAGCGGGGCGTACAGAGCGCAGTAGTAGAAGCGGACGTTTCATACGGACTCGGCAATAATAACAAGCTGACGCGGCAGCAGTGGTCCCTGCTGCTTCTCCTCCCTTTGTACGAGTACTATACCCACGACGAGACGGCTATATCTACGCATGCTTTGCTCGAGCTGAAATCGTAGTATTTTTTTTTTTTTTTTTTTTTGAAAAGGAAGCTGAAATCGTAGTAGGAGCAGATGAGAACGAAGTACAGTAAAAAAATGGGTGGTGAAAGGAGCTCGACACTCGACAGCAGCATCTGTGACAGCTTTACCCTCCTGCACAACAAATGGTGGATCGCAGGCAGCGGGCAGTGTGGCAGCGCGCGGCGCGGCGCGGCGCAGAGGCAGAGCCTTCCGTTCCAGCAGCGCCGGCGCCCGCGCCGGCCGCGGCTTTCGGGGGGCAACGACGCACACACACCGCGTCCCACATATAATAATAAAGAAATGCACTGCGAAAACGACCAGCCCCGCTCGTCACGTCCCACGCAAGTGCGCCAGGCGGCCAGGACCCAGGAGAGCCCAGGACCCCCCGCAAACCCAAGGCCCCGGACCGGACCCAACCCAACCCGTGGCCGCATACGCGGCTCGATCGGCGGCTGCCGCGCCCAAGCGGAGCCGACCGAGAGAGATGTTTCCCGTTGCCATCTTTTGTCCCCGTATTTCCAAACATGCCCGGGGTTTTCCTGTGTTGTCTGGCTGTAGCTTCTCTTCTCGTTGCCGCCGCGGGATTGATTTGTCGTGCGTGACCGCGATCGAGCCCCGCCGACGCGACCCCGACGCGACGCAGCAACAGTTACGAGTCTACCTCAACTAGGTATAGCAGCGTTACCAGTCTACTTAAAAACGTCACGGACCACGGCCGCTACCTGCTGCCTGCGGCCTGGGGGGGACGTGAAAAACAAAAGACCCGACGAATATGCACTACGGACGGAGTACTATGCGCCGGCGTCCAATGAACAGTCAGGGCGATCGGGCTAGCTAGCCGGGGACGCGACCACACGGCGTGGTAGAGTGTGGTCGGTACGTGCGTGCTCCATCAGGTCGCATTAAAATCTCGCTCGATCCCTGAAGGCAGCGCACCACACTCCTCACCACTCAGCTCACAAGTCACACGTAGTACGATCGTCGGCAAATTAACGGCGGCTAGCACGCACGGGGCACGGCCACGTACGCCATGTCGATCACGTTCACGTACCGCGCGTACCAATCGTACTACGTACGTGTCCGCCTACTGGCTAGACCACCGAATCTTGCATGCATACATGTTTCCAAAACGGATAGAACCAGAAACGTGATAGTATAATACTATATTTTTTACACTACATAAACATGTAATTTAAAAAACTACATGATCATCAAAACAAAATTTACACCAAACAAAACCATTTCAAGAGGCAAAGAAAAATAAACATCTATTATCTTGTATATGTGTCTGTAACTTCTGTATTCAAAAAGTTCCACTAACAAACCACGTGAAACACTAATTCAACCCTAATGTCAAATTAACCCTTGTTTTTTTTTTATAGGTTGGGGGTTCGACTTAGACCAATGTCCGATGACTAGATAATTTCCTAATCAACCTTCCATATATATCCATGATCGAATATTCGATGGGTATTGGATGTCATCCTAGCTAGGTGTTGTTCTATGGTCTCTCGTGTTTGCCATCTTCACGAGTCCATTTGGTCAAGATTACTTTGTAGTATTATTAAGAAATGTTAAAAGAATACATATAATCATAGTATTGTTCACAACAATATTGTGGTCGAGTGCCTTAAATAGCAGGACAAAGATCAGCAAGTTCACCGGTGAGTGATGCCAACATAGTTTGTTTTGTAATGCTGCAATGGATGGTACCGGTGGCTAAGACCAGCTAAATAGCTATTTGAGGCACCAATGGTTCTTTGGGATCAAACATGAGTGATTTTTTTATTCTGTTAAATTCAATGATCTTTTATGAATGGACAAAAACCATGATATTTGTGCTAGTGAATGTATTAAGGAACCATATATAGTCAAAAAATTTCCAAGGTACAAATGGTTCAAACTTTACATTTACAAGAGGATCAAAACTTCCAGAATTAAAAAATTTGACAAAAATTTTAAAGGAATTGACAATGATTTTTTTAGATGATTGAACTCACTAAAGAATTGGAAACTACCTAGATCTAGTATCACTAGAAACTACAAGATAATAAGGGGATATGAATGTAAGAAACAAGAAACCATGAAAGTTAGTTTGTGCTAGTGAATGTTAGGAATTGAAAAACATATATAGTCAAATTTAAACAAAAATTTCACATAAAAAAAAGTCTAATTGTTACATTAAAAAAATATCTGCCTCACTATTTGTTCTTAGTTGATATTCACCAACAATTAGGTGCCTTTAGAAGTTTGTAAAATCATAAATACCAAATTTAAAATCCAAAATGCTATCTTGTTTAGTTTCTAATATAATGGTGTATATTTAAAAGTTATTGTGCATTATCTACTACTTGTTGTTCTTAGTTGCATTCCTATATGTACCAATTTACCAAGAGGCATGAATGATGACGAAAAAAATTCTAGACAAAGGATTTTTTGACAACCCAGGTGAAGGGATTTGAGCTCGTTCAAAAATTTTAAAATATGCTCGTAGACGGTGTTGTTGTTTTTTTTTAATAACAAAACCGCCACCTCAACAGAGAAAAATATCTAGCCGAGCCAAGTTTCATGTGGGCATGGCCAGGAAGCCGGAACCCATTTGGCCATTCGAGCCGAGCTGGGAGCCAAGCTGGATTTGCGGGAGGAGCGCCGAGCCCGAGCGCGCTGTGCATTCAACTATTCAAGACCACTCACGCACACTCTATGAGCATCTGGGCCCACAGTTCACGCCATCCGTACATCACACACCCACTTACAGGCGGGCCCTCCTACCTGAACCACTCACTATTTTTTTCACCGGCGCGGTGACTTCACCACCCGTCTCCCCCTTCCTCGTCTCGCCGCCCGAGTGGAGTCTCCACCTATATATCGGCCCGTGCGGACCCTGCCGGCGCGCCCCGGCCTTTCAAGTTTGCCCATACACCGAGGGAGGAACACACACCGAGGACTCGGAGTACAGCAGCAGGGCAGAGTACACCCACCCCACCCTACACCCCACGCCGCGTTTCGGGAATGGCAGTGCTGCTGCGCCTGGCGGCGATCGCCGGCGGCCGGCAGGTGTGGCCGTTGGCGGAGGACGAGGAAGGGGCGCGCGAGGCGGAGGCGGCGTCGCAGCGGCTGGTGGAGGCGGTGGCGCGCGGCGACGCGAGGGAGGCCGGCGAGCTGCTCGCGGCGGGGCGCGCGGACGTGAACTACGCCGGGGTGGTGTCGCTCAGGGCGCGGCGCGTCGCGGAGGCGGAGCCACGGGAGGGCGCCGCCGCCGAGGCGCGGGCCGTGCACGAGGAGATCCGCGCCGACGTCTCGCCGCTCTTCCTCGCCGCCGGCAACGGGGACGTCGCGCTCGTCCGCGCCTTGCTCGTGAGTGATCAATCCCCGCTTCTGCTCCCCTGCATTCCTCATATATGCTCTGTTTCTCTGTCTTCTCGCATCGAATTTACTGAATACCAGCATCACGATTCAGCTTGTTTGTTTTTCATTTTTTTATGCCTTTGGGCCTTGCGTTTTGGGTCCTACTACACTATTAATCGTTCAAAACGGAGTGATAATAATCCCAATCCCAGATTTGGCTTGCTACGCAAGTTGCATTTTCGAGGTGTTCATGCGTAGCCCCTCTTCCCTGAAACTTTTAGGCGATTTTGGTGCCAATTTGTCTTCAAATTTGCAGACCACTGAAGAGCGTTGTAAGCCTTTGCCCGTTATATCGGCCTAACTTTACCGGGTTGGTGAAAAGCGATACGCATGGCATTTTCGAATGGTTTTAGCGGGCGCTTCCACTATTTTTTTATATAATAATATAATTGCCTCAAAATCCTACATATTCGCCTCGTTTCCGCTTGCTAGAAAAGGCTGGTGTTTATCCACACTGTTGATCCAAGTACCTGCAGCCACCAACTCGTTCTCTACGCCAATCATAGCTCTACGTACTGTGTAAATGCACGCGCAAGGCAAATCCCATTTTTGTAGTGCCTACTACATCAATACAAGTTGGAAGCAAGAGATTTACCCGGACCCACTTCAAATCTTTCTGCCCTTTGTATCGCTCGAGTTATGAGTACGGATTTGTTTGTTGTAGGCAGATAAATGCATACAAAGCAGAATACATGATATACCTGTACTCTACTTCCCTCTCAGATTGCTTGGTCCTTCTGTATAGTATACTACTTGTTGCCCACTGAAGATAAAGAGATGGATTATTATTATATAAAATCTTACAGTAATAAAAAGGGTTGCTCATTATGAGACACGCCTTGCAGATTGCTGAAACCAAATTATGCGGTTCATTACTAGCCTAAAATCATTTGGAACCTTTATTATCTGTGATTAATAATTAGTTCAGTTCCAGCGGCACGGGATTATGTACCAAGTAGGCCTACGGTCCTACTACCAATTCTCATGGCTGCCCTGCAATGCAATGGGACCATACTCTTGCTGCAGCTCTTTATTGGGTTATGGACATGCTCGTTCTGTTCCATAGCAGCAGCCTCTACGGAGGGGAAGCGGAAGCTTCCTGGGAACACTTCGATATATCCTCGTGTAGGCATCGGCCGTGGTGTCCAAACAAGCTGTACTCGGTTTAAGTATGTACTACTCCTGCTACTCGTATCTACTGGTATGGTATTTACCGGCTTGCCTACCAGACGCTAACACTGTAGTAGCAGTACACCAAGTTCTTAAAGGAACAGTGAACACACGGGGTCCAAGTAAAATTTATCCCCGGTGCTCTACAGTTCCACCGTGTTGTCTCGTCAACAAACTGGGCACGCATGGAGATCCATAATCTTGGTCAGTAGTAGTACTAGTTTTTAGTAGGAGGATTGGGAGACAGTGGTAGATGGGTTTGACCTAGGCCCAGGCCGGAAGGCTAGCCCTGTTTTTTGTTAACTTGCCAACACTAACATACCCCCTCTGTCCCCATAGAGTTCGTTGTTTTTGACTTTTGAACTTCATGTTTGGCCATCCGTTTTATTCAAAATATTTATGCAAATCACAAAATAAATTAATCAATATTCATGTATCTTCATTAATAAAATAAGTCGTACCAAAATAAATTATATTTATGCAAAAAATTTGAATAAGACGAAGCATCGAATAAGATGGCACAAAATTGACAAACTCAGTGGGACGGAGGGAGTAATCAGCAGTAGTAGTAGTAGAAAGCAAACCCGGCCAGTGCTTTGTTAACTAGTGTAACCAAGTACAACACCTCAACACTTTGGTAGAGACCAATATATTCCCCTCGTGAGCGCGGTCGGGTGTGGGATCACCGGTCACGTGCCCCTCGCCCGGTCTCCGCTGTCCGTCCGCTCTCTGTCTAGCCTCCAGCCTCCGGCCACGTTCCACGTCTCCTTCCTGTGCGTGTGCCGCGTCATCTTGAGTTCTGGTACGGGATCCTATCGTACTTAGCCACCTGCGCCCTAAATCAATCTCGGGTTTTACCCGCACTTTACTAGAGGATTTACGGATCATCATAGGACTGAGACTCGTCCAATCGCCTGCCCCCTCATGTTCATGTCTACTAAAGTGCAAGGATCAAGATCACTGTGTCAGCGGAACGTGGTTGTGGCCGGCCTTGAAGGTCTGGCGGCCACTTGGGGGTACGGACGAGATGGGGCCTCTGTTCTTTCGGCCGTGCTGTGCTGGGCTGTGTCGTGGCACGGGCGTCCGGCTTATCCGCCGGCGGGCGTCATGGGCGGGGCGCCATTGAATGGGAGTGGATGCCGCTGCTGCCGCAGCATGCGCCCGGCATAGGCCACGTACTTTCGCTGCCTCGGCACGGCGACTGTGCCGTCGTCTCCCCTGATACCTCTGCCGAAAGTCTAATGAATGCATCTGCCGGTGGCAGGCGCTCGCCCATGGCCGGCCGTGCTAGCTCTGGCTCGTCCGGCTGGCATGGAGGAGTGTTGTGGCTGTCCATCCTTCCCGTCCTCTTCGATCGGCCGGACAATCATGGCCCTGAAAACTCGCATGCTTGCTGCGTGCCCAAGTGGTGGGTCGATCGTCTTCCTCCTCGGATTGTTTCTCGCTGCTTGAATCTGGCTGATGCTGATTCTGTGAGAGTTAAGTAATGTTAAATGGCTGGCTCTGATACGCATAAGCGAACATAGTGTGGCCAGTTTACATAGTGCTCGTCCGTCATCAGGAATCAAGGGTCAGTTTACAGTCCATGCGTTGCGTCGTCTGGCCAGCATTGGATCTACCCGTGCGTGTTCCGACTTCCAAGCCGGATCACTCCACCCCGTGGGCGATCGAGTATTCTCATCTCATCCACGTACACGTACCCCAGGAAGCTCACATGACCTGCATCTGAAGCCAGATGCTGGTGCGCCCTGCCGCCCCAATGCGTCCAAACCGAACCAGCTGTGAGCTGTCTGTATTTCATCACGCCATGAAATGAATCCGATCTCCATCCATGACTCCATGTCCACCTCCCGGCCCCAGGCCAGGTAGTAGGACCGGTCGACGATCCTTCTCCTCGGCTATCTGCTGAATAAAAGACGGCAGCGCATGTGTCACAGAAGCCCGACCCAGCGCCGCGCCAGTGCAATGTATTGGGCGTGCGTGGTACGGAGACCGCTCGTCCGTATCGTGCCGTGTCGTCCTTCTGGCCCTGTAGCCTGCATGAGCCCCTCATCTCTGCCTGCCACCGGCGGGCAGCGGCCGCGGCCCGCGGCCAGCTGTATCCCCTGCTCGGCTGCTCCCCATTCCTCCTGGGCGGGCTGCTCTACCAGTAACGCACGCACGCACCTGGCGCCCGGCCCATGCACAGCCGCGGGCACTCCCTCCCTGCCTGCCCCCAGCCCCCAGTTCATGTTTCAGGGCGCGGCCCCCGTGTACTGTGTCGCGGCCCAGCTGAATATTGACGATGACACGAGGACACGCTGCCTGCGCTGCCTGATGGCTGTGAACAACTTCACCCCAGTTCAACAGTGCGCGTGTTTTTCTATCGGTGTTTACTGTGTGTTGCTGAAAGATCTTGGTGAGATGTGAATGCCTGGCTGTGAACAACTTCACCCCAGTTCAACAGTAAGCAGGAGCATCCATCGTCTCTAGGACCTTGCTTGTGATTTGATGTCTGATGGCTGTGCCGCGACCCCGATGCAGCAACTGCTGTCGATCGCTCGATTTTGCGAATCGTACGGCGAGTACGTTGCGGGATGCCAAAATGCACAAGGCAGATGTGACCTGCGATGCCAAGCCGACGGTGGGCGGCATTGCAGCAATCCTGGCTGAAAGCTACAGAACCAGGACTTCAGGGCCCAGGGGGTGCTACCACTGTGCGCGGCGAGGCGGTGCCACCACCACGCTTGACGGCATGAGGATTTCATGAGTAGCAATCGACCTGCAGAATTTTGACCAGATTCCCTCCTTCCAGGCATAGGCATACGCGGCCGGCCCCCTCCTGTCTCTTGCGTAAATGAATTCCAGCCATGGAGCAACCACTGCTCCGGTTATTTCCAGTGACGACCTGACGCGGCCACTCCTTTGGTGGTCCGCACAGCACCGACCTGACCGAGTGACTGAAAATAGTAGTAGCAGCAACAGCGACTGGACAGCTGTTGTGCAGGTCCCGATGCTCATCTTGTCACGCCCTGTTCGATGCTACTATTACTTCTTATTTTCAGTGAAATCATTGATCTCCAATTGTTTCACGAGCCTCGGTAGCAGTTTCAGGGGTCCTATTCTTCGTCATTTTACAAGAATGCACTGACATTGTGTTTCATTTGATGCTTGAACTTACAAGAATGCACTGACATTGTGTTTCATTTGATGCTTGAACTTGCTCAAGAAAACCACTCTGTCTATCGTCACAAGTTATCTGATGGTTCACTGTTCTCACTTGGCGTGTCACCCGTGCAGGCAAAGGGAGCGGACGTGAACGGCAAGGTGTTCCGGGCTACCCGACGACCGCTGCGGCACGGGAGGGGTGCGCGGAGGTGGCTGAGCTGCTTGTGCGTGCGGGTGCGTCGCAGCCGGCCTGCGAGGAGGCCGTCGTGGAGGCTGCGCTGCAGGGCCAGGCCGCCCTCGCGGCTATCTTCATGGGCTCGGACCTCGTCCGCCCCCGCGTTGCCGTCCACGCGCTCGTGTCCGCCGCGGCGCGCGGCTTCGTCGACGTGGTCGACACGCTCATCAAGGTACTGGACCTTCTGGGCCTTTCTTATTTGGTACAGTGCTCTATCTACGTGGTTGGAATCGTGTCTGGTTTCAGAAACTGTACAAAAGCGCTGTCCTATACGTAGTCAACTTTAAGTCATTCTTGAAGATATTTTGCAAAAATTGATAAATAAAATGAGTTGTAAAATTTGATATTAAAAAAGATAAACTCTTACAATTTGGATGGAGGAAGTACTAGTTTTCTTTTTTTTTAGGAAAATAAACATTGTTGCATTGCACGTGTTAGGACTTAGGAGCCCAGTATGTGTATCATAGGCCCAAAAGATTGGGGCTTCCATTTGGGCTTTTGCATCCTGAAACGGCGATGGTAGGGAAAGGACGGTGAACAGACTGAGGTGGTCGTTTAGTCCCACCTCGGTACTTGAGTTGTGCCGTGGTCGTTTAGTCCCACCTCGCTGCCCAAGTTGCGCCTTAACCTGTTTATAATTGAGGTTGTGCCAAAGTGGCTTGTGTTCGTAGAAAGGAGAGACGGTTGGCATCTCCCCTGACAGGGACGGGACAGTCTTCGGACTTTCCTCTAGCACACATGTGGTTAAGGCTACCCGCTTCGGCGGATCTTACCCAAAATTTTTTTGTCATTGTCAGATTAGCTCATTTTTTTCATCAATTAGAATGTTAATTAGTTTTGTCAAAGAAATCTTCAGCAATCAGTACATTTTTTTGTTTGATTAGAATCAGTATTAGTTTGTTACAATATGTTAATGAAACTTTACTTACCAGTATGTCAGTTTGTTATGGATTTCGTGGCTGTTTCAAATTCGTCTGATTCCCTCAAATGCAGTGTGGAGCTGATCCAAACGCGACCGCCCGGGTGCTCCTCCGCTCGCTGAAGCCATCCCTGCATGCCAACGTCGACTGCACGGCGCTCTTTGCCGCAATCGTTAGCCGTCAAGCCGCCGTGGTCCGCCATCTACTTCAGGTGCGCATCATCTGTGAACAGCAGCCGCAAAATACACCATTGTCCAGCAGGAATGATCGCTTGACACCTTCTACCAACTCATGTTCAAATTCAGGTCGGCATGAAGAGGGACACCAAGGTGAGGCTGGGTGCATGGTCCTGGGACGCGTCCACCGGCGAGGAGCTGCGCGTCGGCGCCGGACTCGCCGAGCCTTACGACGCGCTATGGTGCGCCGTGGAGTACTACGAGTCCACGGGCTCCATCCTGCGCATGCTTCTCCGAAGCGGGTACACGTCGACCGCCACCCACCTCGGCCGGACGCTGCTCCACCACGCCATCCTCTGTGGCAGCGCCGGTGCCGTCCAGACCTTGCTGGCGTCCGGTGCGGACTTCGAAGATCCCGTGAAGACGTCCAGGAGCAACAGGGCCAGGCCGGTTCACCTGGCCGCGCGCCTCGGCCAGCCGGTGATCCTGCGGATGCTGGTTGACAGGGGCTGCGACGTGAACGCGAGGGCGGAGGCCAGCGACACCGCTGCCATCCTCTGTTCGCGCCACAAACGTGAGGACTGCCTCAGAGTTCTCGTGTCCGCCGGCGCAGACGTCGCGCTGTTAAATTCGGCTGGCGACTCCCCGGCCTCCGTCGCTTCCTCCGGTGGATGGAAGGCCGGCTTTGAACGGGCTTTCATTGGCGCGATTCGGTCCGGGGCCATCCCACGCTCGAGCGATCGGAACGTGTTCTCCCCGCTGATGTTCAGCGCGTCGTGCGGCGACGCGGCCGCGATGGAAGTGCTGCTCGCTCAGTCAGACGTGGACGTGGACGAGCAGGATCTGGACGGGTGCTCGCCGATAATGGCTGCTGCCAAGATGGGCAATGTGGAGGCCTTCCGCGCCCTCGTATTCGCCGGCGCCAACGTGAAGCTGAGCAACAAGCGTGGCGAGACGGCCATCGGGCTGGCGCAACAGAGCAAGAAGAGGGACCTCTTCGAGCAGGTCATGCTCGAGTTCGCGCTGGAGAAGGGCATGCCTGGAGGCTTCTACGCGCTTCACTGTGCGTCCCGGCGCGGCGACACCGCGGCGGTGCGGCACCTCGCCAGCACGGGCTGCGACGTCGACATCCCCGACGGCGACGGCTACACCCCGCTGATGCTCGCGGCCAGGGAAGGCCACGCGGGCGTGTGCGAGCTTCTCATCTCCTACGGCGCTCGCTGCGACCTCCGGACGCCGCGCGGCGAGACGGCGCGTCTCCCTGGCGCGAGCAGCGCTGGCCACGGCGGGGTTCAACAAGGCCGAGGACGTGATCATGGACGAGCTGGGCCGGCAGGTGGTCCCTCCAGGGCGCGCACGTCAGGAAGCACACCAAGGGGAGGGCGCGGGAGGCCCCATAGCAAGTCGCTGCGCATGGTGGCTGCGGCGGGCCTGCTCCGGTGGGGTGGGTCCAGCCGGCGCAACGTGATCTGCCGGGAGGCCGAGGTCGGGGGCAGCTCGGCGTTCCAGCGGCACAGGCAGAGGAAGGGAGACGCGTATGAGCCGGGGCTGTTCCGCGTGGTGACTGCGACAGGGAGGGAGGTGCACTTCGTGTGCCAAGGCGGCGAGGAGGCCGCGGAGCTGTGGGTGAGGGGCATCAGGGCCGTGACCAGGGCGGCGTTTGGCAAGAGAGGCAAGGAGTGAGTGACGCGTGGCTGCTCTCTCACCGTTAGGCTCTGTAGGTTTGCAGCGAGCGCGTGCTTGTAAAGAGTTGTAGCGGGCGTGGAGCCGTAGAGGGGCATGGG
Source organism: Hyparrhenia diplandra (assembly GCA_015847255.1). NCBI lineage: Eukaryota > Viridiplantae > Streptophyta > Magnoliopsida > Poales > Poaceae > Hyparrhenia > Hyparrhenia diplandra. The sequence goes on along the minus strand of JADLZK010010100.1, from coordinate 270,336 downwards.
TTTGGTGTGGTGTGCAGCTGCGTTGGTCTTCAGCTCGAAGGCTTTGGCTGCTGGGTTTGGCTTGCCACGATGGTTTTTGGTTCAGGGGCATGGGTCTGTGTTGTGTGTATATAGCCTGGTTACGGTGTTGTCTCGGCTAAGTTGCTTTAGCTAACTGGCTTGTAGTGCATTTCGATCTAAACTAGAAATGTCCGCGGCGTTGCCGCTCGTGGCCAGTGTGTGGGCTATATATAGTGAAATACTCATTGATAGCTAGAAGAAAATTTATATGAACACATTAACCTTGTGATTCCAAATCTAATAGTGACTTTTATATCAAAGCTGATAAATCTTCTTACTGCACCTAATCATTAATGTATAAAACCCACACATTAGACAACACTGATTTCAGTTTTCAAGTACAAAAAGATAGCAAAAGTTAAAAAGGTATCAACAGACAGGTCTAGCTAGATTAATCAAGAAAGAAGATATGAGAATACGACATTCAAGATTATAAGATAGATTGGAGAATAAGCCGCTCCCTTGCATTCCTGATGTCTTCTACATTCATTCCTTTCAATACACCAGATTTTACAACCTAGAATTTGCAAGCTTCTCAAAATAGCTAGCTGCAAAACAAAGAGAGAGAGAGAGAGAGAGAACAGTTTATCATAATCTTGTGACTTTGCTGTAATAAAGCAAAAAATCATTAAATCATTCAAGCATGGCTTATCTGCTGCTGCAAAAAATCAGAAACCAATAGAAGAAAAGGAAAGACAGAGGCCATGATTCACATACATTCTACTAGAGGAAGTAGGTTTGCTGGTCGACAAGCATTAAATAAATATTAGATCAGCAAGTTCCTCGTATGAATTACTAAGGGTGACAGTGATTTTTTTTCCTGAGGGAAACAGGAGGGCTGATATTGGCCTTTTACTGAAGAAGACATGAACAATGGCAGCCGGAAACAGTGACCTAACAGGGTTTAACATTATTTTCTAAAATTATACCAATAAGCGGCTAACTCACGGCACATTGAATCATTAGGAAAGCCAAAACCATGGGCAAAAGTTACACCCTGCACCCCACTTGACATCGGTGTTCTGCACCCCACTTGACATCGGTGTTCTAAATGGGCCAGCTCTTAACTACAGATGGACACCAAAATAAGATATGAAGAGAACTCTTACCATACTATCTGACATAATTATTATACCTCTAGAATTATACTAATACTGATGCTTAATTTCCAAAAATCAGAGAACCCAAATACTGATGCTTAACTTGTGAAATTCAGAGAACACAAATAAACAACTAACACAACTCTTGGTACCTTTTTCTCACTCGTGGTTCAATAATTAGGAGGCTGTACAGTAGTATCATTATCAGTAGAAGCTTTATCTTTGATCCAATTGTTAGTTGTAAATTAGTGGAACCTGGAACCGTGCCTAAGCAAATATATATGCAACCTTATTCTTGTGAGAATATTTTAGAGCTAATATTATCCCTAAGATTCAAGGGTCCCTGCATCCTCTAGGTATCAAAATCCAGATTTCATTAATTTTAACTTTTACAATTGACTTGGCATATTTTTAAAATAGCAAAGAAACAGAATTTTCATACTCACTTTAGGAGTTTCCCAGGCTTCGTCATGGACATTTGGCACCTATTGAAAAATATCATCATGAGATGTAGTAAGACATACAAAGAATTGACAAACAACATAATAGGACGAAATGAGTGTACCTACAAATACGAAACTGAAAGTAGGAAAACTTGATACATAAAACTTGAGCTAGGAAAGATACCTTGAAGGGTACTAAATTGAGGTACTGATGCTGTGCTATTACTGCACTTTTCGGATCATACTGAAGGCATGGCTAGCCGCTTAAAAACAGTACAACTGCTAGGAGTAGAATCAAAATTCACCACTCCCACGCCCAATAATCAAATGGTCGCACGCCTAAATTGAGGTATATCTCAATAATCAAATGCTCGATTCAATCAATTGTTTAGCATGCCCAGCAGGGAGACCAGGCCTTCATGGTCGCCCAGCGGTATTTCATTAGGATAATTTAGAAAGCTAAGGATGATAATTATTCTGTTACAAATAACAAAAACTAACTGAACAGCATAATAGAATACCGGTGAAGCAGGGAAATACAATTTTGTATTAAACAGGAGGCAAACTACATAAATTTTACAAAGAAAATTCAGAAGGCTATATAATTGCTATTGACATCTAACTGCACATATATTTTATTTACATGTGATGTGTGCGTATCGATTGGGAACAGATGACAAAATAAAAAAAAAAAAAAGGAAGAGCATACCTCCTGTCGAGGCTCTAGAGGGACTACGCTGGGGCAGCTGCAGTGCGAGGAGACGGCTGTGGACGCAGGCATTGCTGCTGCGTGCATGAGTGAAGGCGAGAGGTACCGCGGGTCCAGGCAGACAGTGCCGTTGGTGCAGCTGCAATCGTGCGAGAGCGACAGCGGAGGCACGGGCGTTGCTGCTGTGGCGTCGGCGGCCGTCGCTGCTGGATCCCCCCATGCCGCATGAGCGAGCCGGGAGCTTCCGTTGCCCTGCTCAGGACACGATGCCGGGGCTGCAGTGCGCTCGCACCGCGCCACCGTGTCATCTCCGCGTGGGGCCCGCCCTAGCCGAGGCTGGCTCGCCGGGGCTGCTGCGTCGCGCGATGTGTCGTCCACGAGCACCGTCGGAGCGCTGCGAGCCAACCGATGGAGGGCTAAAGAGGGAGGAGGGCGTGCGCTGCCGCCGTCGCCTGCCCGCGACGTATAGAGAGCAAAGAGGAGATGGGGGCGCTACATAGGAGAGGGTGAGGGGACTCCGTGGCACTGCCCGCGTGAGGAGGAAGAGAGGGAGAGAAGGAGAGAGAGGAAGCAGAGGGGCGGAGGCGGGGAACGAGATCGGCTGCAGTCAGGGGCAGCGACTGCTGGCTGCAGTCAGGGCCATCCGACCGTTCCCTGAGATCGGACGGCAACCAGCTCCCAACAAGCTTCTGAGCCTTCGAAGCGCTGGGCCTTGCCGCGTTGGCCCAACAAGCACAGCGTTGTTGCTGGAATTTTGCGAGGTGCACATGGTCTTGCTCTTGGATAGGAATTGTCGTCGACCTGACCTCCATGCACGGGTGAGTGGCTATGGAAGCAACGCAGGATCCCACCAATGGTAAAAAAAAAAAAAAAACGCAGGATTCCACCAGTCCTATGTGAAGGCCGGAGACAGGCCGGCCGTCCATGCACCCCCGTCGTGCGCTAGTGCCGCGCCCGCATGCACGCAGATTGGCTGATTGACGACCACGCGTGGTCGTGGATGCAGGCATGGCATGGATCGCCGTCTCCACCAGGCAGCTGCCCGGCAGGCCGGCACCCCTAGAGAGCGACGCCTATGCGGCATCTCTCAGCTCCTTCGATCGCCAGTCGCCACCGCACGCGGGGAAGCAGAGTGCTACGACTGTGGCGGTAAAGGGAGTCGAGACGCGCGGCGTGGCGGGCGTCATCGCCGTGAAGCTTGTGGCTGCGGCGCGAGGTGGTGACTAAGCGTCGGAGAGCGGGGAACAGGACGGGGCTGAGGCAGCGGTGGCGGAGGCGAGCCGATGAGGGGCGTCGTCGACTCGTCGTGGCGGCGCTTGTGTGGTCGATGGAGAGTGTGCGGAGAGCAAAGGACCGAACAGCTTAGATGGGCTTCCCGTGTTGGGCCGCCGAAACATGGTTGGCCTCTTGCAGCCGTTGGATGAGACTGACGGTTCGATTTCGGCGACTGCAGCCACACATCACTCACCGTGAAGTCAGCTGATCTGAATCCGAGGCGGAGCCACGGGCGAGGGTTGGCCGGGAGCGGGCGGAGCCGCCGGTGCCCTCCCGCGACGGCGCCGCGAACGGAGAGATGAGAGAGCGAGAGAGATTATGGGGCTGGGTTGTGGTTTGATTTCGTCAAAAGTTCGAGGGCCTTTTTGAAAATTGGCCGGACTGCTTCCAATCTTGGCCGTCCATCCTGGCTGATCGGACGGGCCGGACAGCCAGCCACGTGGCCACGCTGGCTTGCCCTCTTTGGTGCGTAAGTCGTCTATGGAGATTGTCAAACTTTTGCCATTCGAGTTATTATGAGTTCTGACACTAAGCTAATATATACATCAGAGCTCCTCCAATGGAAATTGGCTTTTGTCCCCTTAGTCCCGAACAGGAAGGGTGGGAGGGAGAGAAGCTAGTGCTCGAACCTTGAGCACTTCCCTGAACACTCATTTCACGTGCAAAAAGACACTCCCCGGGAAGCTCTAAAACCACTTGCAACTTATAGTTTTAAATAGAAACGGGAAATCAGAAGCAACTTTTGTTTAAGTAGAAGCTGAGGACAATTAGTACCAATCACGTATATCAAATTAAAACTTTCTGCAAGTTCTAACCAAAGACCGCGCGACAGGAAATTACATCACCACAAGCTAACCTGACCTGGTCATCTCACTGTTCTGAACTGCTAGCAGTATAGTTAGAATGGGACAATAAAATTTATATCCTCCACTCAGCTGCCAAATCGCAGCTGCTCAACATTGCTGGAATGTAAACAAAACACAACTAGTAAATGAAACATAACTCATCAACACAGATCGCTTCAGCTTCCGCTGATTTCCTTCTCCTTAGCCTTGCACATATCATCTGCCGACTTTATGAACTTCTTGGTCAATTCTTCAACCTGACGGAAACTTGTCAGATTAAATATTTCATTGGCAGGCAACATGCTTACTTTTATCACTGTTTCAGATACTCACCTCCTTCTCAATCCTCTTTACATCATCCTTGGGCATACTAGATGCAGATTTCTTTATTGTATCAAGTGCCTGGGCAAACATGGCAAAGTTTACTATACTATGCTACAATACATAATGCTAATAACAGCATAGAGCATCGGAGTTGATGGAAACTGAAATCCAGTAGTACTAAAAAGTCCTACGCTCCAAGCAACTTTAGTTTCGTGGAAGATTTTGAACATAATAAATTAACCAGGTACAAGAAGTGAGATGGAAAAAATACTTAAGCACACCAGTGAACATAACCCACAATAGGAAGGCTCATCACTAAACATACCAATAATGCTTCTACATAGACCAGTTCATTAGTCTTCAGTTCTGATAAATAAATGGAAGATTGAATGAGCTCCATCACAAATTAGTTTTCTTACTCATAATATCACAAAATGACCAGAGAACAACTTGTCAAACTTGCTGCAACCTGCAAGTGTACCCTGCCCCCAATGCATAATAAATTCTAGAAAAATAGACATACTCAAGTATCACATACTCACCAAACATATTTATCCTAAATTCCAAGTGTCAAACTAATGTTTAGATTAAAACTAGAATCAACTTAAACTGAGGGACAAGGCATATGATTGTCCACATAGCAACTGCCATCACAAGAATAGATTAATTAAAAGAAGGAAAAGAGCAAGCCTGTGGTACCTTTTGGCGTGCTCTTCTAATACCTTGTTTAAAATCCTCTGCTGATTTAGTAACAACCTTGCACAGTGCCTATACTCAAACACCAAAAAAAAAATGTTATCTGTTTCCATACAAATGAATTAGTATTAAGTCGGCAAATCTTACCTGTATATTCTCCTTCGTCAACCTAGGCATGCATAATAACACAATATTAGCAGAAGGAAGCAAATTTAAGAGTGTAGTTACTGAGTTATGTAAATTAAGTTATTCCAGCTGCCTCTCCATAAATATTGAATGGAATGAATCTCAAGTTTGTAAACCATGCAGTTACTCTTTGAATGAGTAATAATATTATAAAATATGTTAAGTAAAAATCATTTCGCCCTCGCAAGCTGGTGCCTGAAAATTTATTGTCTAGAAAATAGAAACCACTGCTAAAGGTAAAACATAATAATACATACATACCAACTATTGAAATACCAGATAAACAATAACCATCAACATCAATGGAAGCACTTACGGAGGGATAGCTGCAATAATCCTATTCCCATCTGGTGTTGGATTAATGCCCAATGGTGACGAGATAATAGCATGCTCAATAGACTTCATGGACTGTAGAGCAACAGATTAAAAATGAGTCCAAGGGAGCCTAAAAGCAGAATCCCAAGTACAATTCATATTGTTATGCTATTTAAATCCAAGGCAACAGGTAACAAAAACATTAACATGGCATATTGGCATTTGGTGTTTAGGCCTATAACAGAAACTTGTGATGAAAACAACAACAAACATATCTTCTGTGTATCATATATCTCAGGTTTTCAGGAAATTTGACTTGTCCTCTAGGAAACAAATTATTGATAAAAAACTGCATCTACTTGACAACATATATAATCTACCGGCTTCAGCTAGTAAAATTTAAGGACAGAAATGCTTCTTACAGTAGGATCATAAGGCATCACTGATAAGGTATGTGCATCCAGGACAGAAACAACGGCAATGCGATTCAATGCAACTTTAGCACCTGCATTCTCCACCATGATATGGTCAAGCATGCCTACAGAACAGATATATTTTTATCATAAACTGGAGAAAATGCACTGATCAACAAAAGGAAAACAAGGATATTATGCAAAGGCAAAAGCAGCAATATAAGGTTACCAGGAGTAGCTCTTCCAGTCCGTAGTTTGCTCAGCTCTCGTGACAGTGCGACTACTGCAGCATCCATTTGTGCAGTGGCAGCTGATTTGACAGTTGGCCCAATGTCAGGAGCAGCTTGAACAGTGTCACCTCGATCATCCTCTACAGTCGCAAACAATGAAAATGTGATTGGTCCATCAAAGGCAATGCTTCCATAACCATCCTACTTTTGACATCGACAGCCGTAAGACCATGATTTATCCATTTACTTGTATCAAATCAGGGACCTATTAAGTACTAGTAACGCACAACAGGAACTGAGCTGCCATTTCACATTATCTAACTATCCAAGGAGGAGCGGGTGCGCAACTTACTCGATTTCTTCCCCTTCGCGAAGCCTCTTCGGTTCTCGAAAATGAAGAGCCGCGCTGGAGCGAATTCCCCAGCTCCTGCAAGGGATCCCCCGGCTGGGAGGCGGTGCACAGTGGTGGAAGCGGAGGCGGCCGCGGCGCGGAAGGAGCGGGCGGCGAGAGCCGCGCCTCGGCGAAGGAGGAGGGCCATAAGGGCAGGAGTTAGGGGTTCCTCTGAGGCTGGTCTATAGAAGCCTCAGGTAGTCAGGTTTCCTATCAGCTACGCCGGCGGCTGGCGGCAAGGGCGGCGGCGGCGAGGGGAAACAGAACAAAGAGGGTTTTCGATTTCCGTGGGTTTTTACCCGTTTGCGGCCGAAACGAGAATGGATGAATTTGTTGGTGTATAAGTTGGGCTGTGACTGTGATCGCGATCTCCCAGAATGGGCTTTGGCAGCCCAAAATTCTAAAGGGACCATTTATTTGGCGTTTTGATTCTTGTTTAAACTCGGTTTTGATATTGTACATGTCCTTAGGATGTCGTTTGGCATGTCTGATATTTCTTTAAACCTTTGTACTATTTATATTTAAACATTATTTATATGATTAGAAACACTTTTTCTATGACGCCGACAGAAAATTCAAAGGCGAAGTTCCAGATTTTCATGGACTTCTAAGGGATGATGAGTCCAAGATCATAGCGATTTTAAACAAATTCTGCAGTGACGTGGTCAAACTATTTGTTTTTTTTTTTCCTCCAAAATCAAAGCAATTCAAATCGGACACATTAAGAAATGAATTCTGCAGTTGAACTGAGTGAAGTGCGCTAAAGATACTCGATCACATGATCCATGCACTAAAGATATTGAACTTTGAGTTCATCATATAATAAAGCTGAAATAGTTACTAAATAACTTGTCAGATACTTTTATTGATACGAGGTGTCAAAAATAAATATTTCTCTATTGAGGATGCACCAGATATCTGAATAACTTTTTTTTTTACCGAAGTCCAGCAATAGAAACCCTAGCCTATTTTTTTAAAAAAAATTAATAATACAGACATGTTTAAATTCGCTCTCATGGAAAGTCGAACATAAGTCTGTTGGGTGCTACTTAGGTGCTCTGAATAACTTGGGCAGAGTCGGGACATTCGCAAAAGCAAAGTACAACTCCAAATGCTCCTAGTAAAATTTAGCACAAGCGTGTTATGTTTGTAATGGTCTCAGATGAAGAGGTTCAACCACAAGAAATCTAACTAATTGTGTGATAGGATCCATTCGTAATGGCTTGATGACTCAATTAGCCAATAACTCGGCCTGAGTTTTTTTTTTCTTGGAGCGTTTCTGTAGGTCGCTTTTTTTAGCGTTTTAACATGACCGAATGGAACTATTGTCTGAAAAATAAATCCATAAAAATAAGCACCCCATGAAATTTCAGATAGTTTCTTAATGGAGTTGTTGCGCAGAACTCTGTCAACGTCGTGGAGCGTGTGCAACAAGGACCGCAGAGTTTTGAGAAGACATTTGTCGTCCGTGCTCAATATGTCGCTGATTCTGGCTGATTCAATAGTATTATGTGAGAGGATATAAGCGGGAATAAAACTGAGACTAGTTCAAGCAAAGATGACTGGACTTTGGAGGTTGATCCCGTAACTGCACGCCCGCCAACCAATTCGGAAACACATTGCTCACCAACGGAAGTACGGAACAGGAAAAGAAAAGCGCAAATCTAATGTAACTTGGAAGCCACTGTGCCGATCGAGCGCTCGGCCGCCGGAATGACGCCAACGAAATGTTGCCGATCGATCCGGCATCGGCATCGGCACGGCACGAACTCCAGCCTCATTCATATCAGAGAATTCCACCAGAGGCCGCAACGGCGACCGCTGCTATGCCATGCCATGACCGCGGACCGACTGACCCAAGTCACCATCGCACACAACGCGCCGTGCGCCACTGGCCACAGCGCCCGGTGCCAGAGCAAACCGCTCGGGCTAACTCTCTGCGTATGTATTGCCCATGCGCAGAACTTTCCACTGCGAGCGCGATGCCGATGCCGATGCCGCAGACGCGTCGGAGAAGTAGTTTTCGCAGCGGTCACCGCCGGCCACGGTCTGGGGCCGCTCGGGGCGACACCACCCTGCACCGGTGCCGTACGTGACATGTCGTGCCGCGATGACCAAGCGCATTCCGTTGCGCGTCAGTCGGAGCGCCCATCGAGCTCAAAGGCACTGCACGCCAGCGACACGTTAGCCATGTCGCTGCATCAGCCACGTTGGTTGGACCAACGGCCCGGGCAGGATGCGACGAGCAAACGACGTGAGCCATCGGGCAGGCGTCGTGGTGGGTGCAGCGGCGGTGCGCGCGGACTTCGGACTCGGTCCAAACACGTACACGTACACAGACCGTCCGGAGGCCAGAGATGGGCCCCGCGACCGAGAAAATTCGCGCCGAGATCGATGTCACGGCCGTGCTTCACTTCACATCGCTGGCCTGGCCCGCCCGTTTCCCGGTCTCGTCTCGGAACTTTGTCTACACCCAGAGGTCTGAGCTGCTGCTTCTGCTCTCGCTTGCAGCGTTACCGTCCACAAGACGGGGCGGGTAGAGAAAAACTCAGCGAAACCATCAGCGGATTTCCGTGTGAGATACATAAGCCGGCAGCCACCACCGGTCGTTGCCTCACAACGCTAGCAAGGAGCTAATCTCTGCAACCACCGATCAAGCAGTCGCTCAGCGATAAGGGTATAGGAGCCACAGCCGCGACCGCGTGCCGTGTGTTGCGTGCGCCGGCGATGGGGTGGTGGGAGAACGCCAAGAGCGTGTTCGGCGACGGCGGGGACGGCGGCGGCGGCAACGTCGGCTGCTTCCCGAGGATCGGGAGGAAGCAGGCCAGGAACTCGTACGCTTTCCCGGCGGATCCTGGGAGCGGTACGTTTTCTTTTCTGGTCTCCTTTCGCTCCGTTTTGCTTTGCTTTTGGCCGGGGGGACCGTCACGGCCGTGTCTGTCTGTGTCTTCAGTACATCTTTCGATTCAGAAACCTCTTTTTGTTTCGCTTCAGAGAAACGGAGAGGGCGATCGGGCGGCCCCGTCCCGGAGGAGGTGATCACGGTGGAGGTGCCGGAGGTGCCGCTGCGGGAGCTGAACGAGATCACCGCGTCCTTCTCCGGCGAGAAGCTGATCGGGCAGGGGTCCTACGCCAAGGTCTACCAGGCCACGCTGCGGAGCGGCAGGCTCGCCGTCGTCAAGCGGCTCGAGAAGCCCTCCAAGCACGCGTCCAACGTCGTGTTCCTCAAGCAGCTCGGGGTGGCGTCGAGGCTGCAGCACGACAACTTCGTCCGCCTGCTTGGGTACACCATTAGCGGCGACCTCCGTGTGCTCGTCTACGAGTTCGCCACCATGGGCACCCTCCACGACGTCCTTCACGGTATGTAGGTCTCCAGCAGCTAGCACTGGCGGCCTTCACAGTTCACAGTCCACGCTGACGTTCTATCGGTTCATGCGCGGCGTGCCATGACCAACCGACCAACGCAGGGGATAGGGAGGTGTTGGGGCTGCCGCCGGCGGAGCAGGGCAGCGCCGGCAGGCCGGTGCTGAGCTGGATCCACCGCGTGCACATCGCGCTGGACGCGGCGAGGGGGCTGGAGTACCTGCACGAGATGGTGCAGCCGGCGGTGACGCACAAGGACGTGCGCTCCACCAACGTGCTCCTGTTCGAGGGCTTCAGGGCCAAGATCGCCGACTACAACATGTTCAGCCAGGCCGCGGACATGGCCAGGCTCAACCGCTCCACGCACACGCTCGGTTCCTTCGGCTACCAGGCGCCCGAGTACGTACGGTGCCTTTGTCTATGGCTGCGCAGCGAGCTGCTGTTGATGATTTCTGACGGATTCATGGTAAATTTGGGGTTGTTCGTTCAGGTACGCCATGACGGGCCAGATGACGGACAAGAGCGACGTGTACAGCTTCGGCATCGTTCTCCTGGAGCTCCTGACGGGTAGGAAGCCGTTGGACCGGACGCTGCCGCAGGGCCAGCGAAGCCTGGTGAACTGGGTAAGAATTAGCAAAGTCCATCAGAAAAAAAAAAGTCAGAATTTGTTAGTCTATACTTGTAGGTCACCCACCACCTGACCCTGAGACTATTATTGGTTACGGATTTCTGAAGGTTACCAAAATGCTAGACCACATCAATCAATCAAACGATGAAAAGAAACGCGAAAACAAATTGGAATAATTGCAACCAGTTAGTCTTTCCTAATCCTAGTTATCAACCAACCATTCTCGCCGCATTCTCTTACCTAACGAGCTGAGAATCTAATCTAAAGAGTTAGGTGACATTCGGTCACATTGATCAAAATGTGTTTTGTTTGTTCAGCTTCAAGAAGACCTGAAAGAAAGTTCTAGCCCCCAGATTAAAAATTGATGGAGCTTGCTCTCCAAGTGCTATAAGATAATATTCTAAATCAAGGAGGTTAAGTAGGCAGTAGCTATGATGTCTTTGGTACACTACTACTCTCCAAAAATAGTAGTCCGCATGGTGTATAACACGAGAACTGCAGCAGGAGCAGAAATGCAGAATCATTCTTGTCCTCGAAAAACGATGCTGCCACTCATACTACTGATGTGTTATCTGTTATCAATAATACCCTAAATGGCAAAAAAAAAAAAAAAAACGTCTGACGATTTCCTGATCATGTTTGTGCACGTTTGTGCATCAGGCAACTCCGATGCTAACGGAAGACAGGGTTCAGGAATGCATCGATCCGAAGCTTGGTGATCAGTATCCTCCTGCCGGAGCTCTCAAGGTCTGACTCTCGATCCATATAACAATATACAACTTTTACACACTAAAACTTTTCTTCTGCCAGTAGCCAGTAGTAGGGCTTGCGAGTGCCAGTAGCCAGTAGTAGGGCTTGCGAGCCCTTGGCATGACGCCAGAACCTAACCATGTCGACCTGGTTGTCACCTGCAGCTCGGGCGAATCGCTGTGCAGTGCCTGCAGTACGATCCCGCCTTCCGGCCGTCCATGGGCACCGTCGCCCGCGTGATCAACTACGCCGTCTTGCGAGACCAGCAGGGCGTCGTCTGATCTGATGTATGCCAAGTTTTGCCACTATAGCTGTGAATATCATGCATGCCTTGCTGTGCTATGTTATGTAAGCTGGCCATGTTTCAGCAGCGGAATATCTGTAGGCAGTGATACTATGCAAACTTGGAAGCAGCACAGAACGCTACAGTTACAGCCATGCATGAAACAATGGGCTAGTTTGTATATATTTTTTTTCTGAGAATAACTTGTGAGGTACAGAAAAAAAAAGGAGAATACACAGGGACGGAACTGGTCACTAAACCAGTTGGGTTTTCTCGACCTGCACAAGGTCTTATGCAATATGCCCGGGTTGTCTTGCTCTTTGCAGGTCGATTTTTTTTTTATAAAAAAAGTCAACAAAATTTTGTACACTATCATTTTGCCCCCGGAAAAGAGGGGAAAGAACTATGGTACATAACAAGCATTAGTACATAGTTGTGTATAAGGCCCTACTGGCATATATTGGCCCCAAATGTCGGGGTACAAAACAAGAAAACAGAGGAACAAGGTGGCCTGAATTCTGCATATATAGATATTTCTTTTCCTTATACAGTTGAGAAGAGCATGTGTTCTACTCTCAGCAAAAAGAATTTCTTCTATACCTACCTGCAGAACCAAATAAAACGACTTCATAAAAATGTAGATGAACTGTTGTACCGTTATACCAGCAAAGTAGGTTTATATTCTTCAGTGCAATCAAATTATCATTTGTGCAGGTCACCAATGTCTCTCATACAAACAAAAGATTATAAGCATGATGTACCTCAAATGTAATCTCAAATTGGAAGCAGTGGTTTTCTCTCCTCAGTTGCGCTAAGATGCCTTGCCTGAAACCAGTGCCAGCATAGGCATTAGAGACCACAGACCACCTCCACAAAAAGTCTTGATTCATTCGGTAAAAAAAATGAGTCACTTACATCATCAGAGGCACCAGCAGTCATATTTACAAAAGAAGACTCAGAAGACCTGAAACAGAAATCGTCTTATTAGGCTAGGTGTTGGGCAACAATGCAACATTTAGCAGATATCAACAATGCATGCTAATATATATTTAGTTATTATGCTGTGCTCCTTTACCATATCGGATTTATTTGGTACCATCTGAAATAACCATGAGAGCCAGTGAATTATGTATGAAATAACATTTTTTCTCAGCCTCTTTACCTATGATTTTGTGTATCTCCTAGCTCAACTGTTCCAGCTGGCTTTTCATCCTTGACTTTTGCTAGTGGAGAGAAAAACTGAACAGAAATAGCACTCATATAAGTTTATTGATGAGGAAAAACAATCTAAAGAATAAAGAGAAATAGTTACCTGGTGCATTGAAATAAATACTATTGAGATGCCTAAGAGAAAGTTAACGGTCAAGGGTTGCCCCAAAAATGCAGCTGAAGCTAGACCAGTGAAAATTGTGGCAACAGTTGATGAGTACTTCTTCAAAATAGTGTCTGCAGTATTATTCCAGTCAATAATTCAGAATTATGAGGTAAGTAGACATAATGGATGAAAAAGACAGACAAGCTAGTATCTGTTAGAATATAGCTTAAAATAGAATAGTAGACTGGGTAAGCATGTTGACCAATCATGTGGCTGGCTTAGAGTGAATCAAGGAGATCTTGACCGGCATTAGTTCTATGAGCCTCACGTCAAGATCTCCTCACCCCTATATGTAACAGCCCTGTCTCATTCTATAATCCATCCACTACATTATACGCATCCTACTTTCTTACATGGTATCACGAGTCTGGGTTTTAACCTAGGGTTCAGGCTTCCGCTGCCCCGCGCTGCCCCTGGGGAGGTCAATCCCGATCTCCGCCAGGGGCAGCGCCCCTGTAGGATGTGTGGCCGATCCATCTGATCCGCTGTGCCGTCATGGTCAATAAGGAGCAGCAGACCTACCTCTCTGCGCCGCGTCGCCGCCGGTCCTCGTCAAGCAGGCGCTCGATCCATCTCCACGCCTCCAGCCGTTCTCACGCGGACACCGCCAAGGACCTTCAAGGAAGACGGTCGCCACCCCTGCTCGAAGCGTGACTTTTGCTGCAACTTCACGCCGCCGCCACCCCTGTCCTGAGCGTGACCCAAGTTGCAAACTACGCCGTCTACCATCGTCGTCCGCCGCTACCGTCTTGCTGCTGTCCTCGGCAAAAGCTGCTGAGTTTTACTTGAGCACCTCGACGACGCTTCGACCCGCGCTTCCTCCATGGCTTCGACCATGTCCACCTCGACCGGCTACTCCGGCACTAAGGGGCTACCATCTGCTTGAGCCCCAGTCGCAGCATTCCCACCGGCGTTCCGACTGCAGGGGGGATACGTCTCCATTATTTTCCAGTCTGTTCGTTGGTGTTGCTACCGCTACGACTGCGGGGGGATGTTAGAATATAGCTTAAAATAGAATAGTAGACTGGGTAAGCATGTTGACCAATCATGTGGCTGGCTTAGAGTGAATCAAGGAGATCTTGACCGGCATTAGTTCTATGAGCCTCACGTCAAGATCTCCTCACCCCTATATGTAACAGCCCTGTCTCATTCTATAATCCATCCACTACATTATACGCATCCTACTTTCTTACAGTATCATAAAAGTGAGATTTGTAGGCATATCTTATGTTACCTGCATACTTGAAGAAGAAAGAAGATAGAATGCCTTGAGCAGCATTGTTACAAATGAGAAACATTGTTGCCCTCGAATGCCCTCTAAAGATATCAAAACTCTCTGGGCCTGTAAACAAACAGGACATAGTACATCATACTTCATAGTTCATAGTTCATACCACATACTGCAATAAGCAACAGTCACAACCCACAAACCAAACATAAACACATGATTCTCAGCTCCGGGTTTGCATATCATTGCAGCAATTGTGCATCACAAATTGACACTATACAACAAAGTCGTCAATACATACAGCTTTAAGCAAGAAACCCTGTTATAACTTCCAAAAGCACCACTTCACTAAAATCCAACCTGGGTATTTCTGCTTACTATAGGGAGGAACCTATTTTACCATTGGCTGCCCATATGGTCTATGAAATAACACTGGTAATGTCAGGACTGAGTAATGTGCCTAAGGAAACCTATTTTACCGCTGCTTAATGCCTTACTTATCAGTAGAAAAAAAATATATATCTTTTCACATAAGATACTGTACCTTGAAATATGACAGTCCCTAAGATGCCAAGGAAGTTGAAAATTGCACCATAACCATATAAGAACAAATTCTGCAAATTATGTAAATGCTTAGTGGAATAAAGAGAAAGCATGGTCAAGAAATTAAAACAAGAGGTCAAGAAATTAAGGAAACAACATGGCGGAGAAATGGTGTTTGATTTTCCATATCACATAAAGGTAAAATTAGGAAAGGCGGCTGAATTTATTTAAAAGAGAAATCACCTGAAGGTATATGCTTGTATCAAACTGGCTTTTTAGAGCGTACTCATTGTAGACAGAGGCAAACGATGGGACAGAAACCTAAATATTTACAGGAATGTGTATACATGAAATTCTGCATCTACCAATTGTTCAGATATATGAATATGAAGATAAATAAAAGGATGAAACTAATCTGTACAAACTTACAAAAATTAGTGTATATGCGTATGCAATAGCGGTGACTGGAAGACCAAAAGTATTGGTTCCCGCGAGGTATAGAGCGTAGTTGATTGACACTGATTCCAATAAGCAATAGTGCAAGGGCTTCCCACTGATATCATACAACAAAAAAACGCGAGGATTAGATATTGCCAAGATAAACTTTTCTTTATTAAAATAATACAGAGACCATGAAAAGAACTGAAGAAAAATGGATCTACTATACTAGTCATAAGTATTCCACTTAAAACACAAAAAATGAGACAATGTTTTTTTGGCTGTGTACAATCATCCAAACTAAGATTTCGATGTTACCATCAAGCTATCAATGGAATGTGTTTCCTCACTCATAGAAAATGCAATGGTAATCCAATGATGACAACGGTCTTACCTGAATTATAGAGAATTTTCTTCTCATGATAATTTTTAGGAGAACAGCAATGACAAGCACCTGGATTGGACGTCAAAGAGTAGCAATATTAGCAACCTTGTTTTGTTTTCAAGCAAAGGAATTAGATGCATGCACTCACTAAGAGTACGCACAGATGCACATGTACTCACACATGGTACAAGAACAAAACATGTGAAGATGGAAGTACACTAGCAAGTACCTTCAGGTTGCTTAGCATCTTCACAGTTGAGGGGTTGAAGTATAACTGCATTGGAAGTACAGAAGAACATCATATAGTAAGACCAAAAGCTAGTGAAGACAATACCACATGAATGTCCAATATGTAACAGGATATATTAGACTTGATAGTTGATACTATAAAGACAATTGAACCTTGAAAAGTAGTCAGTTAAAATGTTTCTTTTTTTAGCATTGTCAATTAAAATGTTTCATTCATCTGCTAACATGCCTTTATCTTTATCATTTATTGACAGGGAGAAAGAGCAAAGACACAGGTAAAAGAGCCATGAAAAAAAAATATCTTCAAGAGGTAATAAGTATGGTACAATAAGGTGATACTAGTAGCGTTCATGTAATTTGACAGAAATTCTTTACATAACAGTGCATATTTTAACAGAAAAACTTAAGTATAGCTCTTTAAGTTGATGCATATCATGCAAAAGCATTTTGCACCATGAAATAAAGGGGTACATACAAGTGAAAATCTCAGCCAGTTCAATGAACTTTACCTGCATGATAAACTTTAGATAGTTGTTGATGGCATATAGGAGAGCCGGAACAGCTAAGAGTACATTATTACGTGCTGCCTATACAACAAAACATACAAGAATCAAATGATCAGGTGTCATGGCTCAAAAGGGGGAAAATAAATATAAAAGCACAGTTTCCATAGATAAAAACTACATTTATATAATACAGGAAAGATGAAACAAGGCAGTAGGACACAAAGATTAACCAAAAAATAAGCAGTGGTTCTCTAAAGGAAATGCAAATGAATAGAAGCAAAAAAAAAAAAAAAAAAAAAAAATGGCATGGTTGTCTAAGATGAGACCCAGAAGTCTAGTATCATATATGAGCACAGGTACATGTGTTGTCTTGTAGAATTTAGACAAGATAAAATCACCTGTACAAAGGTAGAAAGTGACAGAAGCGGCTTCTCCCCCACCTTTTGTTTTCTAGACTACAAAATAGAATAGTAATAAAGTTAGGGGAGACACTTCCACGCGATGCGAGCTAAAGTCATCAAAATTAATCAGATGTGCCACTGGTCTACTGAAAATAATTTCTTACAGTGCTTTCTCAGCTACCCAAACTATAAGTGAAAAAAATACTGATATTTCACAGCAGGCTGTACAACGCCCAACATGAATAAAATCACATACTCTTAAGAAAAACATGAATGAACACAAACTAACCTCAATTATTAGCATTACAATGGCAAAAAAAAACTTTTGCAACCTCTGTCAAAAAGTTAACACTGATAGGACTGAACTGAAACTTCCCATCAACCTTTGACATGAAGACTAGGATAGGCTGCAAAACAAAAGGTAACTGTTAGCAAAATTGTGACAATACACATATTACAATGTGGTGCATGATTAACTAGATTAAATATGCATGGGGTGCTAGAGAATTACTATTTGATCTACTAATAAATTTCAAGCACAGCAAAACAAGTAGAATTATCTGTACTCATTCCCTGATTTAGCTTTACCTACATGGGATTTGCTATATTCAGACCAGTATGCCATGGGTATGAACTGTAATGCAAGACGTTATTGCTAGGATTAATGCTGTCAAACTCCCTGTCCAAGGATTTCATTGATTGGGCACTAAGTCATAAATAACTAGGGAGAATGAACCACCTGGAGGCCAACCAAGATGCAGTCCCCAGACACGAGAAGGACATTAAGTGCACGGTACTTGGATGACATCTTGCTGCGATGCTTGTCGTACGCCCTTGACACACTCCTGGGGCTCGGAACTGCCACCTTGGAGTGACAAACGCTGCATTCCAGCACGCCATTCCTTTGCATCTCCTCCAACCGACCAGGATCGGCAACCCTATAGGTGTGAACTCTGAACAGTCCCCGTCAATACCTGTAGCCAAAACATTATAGCAAACTGAGTAATAACTAGCAGTTCCCTCTAAATTTCACAACATTTTTGCTAGTTCATTCATCAAAACGCACGAAATCATCAAAACGTATCATTATCCTGAACGCTGAAAACGCGAACGGCAATACAAGCAGCCGTCAGCGAGTAGCTACCCACACCAGATCAACAGAAACCAACAGCGCCAGTAACTCAGCATAAATAAATGGACTAAAAATCGCGGACACAGCTAGCTAATTCACGATCATATGCAGCCTCCGCGTCCTATTAACTGATTGCCGCCCAATCAGCAGTCACGAAAAAAATAACTCCGAAAATCGCAAAACAATCCGAGCAGCGAAGAGATCTGAGAGCGTGCTGGCGCGAGACTGTACCACAGACTCAGGAGAAGATGCGGGAACGAGGTGGCGAGATCTCGCCGCGACGTGGATCTAGCCCCGCCTTCCTAGTCACCGCCGGCTCACCGCGCGCGCGCGCGCGGCGAATCCCGCTCGGCGGGGTCGGTGCAGGCTCCGCTACCGGCACGCTTCCGCTCGCGCGCCGCGTGTGCTGAGCGGAGAGGAAAGTTGCTGCGGAGATCTCGGGTGAAGGCGGGAGGAGGTGGGGGGTCGCGAGCGCGGTGGCGGTGGCGCGGGCGCGGGAGGGGAGGGCGTGTCAAGGTGTGCGTGGCCGTGGGAGAGGGGGAGGGGTGGGAAGTAGGCGGGTGCTTCTCTCGCGTTTATTTCTCCTCGTGGTCTGGCGCTTTTGAGCTCGAGGAAAATGCTTGAAAGACCCTGCGATTTACTCGTTTATTATGCTTTTCCACCTATCCGGAGTTCTTGGCTAAAGAAAAAAAATTTGTACTCTTTCTTAAGATGTCTGCTAGTAATATTAAGACATTGTTAATGAATCGTTTGAACCCAGTCACTAGGTAAATATAGTCGTTTCTAACCTATTTATAACCCATATAATTAGTATTGTTGGGTTTTATTTGATCCACCAACTGATAGGTTGTTACAGTTGTCGAATACTTATATGTTTGTTTTGTCTAGAGAGACATGTGTAGAAAGGAGTAATGAGAGACAAAAAGATATATATGCCTATTAGAATTGAGTGAGCTTGACAAGCTAATGAAATGACCATTATTATCTACTCCCCGTTTCAAATTATAAGTTATTTCAATAATCTTAAGAGAGTCAAAGCATCTCAAGTTTAACAAAATTAGAGAAAGAACTATAAAGATTTATGACATAAAATAGGCATACTATAAAAATATAATTAATAAAAAATCTAATGATACTTAGCTTGCATCATGAATGTTATTATATTATCATATAAAGTTGATAAAACTTTAAATATTTTGACTCTCTAAAATTCTTGGAATGATTTATAATTTGGACTCATGCCAGCTAAATTGTACTAGCTAAAATTGTTAGTTGTTGGATCCAAATAAGGAAACTGGCTATTGAATAATGTTGAGCTAGGCGGTGGGTAAGGCACTACTCATTTAGCCCAAAATATTTTTTTTAAAAAACAATAAATCTCAAGTTAAAAAAAAATATTATTTATGGTATGTAATAAATATAAATATTAATAGATTACTCATGGAATGCATCTTCATAATAGATCTATTTGGAGATATAAACATCAATACTACTTTTCATAGGTTTTGTCAAATTGGGATTGATTGACTTATTGAAAGATGACATTTATGATGATTTTTAAGATGGAGAGAGTAGCTTGCATATTTACTAGAATCAATATATGTTCTCAATGCATTTTTAATGGCTAACAATTAGCTTGAAAAGGTATGGAAATAGAATAGTGCACATTAACAACCATGAATGAATAAATAAAGAAGCGTAATAATACTAAAAGCTAAGTCCTAGTGGTCATATAGATGATGGTAAAGATCCACCAAAATTGTGATTAGTATTGTCCCTTAACACGGACGCTATCCAACCTTAGTGTGACATTGTGTTAAGGAAGAAGATGAGTGTGAGGTGGAGGAGGGAAGAAGACGAGCCACATATGATTGAGCCCTCCTACGGAGGAGGGGAGGAAAAGGAGTATGCAACCGTGCAGGCGAACTCCAACCCATGGTGGGCCCGTAGGCCACATGCATGGAGATGCAAGGCTGTGAGCGTGGAGGCGAGGTCGGCTCCATTGAGCGACGCTCCGTCTTCACGTGTGTAGTAAAATGAAGTGGAGAGGAAGAAGGAAGAAAAAAAAAAGATTGAGGTTGACAAGTGCGCCCCACAAGTAAAGCGTTTAATCCCACCTTTGATGTCGACAACCAAACAACAAATAAGATAGTCTCGTCCTCTCTCAACCAAGTATGATACATGACCACTTTTGCATTAAAAAAGATGACATGGGAAATTTTTATATTCCTAAATGTTTTCTGACCAAACCCAACCTTAGATGTTCTAAACAATCATTTTACCACTTTTATTATTGAAAACATTCTATATTTAGGTGATAAAAAATGGGCATTGCCATTGCAAAATGGAATATCAAATTAGTTTTTGACATGGGAAAACGGCTACAATTTATTGATGAGAAAAAATATTGTACCATCGCATTAACCGTGGAACACGTCCGCAACTAAAAATAACGGAACAATCACTATGTTTGAAAATATACATGGGAATCAGTGTACCATGGTTGAAACACGTTGCCGGTGTTCCTTTTCTTGAAGTCTTCCTGGTTTGCATGTTTGGTCCAGGACCAAACACACTCGGGACTGGAGTATTAATGACTAAGAATATTATATATGTACCTTTTGAACGTTGCCGGCGTCCTACCTATATATGTTTCTTCCAGGAAAGAAAAAGGGAGCTAAAAATATTCTTAAGCTTCTTTTTAAAAAAAAGGGAGCTAAAAGCCTATACATGACGCTAACAACCGTTACAGCTGCTTTACCTTTTTCTCAATGCTCATCCGATCCGCTTCGATGCTTTAGTGAATTTCTGATGGTTAAAGGGAAGGCATTTTTTTTAAAGGCAAAAGGTAGAGATGAATATGAACAGAAATTGGCTCTTTCCCACCACGAAATCTGGGAAATCACGGTGAAAACTGAACGAAGTTGCAATTTGCAAAGCACGAATAGCATCATACTCATACCATCGCCTGCTCGATTACCAAATTGGGGGGCATGGCTAGGCATCGCTTGTTCGCACAGTAAGCACTAATCAGATCGAAAAGATAAACAGAGACGCTGACAGCATAGCTGCACTTTGTTCGCCAAAATTGGCTGGGCCTGCAGGGTGGGCCACATTAACTTGGGCTAGGTAGGCTTCTTGGTTAGACCCAAACGAGACCCATCGAGCGAGCGGCCCGCAACCGCGGAGTCTGGACTGGACTCTGGAAGGGGCCCCGTCGCGCACAGAGCAGCAACTCCTAAAACAGAAAGAAAAAAAGTTGCGGAGAGGGAAAAGCAACCCAATCCTACCTAGGTCACGCCGCCCATCCACACGGCACCCAAATTCCCGGCCCTTCTCGCCTCTCCCCGCAGCCGACGACGGCGGCGACCGCCGCGGCGGTCCTAGAAGAATCAGCCGCCGTGCAGGCGCATTACCCGTCCTCATCCAACCAGGCCTGCGGAAGGGGAAGAGATTCAAGAGAAGGCGAAGGCGGGGATAAGTCAACAGACCAGACCCTCCTCGCCGCCTGATCGTGCGCCCGCCCTCGCCACCGCCGCCGATGCTGTGGCGCCGGCCATGGCGTCGGCGCTGCTCTCATACCTGCAGGCCCTGTGGCCGTTCTCTGCCCTCCTGAGGGAGGAGGACGATCTACGCGCGTCGGCGCGGCTGATCGGGTCGCTCTCTGTGCCGGAGGAGACGAAGCAGTTCGTGCTCGCGCTCCGGGAGCCCGGCGGGTCGCCGCAGGACCGGCACCGGGACGGCGCCGGTGTGATCTACATCCTCGCCGCGCAGAATCTGTCGGAGCAGTCCGCCTTGGACGCCGAGCGCCTGATCAGGGAGGTGCGACCGAGGGCCGTGGTCACCCAGGTCGCGCGCCCGGCCCTCGAAGACGTCCGGATCGAGGAGGATTGCCTGGCCCGCAACGGAGGCAGGGGGCGTCCCGGTACCGGCGTCGCCGTTTGAGGTGATCATACGGTGCGTCACGGAGAAGAGGAGCAAGGATCAGTACGTCAAGGCTGCCGCGTGCCAGGTCCTGCAGGAGATTTTTGGGGTCGGTTTCTATGGACATCTACTAGCTGCTAAGAGAGCTGCAGAGGAGACGGGTTCGTGTTTTCTATTGCTTGAGTCTCCCTATGAAAGGAATTGTGGTGGGGGTGGATCGGTTAGCCGGAATAGTGCTGCGGATAATAACTCAGTTCAGCCATTACAGGCTAGTCGCTCGCTAGCTCACAGCACCATGGATGGTGACTCAGGTTTGCAATTGCAGGCTAACTGCTTGATCCCCAGGGGTGCCATGAGCTCCCATGGTAGGAATATATGCCTTATGGATGATAATGGAGGACAGCTCTTGAAGTCACTGGCACCAACTCTTAATTTCTTGATGTCCCAAGCAGTTCCTTCCAATGCTGCCACTGAGTGCAGGCCATCTGAATGCAAACCGACTGACAGATATGAGGCTCCACCATTTGCTCAGTCTGTGTACCCTTTACTTGCTGATCTTTATCATATATTTGTTGATATTCCGTCGATTGGTAGGGCTATGGCATCTGCGCAGAAGTTGCTAACTCAAGTTCACGAGGGGGAGCCGATCAGCAGTGATATGCTATCTGATGTATATGTATTTAGAATTGCAATAGAGGCCCTCAGGATGGGTTTAAACAGTGCAGCAAGGTCCCATATTGATACCAGAGATAAACATGGTTCAGAAGATTTGGTTTTTTCAGAACTCCAATCTGATGAGAAGTCCCACATTCTTCTTGTGCAAGCTCTCAGGAGTCAACTGAGAGAGTTTGGTTCTGTAGTGGCTATAGTTGATGCGAGCTGCTTAGCTGGAATAAGGAGACACTGGAACACCCCTGTTCCTTCAGAGATTACTGAATTAGCTAGCAGATGCTTCAATCACTATGGTGCTGAAAACGATGATAAAATTGAGGTGCCTTCAACACAGAGCACTGATAAAAAAAGTTGGATATCTGAGAAACCCGTCGTTGCTGTTGGTGCAGGAGGTACAGCAATCTTGGGCTTTTCATCACTGTCAAAATCTCTCCAGGCTTCCGCCTTCCTTAAGCTCGCCCCTTACAAAAGTCCAGTGGTTCTAAAGTATGGATTGATGCAGCTACAAAGACATGCTGCTATTGTATTAGGCAAGATGCTCCCTCACGGGGTTGTTACTGCTGGATCAAAGGCTTCTGCTTTGCAGTTCACGGCTTCAGCAGAGAAGATCCGAGCAGTGGCACAAACTGTAATATCATCAGCTGAGAGAACAAGCTTATTGGCTATGCGAACTTCATTCTACGAAATAATGCAGAAGAGGCATAGGCAGCCTTTCAGAATAACTCCTTGGGCAACATTTGGCTGCAGCATGGTTGCATGTGCTGGCCTTGTGATGCATGGAGATGGGATCGAGTGTGCAGCCGAGGCAGCTCCTTCTGTTCCCATGATTGCTTCTCTGGGCCGTGGCCTTGAGAGCTTACGTCTCACATCCCAGGAGGTAAGACAAACAAAGGGCCAAAATGTGAAAGAAGCTTTGCGAGCATTAATGAACAGCTTGAAGAAATCAGCAAAATAAAGGGCCAACCCTTTACAGCTAGAGATGTATGGATTTTGTCTTGTGATTTGGGGGCAAGACTAAAATTATCATGAGCTGTGAAGTGCACTTTTCTGTTTGGCAAGATAGAGAAATTATGTTATTGTGCTTGTGGGCGTGGCTAGCTTGAGCTTAGGGAGCACTTGAGTGAGATAAGTGTGTTTTTTATTGACTTTCTGTACATAAATATAAGATACAATGTTCTTATTGATATGAAAATAATTCAATAAGTTTTCAATGACCTATGGCAAATACTAGTGAAATATTTACAACTTTGCCAGAGGCACTCTGGTGCAATGGACAGAATTACCCCAGGGTCTCGTCATAATATGTTTTTTACTTCATATCCATGTACATATAAGTTGTACATGGACGGAAGTACATTTTTCAGTATTTCTTTTTAGGTCATGTTTGCAACTACCTACTTTGTTCTTATCATCATTTTCTTGATTTGTTTATGCTTGTACTCCCTCTGTCCCCAATTAATTGCCACTTTCAATTTCCGTGCTACAAGCTTGACTCTGTTTATAAAAAAAGGGACCTCTTATAATACGTGCAACATTTGTATCTCCAAATAAATTTATTAAAAACTAGATTCAGAGATATTTCCAATGATACTAACTATATACCATAATTATTAATATATTTTGTATTTTGTGAAACTTGTTTGTCGGGAAGCGAAAGCGACAAATATTTTGGGACGGAGGGAATATGTTAGACATATATGCATTTAGTTTGAACTTTGAAGTAAAAAAAGTTCTAACTGGAGAATCTAGAGTATTCTTGCATCCTTGTGATATGAGCATGTCTGATGTTACACATAAAGATATCTCTTGATTACACAACAGTGAAAAAACAAAGCCATCCTTTGTGTTTCCTTATTTGCTACCAAAAAAAATGATCGATGCTGCCTATGCAAATGAAAGGCGGGCTCTTCAGACAGTTGCTGCTTTGAGGGTGAGAAAATCTGAAATTTGATTTGTGTAGAAGTCTGGCTGGATCGAGTTGTCGGGGCTCTGAAGCGTCTGCAGGGAAGTCACACCTGCAAGAGATAGCCAAGCTCAATGCTTATGTTGATGTTAAACCATCAGCGCCTGTATCAGAGTTAGAAATGAGGGATTGATGAAACCTGACAGAACAAGCAGAGTCTTGCAGCCTCCGTTTTGACCAAACAGGATATCAGTATCCAACCGGTCACCCACCATGCATATCTGGGATGTTGTGATTCCAAACCTGTCATGGAGGTGAAGGAATGTAAGAATCTGAAAACTTGCAGTGAGCTGTATGATTTATTACACTTAAAATAGTCACACATCCCTCATGAACATTTCTAATACTGAACATATTTAGACTTTACTAAGTGTCTTACTTCTTTGCCAGGTAGTCCATCATGAAAGTGGATGGCTTCCCGACTACTAGTGGTTCTTGTTTAGTTGAACCAAGAATTGCACCGACCATTGATCCACCACCTGATGCAAGACCAAATGTTTCATATTGAGCAACTGGTATGTTTCTTCTAAGCATACAGAAAGAATGCAAATAGCTTACTTACCTGCCCATTCTTGGGCATCGGTAAGATGAGTGACGGCATCCCTGTTTGTAGCGATGAAAAGGCACCCTGGATTCTCACGGATGCATAGCGTCCCATACCTTAAAATGCATTGGCAACAAGTTTACAGGCCTTGTAGAACAGTTAGCACCAAATCTATATCTATGAACATGATTAAAGTGGGATAACACAGTAACATGTAGGTTGCAGCAATGTGAAGCCAAGACTTACTGAACTTTGTAGTAGTTGAAGTAGCGATCAAATCCAACCACAACCGCTCCCACCTGTAAGAACCCAAATAGCGTGTCATCGGGTCTACTTCTAACAATATGCCACACCCCAGAAGCTGAAGAAGGAGCATACATACATCTTCGTCATGCTCCATGTAAAAACCAGGCTTGAGCTCTATCTTCTTGTCTCCATCTGTCTACATGACAGTTCACACGGTCGAATTAGTTAATACTGATTGATATCCATTAGTTGTTGGCTCACTAACAACATTCTAACATGCCAGTGAAACTCGTCTTCTGTACAACTGTTAATTTGTCATGAATTTCAGAGACATTGTTACTTACGGGTCCACCGAGGTGCTGAAATCCAGCCAACTCTAGCTCCTTCAGAATCCCTTCCTCTCCGATAACGTACACCTGAAGCGGCCGAAGAAAAGCTGTTGAACTTTGCGCATTTTTCATCCATCCATATTTTGAATGGATGGTGAGAGGAGGTACCTTCTTGTCCTTGGGGAAATCGATGGACTGCAGGTACGCAGCGGCTGCAAAAGACGAAGCGAAGATCTCTTCCTGCGCATGCAGCAATCCGGTCTCATCGGTCAGCAGAAGAATGAAACTGATGGAACAGAAACAATCGTGCCGAAGAAGCCGACCTCGTTGATGCTCAGCCCCAGCGTCTCGAACTTCTTGCCATACTGCTTCCTCGACTTGGTGGAGTTGTTGGTCACGAACACCAGCCTCTTGCCCTGAAAAGAAGACATATACCACCAGCAGCAGCAGCAGCTTCAGTGAATGAATGAATGAATCATCAGGAAGTGACGACTGACGAGAGCATTGCGGTTTTGGGACGGGACGGACCTTTGATCGGAGCAAGTCAATAGTCTCCGGTACACCGTCGATCAGCTTGTCGCCCTTCCAGATCACACCTGCGCGGCAAACGCAGAGAAGACGCGCCAATTTAAGCAGTAAGCACGGCACACACCCACACACACTATCCAAGTAGCCGGCGCGGTGATCGGTGTGGTATCTGACCGTCGCAGTCGAAGATGAAGGTCTCGACGGAGTTGATGAGCGCGTCGGCGTCCTCGAGCTTGGCTGCCGCCGGGGCTGCCCCGGCCGCCGCTGCCATCACGGACCGCCTCGCCGCGCGGTTCGCTGGCAGTGCGGCGGAGACCAGCCCGCCGCGCCGCTGGCTCTTCTTCCCCGGGAACGGGAAGTGCGTCGGTGGCGCCTGCGACGAGGATGGTGGGGAGGTGGAGGTGGAGGGGAGGAAGGTCGGGGACGCGCGAACCTGGAGGAGCATCGCTGCGGCTGCTCTCGTGGCGCTCGCTCTGTTTTTATGATCGGGTGGCGTTTGGTTGGCGTTTGTGTGATGTGCCCTGTGCGTTTTTTGCTGATTTTGGGCGCAGGCGCTGCAACCGCAACGCGCCAGCGATCTCTCCCGTCTTCTTTCGATTGGTCTCCGGGTCTGTTGTGATTTGTGGCTGGGAGTGCAGAGGGTAGGGATTGGGGGTCTGGGCTCGTGTTGTGGCTGCTGTTCGAGCTGACTAGGAAGCAGCGAAAGGTATGTGATGTGAGGCCAGGAGAGAGAGCGAAAACAGGAAAGGATTATGGCCCTGTTGTGCTGTTGGCCAGGGCTCGCTCGAAGAACCGTAACCTTTTTCGCCTGGACTATGGTCACGATTCAGGTTTACACGTCCCAAAACCCGTTCACGGTGAACTATAACATCACATCTGGGTAACTGATGACGCAATGTACTGAGGATGTTACTTCAGCTCTTGCAGATTTGGCACATGAATCTTCACCGAGAAATCACACCGTTGCACATACAGATTGTGGCGATTGCCGTTACTTACTGAACACCATTTCACAAAGCCAACTTTCCGGGAAGTATCACACAGATTGACATCCAAACACTGAAGATAATAAGGTATCACCGCATCAGCGGTGCAGCATATTACAAAGATTCTAGCACAAGAGAGACATTTTGCAAATTTGACTAATCCATGGAATGGTGAACCAGCGGATATATAGCTCCACATTCTGAACCAAAAACAGCGTACGAAGTTTAAGGTGACTCTTGATCAACAACTGATGATGGCTTATCAGCGACGCGTGGATCCTGCTGGTAGACATACTTCTTCGCCCAGTACAGATAGTTGAAGAAGGCAAGCAATCCGACGACGGTGACAACCCAGTAGAACAGGTCAAGTCGGCTGTTGTTCAGGCTTGCACCCTCGAGCCACCCCTCCCTGGTGCCCACGTCTCGTGGCCGCGTTCACCGCTTTCACAAGGGACGTGGCCAGCAATGACGCGAGCCCGACCTCGCACCAGAATAATGCGGTGGCGATGGATTTCATGCCCCGTGGCGCCTCGCTGTTGAAAAACTCGAGGAGGCCCGGGAAAGACGTCAAGTCTGCCACGCCCAGCAGGAAGAACTGAGGCGCGAGCCAGAACAAGGACATCTGAGTTGCAGAATCCTTTCTCTTTCTCTCAACAAGTGCCGCGATAACTGACGCGAGTATCATGGAGGCGAAGCCTAAGCTGATCCGCTGCAGGTGAGTGATGCCACTGGCGTAGCCAGTGCGCTTGCGCAAGAACGGCACGATGAACCGGTCGTAGATGGCCAGCATCAGAAGCTGGAATGTGATAGGGATGACGAAGAGTGACGCCGGGGAGATCTGGATCTTGCCAAGCCTTGTGTTTGTCATGCTACCTTGCTGCACAGTGAATGTCAAGATGATAGGATTTGATACATATCCGAGCATGGAGCTGACGAACAGGGAAGCATTCGAAGCATAATCTTCGTCTCTTCCACCTTCGCCACACTGCAAACTGACCAGGCTCCATCTTTCCCACGGTTAATGCAAGCCTTGTCGAGGAATCTGAGAAGATGAATGAAATATTTTATAATAGGCAATACTAAAAATGGAGGGGCAATGCCCTCCAATCTCTTTGCCTGGAAATACTACATGAATGTTGAATGGCATGCACTTCTCTGAATCTTACTTCAGGTTATTTTTTTATTTTTTCGGAGAGTACTTCAATAGTGCCTGCCCCAGTACTAATTTCCTGTGCTTCTTCTAGCTTCTCGGGAAGCTCGAGCCTCCTATTTCTGAATGCAACTACAAGAACCTGGAGCAGCAATGCTGTAGCTAGTTAATAAGTGCAAACTGCGTGCTAATTGAGATGATGCTACGAGTTTTAATGTTTTAAACAAAGAATGAACAAAGCCTGCAGTATTCGAGTTAGAGGGCTTCCTTCAGGTACTTGGTTGCGGTAGAAAGGGAGACCAGTAGCAACCACAATCAACCCAAGCAGAACTAGGATGGCACACAAGCCAAGTCCAATGTCCCACCCCTTGTAGTTCTCAAGCCACACAATGAGAATTAATCCTACTAAACCACCCAAGGAGATCCCAAAGGTGTACCAGTTAAAGAAGCTGGACTGTTGGTGGGACTCAGTGGGATCTTCATGGTCAAACTGGTCTGCTCCGAGAGACGGCAAGCAAGCACGGATGCAACCTTCACCAAATGCACTGATATACAAGGCTGCATATAATAGGGTAGCATTCCAACCATGAACCTCTTTGCAGACAGTTTGTTCGTCTGCGATATTGCAAGATGGTGGATGGAGTGATGGAAGGTAGGCTTGCAGTGCAAGTAATCCGAAGCCCTAAGAAGAGCATACTTAGTGGATTACAAATGCTGTACATAATCACTAACAAAGAGTGCATAAAGCAACTGTCAGATCGTGCACATTTGCTTAAGAGCTTATCCAACATTATAAGCGAAACCTGTTTCTGACTAAAAAAAGGGGGGCAATAGTTTAATACATTTTATAAGCTAACAAAGAGTATATATAGCACAGTTTACAGCAGAAATCAGTATATGGCTCGGGTGTTGCTACTCCCATTTGTGTATCTCAATATTTAGGGTATATATGGCCCGACAAAGTGACCACCTGGGTTAGTATGTATGTTAAGTATGCAAGTATACATAGAGTATGTGGTTATAACCGTTAGGACTGTTCACCATGCTTGTTACAACCGTTAGGACTGTAGGGGGGAAATATGGAGCAGAAGTTCAAAAATTAATGCATATTTCATCAGTGAAACATGTGTTCAAAGTGACTACACACATAAATCAGGAAAGATATGAGGACAGCCACTTACAGTATATAAACATTGCTGCTCGAACACCTCCATGTACCTCTCTATGTATGGGGTTTCCTCTCCAGTCCACAAAGCCTCTAATTGCCATGGTACTTCTGAAAAGATTCTTCTCTACTGCCTGCCCACTGCATCCCTCACAAAGGAGATGGGTATATAAATAAACGGTTAGACATAAAAATTTTAAGGCGTGAAAACAACAATTTGATAAATCAAAGTTTATTGCCTATTTTATGCCATCTCTATCACAAGGCCCACTAGTACAAGCTGCAGTTGACTTTTAATGTCCCTATCTTCTGCTGACTTAAATAATGAAATTGGACACTACCAGTCTGCTACAAGTATTGAAAAGCACTGCAGGAAAAGAAATCAGGGGCATGTATGGTTACAGAGGCTCACAAGTATGGAGCCATTCCAAGTGCAATATTTACAACTTAGGGAAATGATCATACCATTTGAACAATAGGTTTATATCAATCTGAGGGGTGGTAAGATCACATCCCAATATGTTTATGGTAAGATCGCATCCCAATAAGGATATTTACACAACTTAGATGTAAATCGATCTTTGTAAATAGCATCTAAAGAACTTAGTGGTTAGAGTCTGTTCAATAAATAGCTTCCTTGTGGAGTTGTGGTATTGCTGGCATCTCCAATGGAATAAATTTAAACAGGCTGCATTATTAAAAAATGTCTGAAAAAATAGGGGCTGGGGTGTGAAAGTTAGGTGGAAATGCTTAAGGTTGTGTTAATTTTATTCCATTTGCTATCAATACAGCAAGAAGAGCAATCACCCTTTGCTATTTTCACAAGACCTCATGCCCACTGATATGGGAGAGTAAGCAGGATGATGCTCTTACAGGTAACACCTAACACCTAGCCAATATAACCAACAGATCCAACCATGAGCGAAATTTTATCCAAGTAGATCACACCGAAGTGGGCTTTGCTTCATTACAGCTCCTACTTTGAATAGTTGGTGACCTTTGCGCAATGGTGAAAGAAAAGTGGTACATAGAAGTGGTCGCTGCTGACTAAAATGCCTACACTAAGACCCCCTTGCCTGCATTTTTCACACAATCAAGTTCAGTTTTTCCATGCATTGAGGTGCCAAGGAGTGACAAGGATTTCAAGCATCTAGAGAACACCATTGTCTCCTTGACTATTGTTTTATCTTTGAGAGCCTGCTGTTATCACTTATCAGTCATAGGATGGAGTGATGGACCTGTAATAAGGGATGTTTAAGTGCATGACTAATGGAGTCTGTGATTAAAAAAAGAAAAAATCAACTTGTTTTCTAGAAAGAAAAAAAAAGACATCTCCTCATTTCCCCGTGTTCCCCAACCACAAAAAAACAGGGTTTCTAGTGATACCAGGAATTTCACAGTATAGGCATCTAATCATCCACCTACGTGCAGAACTTATGCAGTTCTAGGTCTAACAGCCGTCTGCGATTACTGCAGGCATTTTTTGGAGGAAAAAGTCGAATGAAAATTGCTAGAGATTGAGGAATGCAGTAATACACGATGGCCGCCGATGGACACTGCATACTTCCATTCTCGGCGCAGTCAGGCACGGGAGGAAAAAGGATGAACCGGAGCAGATCTCTGGCTGGAGAGGCCTGCCGTTCGCGGTTGCCGGCCTACGAGAAGTTGGCGAACTTGGCCTTCGCTGGAGCACATCCTGAATAGGGGCCGCGCTCATGCCGCCATAGCAGTAGGACTGTAGGAGCGCGAGATGGAGGCGCACCAGCATAGCGGTGGGGGAGGCTCTAGCTGGAGGCGGATGCATCCAGGCAACGTGGGGTACGGTACGGGTTTCGCCTTCGCACCATGCGTGCATGAAGTTCACGGCGGCTATAGCGAGTGCGCGGCGGCCGGCAACTCGAGCGAGGTTGGCGGAGGCGTCCAGCGAGCGGCCTCGCCGTCGCCGGGCAAAGTCGCTGCAAACCAGTCCCCGGGCTTTTGCATATCAATCCCTGTACTTCTGCAAAGCAGTCCCTATTTAATTGCACATAAGCTCCTGTTTTGGTTTAATCCCGATTCCCATTGTATTATGGAAATCAGTTCCAGTATTTTGAGATAAACTTGTGTTGTCGGCCGTCTCTCCACCTATGCTGAAAAATGAAAATCCATTCACGCTGAACCATATACGCTATTAATATTGGCAATTTGGCTGAACCATATACGCTGAACCATAGCCGGCACTTCAGCTCTTACCAATTTGGCAATTTGACATATTTCTGTGTCTGAAGCTTACACTGTCACGAAGAAACACCCACTTACACTTGCACAAACTATGAACATCTCCTTTGATAATGAGCATTTCACAAATGTCACAATGCTAATTCACAAAAAAAAAATATGTCACAATGCTAAGTATAACGAATGATGTCCACCAATGATCTGCATACAAATACAATCACTATCAGGTATATCTGAATACGACAACACACAACAGGCTCTAATCCATGCCATGGTAAACCAGCCACATTTATCCTGCTTTTGCTGGTCTGGTGGACGATCCTAGCGAGATATTTCAACGTGGATCCTGGTCGACCGGTGGCTCCTCAGTGACGACGATGCGTGGATTGTGCCGGTATACATACCTCTTGGCCCAGAAGAGGTAGTTCAAGAAGGCAAGCAATCCGACAACAGCCACAACCCAGTAGAACAGATCACGACGGCTGTTGTTCAAGCTTGTAGCTTCGAGCCACCCTGCCTGGTTCCCATGCCTTGTGGCCCTGTTTACTATCTGCACCAGGAAAGTAGCTAGCAATGACGAGAGCCCTAGGACACACCAGAACAAGCCTGCCGCGATCGACTTCATGCCTCTTGGCGCCTCACTGTTGAAGAACTCGAGGAGCCCAGGAAACGACGTCACGTCTGACACTCCCAGCAAGAAAAACTGAGGCGTGAGCCAAAATAGGGACATCGGCACTGCAGCTTCCTTCCTTTTCCTCTCAACGAGTGCTGCTATGACTGACGCAAATATGATGGAGGCGAAGCCTATGCTGATGCGCTGCAGATGAGTAATGCCACTAGCATAGCCTGTGCGCTTGCGTAAGAATGGCACCAGGAATTGGTCATAGATTGGAAGCATTACCATCTGGAATATGGTGGGTATTATGAACAGTGTAGCTGGGGAAACATGGATCTTGCCCAGCCTTGTGTTTGTCATACCACCTTGCTGCACGGTGAATGTGAAGAGGACAGGGTTTGATACGTATCCGATAATGGAGCTGATAAACAGAGGAAGCACACGGAGCACAATCTTTGTCTCCTCCACCTTCGTCCTGCTGCAAAGTGACCAAGCTCCATCTTTCCCACGGTTGATGCAGGCTTTGTCAAGGATTCTGTCAAGATCCATGGAATAGTTTATAACGGGCAATACTAGAACAATGCAATGCTCTCTACTCTATATAAATAGGACTGCAGTGAAAAATGCAAGTGCTTCTCTGAATCTTACTTCAAGCTATTTGTTTCATGGATTACTTCAATAGAGCCTGCCTCAGCACTGCTTTCTTGTGCTTCTTCCAGTTTCTCTGGAAGCTCAAGGCTCCTGTTTCTGAATGCGACCACAAGAACCTGGAGGCACAAAATGCAGCTAATTAATATTCACAACACACTTCTCAATAGTTGAAATAAGATTTTATGGTTACAGTAGGGAGGAGCACAACCTGCAGTATTCGGGTTAGAGGACTTCCTTCAGGTATTTGGTTGCGGTAGAAAGGGAGACCAACAGCAACCACAAGCAGCCCAAGCAGAATTAGGATGGCACACAAGCCAAATCCAATGTCCCACCCTTTGTCGTTCTGAAGCCACACTACTAGAATCAGCCCTATAAAACCTCCAAAGGAGATCCCAAAGGTGTACCAGTTAAAGAAGCTGGATTGCTGGCGCGATTCAGAGGGGTTTTCATGGTCGAACTGGTCTGCTCCAAGGGATGGCATGCAAGCACGCATAAAACCATCACCAACTGCACTGATATACAAGGCAGTAAACAGCAGGGTGGAATTCCAACCATGGACTTCTTTGCAGTTACTTGGTTCTACTTCAATATTGCAAGGAAGTGGATGTAGTGAAGGAAGGTGGGCTTGTAGTGCAAGCAGTCTGTAGCCCTGCACGAATGTTTTGTCATGACCAAAAAAAAACATGCATAAAGGTTAGAAAGGGTGTAAACATGTGCACATTTACTTAAGGTTGATCCAAAGTTATGACTTAAATCTGTCTAAATTCAGGAGGCTACCCTTGTAATGCCTTCCAGAAATTCTCAGTGGAATATCAGTAAAATTCTAGGAGGATGTTGAATTGTTAGTGCAGGACTTACTTAGCTAAGGGTGAAAAAGGAGAAACCTTTACTTTGCACCCAAAAATAAATCCATTTCTTTCAATATTTCAACTGAGTGGACTTTGCAGGAAGATTATCACAAAGAACTCATACTTCATGAAGTGAAATGTAAAAAAACAAGGTATGTAAGTCAGAGTTTTACATAATCTGTTCATAAAGCCCATCACTGTTATGGATATGTACCCTTGTAGACCATTTTTACAGTACCTACTAGACCCCTAAAATCGTTTTACATGTACACGGTATAACCCAACAAGAAGTGAGCTCCTGAAGAGGTATTCCTGTGCTTTTGTAACTTTCAACAGTTTACCTTAACATCACCCTTCTTAGTATAGTTTTTCCATTCAATTATCTAATTAAAAAATAAAAAAAGTAATACCATGTTTTCTAGTTTCTACTGTTGTTACTTCAAATCTAGCAACAGCAAAGAACATGTAAAAATCTTTTAGGGTGTAGATGATTGAATACCAGAAACTCCAATGGGCCAAAGATAAGTATAGTTCTTGAGCGAGTGATATAAGAGTCCGAGAGGAAGGCTCCTATCAAAGCAAACCCAGATGTGGCACCAAGGACATTAGTGACTGTAGTTGCAGATCTTGACACTCCCATATGCATTGTTCCATGGAGATAGGTGACCATATTCAGCATATTTGGGACATTCACGATGTTTGCTACAACTGTCAGAACTGCAAGTAGGAAAAAGGTGGAGAAGAAGATTGAAAATAATAAAAACTTCAAATTCACAAGCACTTGCACACATCTGTAAATGATTACACTCATTATTCAGGAAAGATAGTAAATGAAACAAGGAATAGCGGATAGAGTATTGACACTTACAATATATAAACCATGCTGCTCTCACTCCTCCATGCACTTCTCTGTTGATGGGGTTTCCTCTCCAGTCCATGAAGCCTCTAATTGTCATGGTACTCGTCAAGATTTTTGCCTTTTCCCTCTTGATTACCTCCTGCCTGCTGAGTCCCTCAGATCTGAGGGGTATAAGTAAACTGATGGGGATTCAAATCAAGGGGTGATAGAGACAACATGATCAATCAAAGTGTTTTTTTCTTGCCTATTTTATTTTGTTTCTATCTGAAGCCCTGGTAGTCCAAATTCAAACATGCCAAAGTTGACTTCCAATGTTCCAATTTGCTGCTGATTGAAATTTGAACGCTACAACATGTTCAACTTCAAATACTATAAAGAGAAAAAAAACAGGACATGTACAATCAGAGAGGTCAGCAAGTAATAATATGTAGCAGTCATTTTCAGTATAACACCATCCTGAGTGTGATATTTTGTTACTTGACTGCTAAAATGCAACATAATTGTTTTATTTAACAGTCATTTCAAAAGCTGTCTTCCTCAGAAAAATAGTGCAGCCTAACTTGTGAACAGAAAACACTACCATTGAAATTGACAATTTGAAATTATGACTATGTTGATGAGAATAACAAAATAAAACTACCAATTGGTTTGACAAACCATATTCTTTTTCGACGATAAAAACCTTGTAAATAACTAATCATGTATCACCAATATTATCAGGTGTTACACAGTAACTATAATTAGAATAATTTGTTAGTCCTCAGCTGAATCAATCCTACCAGACAAAAATGAACTACATCAGGCCCATCCTGCGGTCCAGCCACACATAAACACACACAAATGAGCTAATTGATACAGCCACTTTATGCGATAATCACCATGTGGAGTTCCTCCATATTCACTAGAAGAACAGATAATACCTGAAAGTGTTGCGATGGAAATGAAGGCAAATCATAAAGGATTACAGTTACTAAGATCTTATTCAGGTTTCTACCACTTAAGTACGAAGTAAAATAACCTTTGCAATTTCTAAGAGACCTCAGGGTCATCAATATGGAAGTAGTAAGTAGGAAGGCATTCTTACAGGTACTAACACAAGTAGCAAAAAAAGATCCACGAATAGATATATCCAACAGTAGAAACCGAAGTGGTCTAAATATAACTGCTGATGTCAGCATCACCTCCTTAGTATTTTTTGAAGAGGGTTCTCTACTTTTATAGAAAGCACATAAAACTTTTTGATGAAAAAAGCAGATAAAACTTGATACACTAAATCTGCTGCGGCTTCCAGCTTGCAAGTTTATAAGTTTCTTCTTCAATTGCTTCACCCTTGCTGGTTTCCCTTTCCCCTTGTATATTCCTCAAAATTATTTTCATTTGTAATTGATTTTTTTAGTTCTCGCTTGTTCTGCTCCCCTCTGCCTAGATGTCTTACTCACCTTTATCTTCTCAGCATAGCCCCTTTGTTCATTCACTACCACAGTCAACTCCAAGTTTTCTGACCAAAAAAAAAAAAAACCTCGAAGATTTCTTCTTCTAGGTCATTATTCTTGGATATGATTGATGAGAGTTGAGAAGTCAAAACACATAGAGAAAGATAAGCAGTCATTGTTGACTAAACCATCCATACTGACGTGGGGATTACTTGCTCCCATGCCAAGGGGTGAGGGGTATTTCAAGCATATGAAGGTTGAAGAATACTAGCTTCCACCTTGCGTTAAGCTATATAACTTTGGTATAAAGTTCGGGGACTTCATATAAACCAATTTTAATTATTTTTGTTGTAATAATTTCTTGAGACATAAGAGTGCCACATTTGTTAATTAATCGTCCAGTATCGCAATTGTGACAATACCACGGATGAAATTATACCAACAATTTAAATACAAATATTAGACAGCAGCATGTAATCTGGTACATGACTGAGATACTGCTTTGCAGCTTGACTAATAAGTGGCACTGTGAACCAGAACCAGCTTCACCTTTCTGAAGTAAAGAACGGTTCGAATGTGGAAGTTCAATGTGAATCTTGACTGACTGATGGCCCATCAACGATGCGTGTATCCTGGCGGTAGACGTACTTCTTTGCCCAGTACAAGTAGTTAAGGAAACCAAGCAAACCGACAACAGCCACAACCCAGTAGAACAGGTCAAGATGGCTGCTGTCCAAGCTTGAACCCTCGAGCCACCCTCCGTGGTGCTCATGCCTCGTGATGCTGTTCACTGCCTGCACCAGGAAGGTGGCCAGCAATGAAGCAAGCCCTATCTCACACCAGAACAAGGCTGTGCCAATGGACTTCATGCCCCTTGGGGCCTCACTGTTAAAGAACTCAAGGAGCCCAGGAAAGGAAGTCACATCCGACACACCGAGCAGGAAGAACTGAGGCGCAAGCCAGAACAGGGACATCTGTACTGCAGCTTCTTTTCTCTTTCTCTCAACTACTGCTGCGATGACTGCTGCAAGTATCATGGAGGCAAAACCTATGCTGATGCGCTGCAAATGGGTGATGCCACTGGCACAGCCTGTGCGCCTGCGCAAGAATGGCACAATGAAGCGGTCGTAGATGGCAAGCATTACCATTTGAAATATGATGGGGATGATGAAGAGTGTCGCGGGGGAAACATGGATCATGCCCAGCCTTGTGTTTGTCATGCCACCTTGCTGCACGGTGAATGTGAAGATGATAGGGTTTGATACATATCCAACCATGGAGCTGACAAACAGAGGAAGCATACGGAGCACAGTCTTCGTCTCCTCCACCTTCATCACACTGCAAATTGACCAGGCTCCTTCTTTGCCATGGTTAATGCAAGCTTTATCGAGGAATCTGGCAAGATACATTGAATAACAGTTTATGATACAAAATACCAGCAAGAAGGTAACGTTTCCTATACAAGTGCAAATGAAAACTGTTAAGTGCTTCTCCTAATCTTACTTGAGGCTATTTGTTTGGGAGAGTACTATAGTAGAGCCTCGCTCAGCACTGCTTTCATGTGCTTCTTCCAGCTCCTCAGGCAGCCCAAACCTTCTATTTCTGAATGCAACCACAAGAACCTAGAGAGGCAGGATTGCAGTTAATTAACATTTAGAACACACTTGTCAATTATTGAGGTTAGATTTTCAACCTGCACGATTCGAGTTAGAGGGCTTCCTTCAGGTAATTGGTTGCGGTAAAAAGGGAGGCCAGCCGCAAAGACAAGTAACCCAAGCAGAATCAGGATAGCAGACAGGCCAAGTCCAATGCCCCACCCCTTGTAGTTCTCAAGCCACACCATGAAAATTAGCCCCACAAAACCTCCAAAGGAGATCCCAAAGGTGTACCAGTTAAAGAAGCTGGACTGTTGGTGGGACTCAGAGGGATCTTCATGGTCAAACTGGTCTGCTCCGAGAGATGGCAAGCAAGCACGGATGCAACCTTCACCAAATGCAGCGATATACAGGGCTGTGTAAAACAGTGTAGCATTCCAACCATGGACCTCTTTGCAGATACTTGGTTCGGCTTCAATGTTGCAAGTTGGTGGATGAAGTGATGGAACGTAGGCTTGCAATGCAAGCAATCCGTAGCCCTGCACAAGTGCATGTTCAATCACAAATACTATATACATAGCACTACTACGGTTACTGCTACTAGCTCTTTTTTCTTTTCTACCATTTCTTTTGTGGCTATAGTGTTCGGTTTCATCTCTAGATTACCCGAACTTGCTTCAGAATAAAAATGTTTGTTTTCGCTTGTTCATGGAAACAGTTACAGTTTTTATCTGAGAATTAAGTGGACTTCACACTTTCACTGTCAAAACTCAAGATATGCCGGAGCAGGTAATCTTAACTTGCAATGAATTGAACTTCAATAAAACAAGGCAGGCTGCCAGTGAGTTTAAAGTTTCCAGTAAGTTCCAACCCCCTCTTAATCGAAAGTCAGAGCTCCTGCCACCTTTTCCAAAAAAAAAAAAAAAGAGAGAGAGAGAGAGAGAGAGTTTCCTTGAACACACAGGAGAGCTGTGTATCATTGTATTAATAGAAGAGGGAGTCATACATAAACCCAAACCCCCACGCACACCCACTAAAAGCCTATCACTGTTTTAGTAAAGTAAATGCAACGGCCATCCCCGCCTAGCCAGATATCCTGAAATCTAGTAAACACAAACTCAGCTTATATCTGTAGCTACCTCCATTTGAGTTTTGGGGAAGTACTCAACAACTTCAGCTTCACACAGGTACTATAATCAGATCCGCATGTATAATTGTACCAAAATAAGAGCAACTCAACTGAAATTGAGTATTGTTCTGCCAACTAAATTTCTGTGACAATTTGCAATTGTTGTGAATGT
Source organism: Hyparrhenia diplandra (assembly GCA_015847255.1). Classification (NCBI taxonomy): domain Eukaryota; kingdom Viridiplantae; phylum Streptophyta; class Magnoliopsida; order Poales; family Poaceae; genus Hyparrhenia; species Hyparrhenia diplandra. The sequence continues at coordinate 231,041 of JADLZK010010100.1, read as the reverse complement.
TTTCACTGGATGCATGTCACAAGTAGCTTGCTACAAGTGCTACTTTGAGTTTTTTTGGGTCATTTAGGAGTTTGTTTCAAATTTATTTACTAGTCTTTGGACAAGAGAAGTAGCAGGTTTGTTAGGAGGTTAGAGTCATATCTACATATAGAGACTGGCAGATCGATTTGTAAAAACTAATCCACAAAATAGGTTCTTGAGGGCGAGTACGCCTCCGCTAGGTATCTCCTAAATCCAGTAATCTTTCCATATCAATTGGGGTATCCTATAAAAGCTGAGGGCGGTCTGTGCATGCAAGGAGGATTAGCTGGTGATTTGGGCATAGAAATGAATGCGCTGGATGTCAATTTCTGAAATAAAAGAAATGCGGGAGGGCAATATTTAGCATAGTATTAGGATACTTCTCTAGTTGAGAAAACTATTCAAATTATCACTGCATTCTCTACTATTGATAGGTTCACATTAGTAATAGCAATAGAACATGCAAGCTATTTGTAAGCTGTAGCTGGTTGGAAAACATGAGAAAAGATTACCAGAAACTCCAATGGACCAAGCAGAAGTATAGTACTAGAGCGAGTGATGTAAGAGTCCGAGAGGAAAGCTCCTATCAAAGCAAATCCGGATGTAGCACCAATAAAATTAGTGACTGTAGTTGCAGAGTCCGACACTCCCATATGCATTGTTCCTCGGAGGTAGGTGACCAAATTCAGCAAAATTGGGACATTCACCGTGTTTATTACAAATGTCAGGACTGTAAGGAGAAAAAAATGGAGCATAAGAAGTTTGAAAATAAGAAAACATCTCATCCAGGACCCATGTGCAATTCACTGCAAACATAAATCACGAAGACACATCATACAAGGAACTTAGCATGTAGAGACTTACAGTGCAGAAACCATGTTGCTTTAACCCCTCCATGCTCCTGTCTGTCGACAAGGTTTCCTCTCCAGTCCACAAACCCTCCACTCGCCATGGTACTGAAAATTTTCTTCTCTCTCTTGATTATTGTTTGCCCATTGCATCCCTTGCAAACAAGATGGTATAAGTAAGCATATGGTCTCGATCTCTAGATATTATAAAATTCAAAGGGAGTGGGTGATCAATCAGAGACTCTAGCCTTATTTTATGCCATTGCTACTCAAGACTGTATAGTACCAACAACCTACACTGAAGTTTGACTTCCATTGCTTCTACTTCTTGCTGACTGAAATTTAGGCACTAAAACTAATAAAAAATCCTGAGGCATGCACAAATGTGAGATGTCTCTAAGTAAAAAAATAAAAGGGAAAAAAAAGCATCCATGGCTATATGGATGCGATCAGCCTGACTGATATTTGTAATTTAAATGTCAATAGTTAATCTTCTGCAAACTAACTTCCTCTGCTTAACTTATGAACAGGATATGCTTATGTCTGAAAGTAGGTACATCAGAATCAGAAATATAATAAAATAAAGATAATCCTTGATCCTCCATATGATACTGATTTAAAAGATGGACACATAACAAATAATTAGTCGTGTAAAAGCACAATTACCAGATATGCTAGAAAGATAGTAGCAGATGAACCTTGAAACTAGAGGCGGTAGCGACAGCCAAAAACAGTATCAATCAAAGAATGTGGCCTATTTTATGCAGTTGCTATAGAACGTGCCAGTGTACCAACTACCAACGCTAAAGATTATTTCTTACCTGCTTCCCGCTGACCGAAACTTGGACGCAATAACAAGCATTTGTTAAAACAAGGGGGCAAAACTCAGAAATATTTTACAATGGGGGGAATCTGCAAGTATCAATTTTTAGCAAACATTAGTTTCCACATGCCGAACTATTGAATGTGTAAATCAATTGTTAGGTTACTGATTATTTTGAGCGACTAATACTTATGCACAGGGTATGATGCATGAAAGCAAGATATAAATAAATGTATACAATAGTACAACAAGAGGAACAATTGGTGCCCAGAACATATTGTTTTCAAAGACGAGGCCTAGTAAACAATTAATAGCGGACAAAAACAAATGCAAATTGTGACAAAACGGCACAGCACAAGCAAGCTGATAATAAAGTCTTAGTTCAGTTGCCATTAACAATACCTGAGTAGGTAAGTCTTAGACGCAAGATCAGATATGGGCAACATCAAATCAATTTCCAGCACACTATACATATCTGAATGATTGCTCACCGCACCAGGCAATGTAACCGAGCTTCTCGGTAGTTCAGTAGTTGCTACAGTCCATTCGGTTCAAGTAGTCGTTTCAGGCTCTCGGTTCTCGTTCTCATGCTGTTGTCCTCTGCAGTCATTGCAAACACACTGGAGGAATAGATAAAATGAAATCGGTCATAAACTAAAAAAAAATGTGTACGCATTTTGAACAGTGCCGCAGGGGTCGGGGGTCGCAGGGGACGAAGAGGAAGGAATGGCCTGTCACCCGCCACAGCCGCGCCGGACCCGACGGAGAAACCCGAAGCGGCGAAGTGGATGCCATGCGGGGCGTTTGGCTAGCACCGCCATCACGGCGGCTCTTCGGCTTCTGGTAGCAGCGCGAAGTGGATGCGGCGCCACGGCCCGGTAGGCAGTAGCTCCGATTGAAGACGGTGTGACACTGTATAGCTCTAACAACATGGCACCTCGATTGGGAATTGGGACCGGACCGTGTCGGATTCACGGCGGCGACGCGAGCGAGCCTGGCGGAGGTGGGGCGGCGACAAGCAGCCCACGGGCTAACGGGTCTCCGGTGTAACACAATTTCCGCTGTATCAAATCCCGTCGGCATATACAGTACATATTAACGTATACACGTACGTAGATTGATTATAAGTTGGTACAATATACTTTATACTGATATTAGTGAGCGATTGGTAACTTTAATTGCAGGCTTGTTTATTTGCTGGTAATTAATCATCAGTTTACTGCAGTGTAACGCATGCAGGGCTCGATGGCAGCTTGTAGTTGTAGGCGGTCAACCGTGCTAAGACACTAGCTAAGATGGAGCAGGAGCAGGGCCACCGGGAGCTCCAACTCATATTCACGTTAAATCCAGCCAACCAAGATACTAGCTATAACTACCATGGAGCAGGGCATGTGCCACCGGGAGCTTGAACTTAGCTTCGCGTTAAATCCTACCGCCTACCTCACCTCGATAATGCCATGGACGCTCGCTTGCATGCGGGTAGCCCACTACGAGCACTTGGTGACCTCGCCGCGGCCCGCTCCCCGGTCCAAATACCCCCCGGCTGGTAGGACACCGCCGGTAGCTCGACTCAATCATCGCCACCCCGAGCTCGCTATCCGCCCTGGGTCGCGAGATGCGAAGCTTCGGTGAGCACCGCCCTCCGCCCTTCCTCTCGCAATAGCCGCGGTTCACATGGCCTCCTTCGAAGCACGCTGTTCTATCGCACTCCTCTTCGAGCCGAAAGCCGCCGCCGTTCTCGACCGTCTACGTGCGCCTTCGACGCCCTCGGCCGTGCACGCCGTGGCTTGTGGTCCGACCGTCCCATCCAAACACTGGCTAAATTGGGACCACCCACGTGTACGCATAGGTATGGGGAATCCCATAGTACCCTCCCCTGACTGCGGAGCCTTGTGCCGGCCGAATTTTGGCCGCCGGTCGCGCGCTGGGTGCTCTGCTCTGCTCGGTGGTGACTCAACCAAGTTGAGAAACATGCCCATGTACCATGGGGCTAACTCATGCCAACGTGGATTGGAAAACCAGCAAAAACCACCTTCAATACCACCCTAGGGAGTTATTTATCCAGTTTTACAAACTTTAAGATGTGTAATAGCTGGTTTTATAGTTCATGATGTTATGTGGACCACCATAGATACATGAGGGGGTTATGTAGACTTTTTTCTATTATCAAATGTCATGAGGAGGAGAGGGGATACAAACCTTTGAGCTAGCGGGAAAAGAACATTTGAGCTCTTTGCTCATCACAATGCATGAGAGCTAAGAGATAACTCATCTATCTCTCTTGACATATGAGAAAATATAAGAATAATAACGAATACCTTACATGTGGGACATACATGATGTGCTCGATGTGCTCATCCCCTACCGCCGCGAGCGCCGGAGATGCCCCTCAACCGGGGCCCGCTGATCGCCGTCGCTTCTCCGTCGCACATTCGTTTCCCTCTTAGTATGTCACTCTAAGTTCCATCGTGATAGCCGGTGCCTTTTGTTAGTATTTCACCTATTTGCCTTCCCCGACAGCTTCGCCCGAGGGGTGGGGTGGGGTGGGGGGTCTAGAATGTAATGAAACTATCTCACTTCTCTTAATGCAGTACAGGTAAAAGCCCGCTTTCGAAAGATCTATATATTTAACTCGTACTATTAGAGATGGAGAGGGAAGATAGGTGGTTGGACAAAAATCTATTTGCAAGAAACATCTATATATTTATATACAAGTTCTAAGAAAAATAGGAATATTTGGTCAAAAAATGAGATTGAGAAGGAGGCTCCAGAGTACAACGTCTGCTTCGTCAAATTAATAATCGCTAAGAGAATAATATCCAAACACTCCTTATTTTCTTTATCTGCATTTATTGTCTAGAATTCAGATTCTCACTATGAAACGAGATGCAAACAGAGGAGGTATGTTTATCAGACCTTATCAGACACAGGAGTCACAGTGAATAAGCTCTGTTCTAACTATCGTCGGGTAGTCTTAAATACACAGTCTTTTGCGTATTTGAAAAAAAAAAACTATCGTCGGGCAGAACTCGAGCAAACTGCAGCAAAAAATACATCCGATCCTAAATACATTCTGCCAACGCCAGACACCCGATCTGCAACAACGATATGATGATGACAACAACAGGCCAGGCATGCTAGCTAGTAGCTAGTACAACGGCAGTCGGGCACATGCATTAACAAAAAAAAACTCGACTGGGGACTGCCGCCACAGCTTAAATTCACCCGGCAAGAAAACCTCCGAACCTCCGCCCCCATCTATACACCGTAGCTTTTCTGTCGTCCAAGTGAGAATTGGGCCGGAGGCCTCAGTGCTTTGGCGTGAGGACGGGTGAGGGGATTTTTTTCTAACCCAACCTCGAAGTCGCTCGCACTCGGAATCGAAATCAGGACGCCGCCGGAGTACCAGGAGCAACTGGTGCAAATCCTTTGGTAGTCGGGCACAGGCTGAAAGTATCCGCTTCCCAAGCCAAGCTCTCCATGTTACAGTACGCACGAATCTGCCAAGTTCAGAGTCCTCCTGACTGTCGTCACATCGTGCCACCTCGTCGCCATCCACGCCGGCGGTGCTGATGGCGTTCAGGACGGCGCGGCCTTGCCACTTGGCCCTCTCTGAGGATGGAAGCCCAATAAGCCAGCCACTCGTAACCGCTCAGGTCGCGGCCATCGGAGCGAACGCTTGCTCGTCCATTCTCCCGCCACCTGAGCTTCTGCGATGATCTCAGGCATTCTGCAGGAGTCGAATGTTTTAAACGATGGTGATTCTTCCGCGGTACACCTGCCCCAGCACGGTGATCGGTATATCTCTACAAAATCACACTATTTTCTGTCCATATCAGCGCCGGCGCCGGGGCCGGCTCAGATGCCAGTGCCGGGGCCGAGATCTCGAGTTTTATGAAGATGCTGATATCCCGGCCGGAGAGGTCCCGTAGTCTCTCCACCGCGTTGTTCAGCCTCTCCATGTTCCTCTTCTCCTGAGATGTCTGTACCTGTACCTGTATGGCTGTATACCAATACCGACGACCGGTGCCGGGGAGCCGATGAGCTGACTTGACAAAATACCGGCACTTCTCCTAAGAAACAGTTCACTTTGTCTCTCCAGGACATTGAAAGTGAGGCAAAAGTTTTACCGAAAAATATATCAGGAGAATACAGAAAATAAATGTTTTCTTTATTCAACTCGGAGTGTGACATACTCCGTATCATCCCAGACAACTCCAAATCCAATACAAAGACCGACCCAAACGCCAACTCACCACACTACTCACTTGGGCACTTGGTAAGACAACAAAATAAAACAGCGCCTGCCCAACTGCCCTACTGTCTCTCCAGGACATCATATGCCGGAAACTGTACAAATAATTATAATCACCCATCTGGGTCACACAGGCCTTTTGGCATAATAGTTTGACATCACGGGATGATGGCCTGATACTTTACTAGCACTGAACAATTCCCACGACGACAACATGTGCAATCAGACAAAAGAATAGCAATATAAGCACCACCACATTGAACAGTTTGGATCTGCATCTCCAACTCCGTATGTACTTCCTTACTATACTAGGAAGGGAGGCGATCAAGCGCAACGCGGCCATCTTAAAAATGTCGCCGCCATTGCTGCCGTGCATAACTGGTGCTGACAGGCCATCTTACCGTCGCTGCCGTGCTTGATCAGTGCTGACAGGGAGACTACGGCGCAGCAGCTCCCAAAAGGCTCTGGCAGTTGCCGCTGTTCCCCCACGCTCTCTCCTTCCACATCTGCTCCACCTGCTCAAAGGTCAAGCCCTTCGTCTCCGGCACGTACAGGGCCACGAAGATGAATGCCAGCACCGCGATCCCAGCAATGATCAGGAAGGTCGGGCCAGTCCCGGCCAGCCCCACAATCGACAGGAACGTCTGTGCCACAATGAGGTTAGAGATCCAGTTGACAGTGGCCGACATGCCACCGCATATTCCACGGTATGCCTCAGGGTAGATTTCCGAGTTCACAGCCCATGGCACTGGCCCCATGCCTGGAGAGAAGAAGGCGATGTACAGAGCAAGGCCTGCCACCGCGAACCAGCCTAGCAGGCCTTGGCATGTGCCGTTAGCAACATTCATGCAGAGGCTGGATGATGACTGCAGTATGAAGGCCAAGCCAAGGATGACAAGGGAGATCACGACCCCAGACAAGCTTGTAAGGGCCAGGCGGCGGCGACCGCAACGGTCGATTAGGTAGATTCCAACAATGGTCCCAGCGGCATTCATGGCAGCGACGATGAGGGAAAGAAGCAAGGCCAACCTGTTGGAAGAGAAACCAGCCATCTGAACTATTGTGGGACTGTAATACATGACGGTGTTGATCCCAGTAAATTGCTGGAAGGCCTGCATAGTTTGATGACCTTAATTAGTATAATTAGAACAGGTGGCTGTTTGATGCATCAATTGAATCTAGGTACAAAACTTGTTGCGGAGTGGAATGTCTGCTTCACTGAAAACTGAAAGAAAATAGACCATGAGTAAATGAGTAAGACAGGGAGACTGAAAATACCTGAAGACCAGCCCCAGCAAAGAAAGCTAGCCTCAATTCTTTCGACTTGAAGACATCCAAATAGCTTGCAGTATTGTTGGACTGGAATTCATGCATGGAGGATGAAGCAAGCAGCTCTACCTCTTCCTCCAAACGATCAGAGTCATAGATCTTCTCTAGGACAGCAATAGCTTTTGCCTTCTCATCCTGCAAGAAAAAAAAACTAAGTTACGAACAGGATATCACATCAAATGAGACAATGCATAACTGGACCAAAAGGTAATAACCTTCCAGTAAAGCCAACGTGGAGATTCTGGTAGAAAAAGCATCAACACAAACTGTACAATGGCAGGAACAGCAGCAACACCAAGCATCCAGCGCCATGTTCCAGGAACCTGTTCCATGTAGCATGCATATTAGCAATTACCACAACAAAGTAGTGCAGCTTAGGAATAACTCCGGCAGAAGTCTCTTGACGAAAGAGGTTGACATTCCCCTTTTCTTTGCCCTTTAACTGAAACATTTTACTTTCCTTAATTATAGTGACCAAATGACATTATATGTGTCACTTAAAGCGGCAAAGCATAACAATGTCCAATATAAGAGTTCTATTCCTTTTGGCCATTGTTCTGAAATCTAAATGTTTCACATCGAATTTCTAGTACAATAAAAAAAAGACACAAATCGAGATCAATTTTAATCATAAACGTTGAGGAATTCATGAATAGAGAGTGGCTTTTGCTATGGGGCAAGAACAGTAGAGGATGAGAACCAAGCGGTGCTAAAATGTGCATTTGACAGGAATGCAAAGCAAGGAAGCAGCTACTTCAGTGAACTCTCAAAAGTAGAGAGATCAAGCATTCCACCAACATCAAAGTTGGTACGCACCAAGCAATGTCTCTTTCAGTAATACATCCGTTGCTGCTGGCAGGGGAAGGCCGACTCTTGGTTCATTGACAGTAAAGAGTGTTACGCAATTAACTAGAACCAACAAGTATGTTAGAGCCATGTAAAAATATATATGAAAAGAGAACACAAACTTTTCAGTTTCACTGATGCAGAAAACATTTCTCGTGAGATGCAGCTTTTCTTCATGGTTCTTATGAAAGTGAACCACACCAAAATGTAAATGCAAGGAATATCATTTTAACTTGCTAACATTGTATGCGATGCAGAGTTGCATTTACTAATCAAGATAGATAGATCTTTCAATTCAACAGAAATAAAAGATAGTTGCTTTGAGCTTTACATATAAGATGCAATATCCCCTAATTTCTAGTTGTCTAAGTGAGAGGGGCTTAGGCTGAGAACAATTTCAAGGGTCCTAAGTAGAGTGTAGAGATTGAGTATTACCTCAGTAAAGCCGAGATTGATAAGATAGGAGAAGAATTGGCCACCGGTAATCATGAGTACATTAGTTGACACCAAACCTCCCCTAATTTCTGAAGGGGCGGCTTCAGCAATGTATACCGGTGCCGTGACTGATGCAACACCCACACCCAAACCAACGAGGAGCCTTCCGATAATTAGAATATAAGGACCAGAAGCAGCACACATGACAAGTGAGCCAAGAGCAAACATCATATCAGCAAGAAGAGTAGACTTCTTGCGACCATATGCATCATTGATCCAACCACCCCCAGCAGCTCCAAGCATAGCTCCGACTAAGGCCATGCTAACAATCGTTTCCTGAGGAAGAAACCAAACCAGACACTCAGTACATACGTGGAGAGTGCAATATTGTGACAACTAGTTATCAGCAGACTAGACTGAACCTGTAAGAAGTAATTGTCCCTAACCGCCGGAAAATCATCGCGGATATACAGAAGGGCTCCAGATATGACACCTGACAAGTGAAATTTCTCAGCTACAGGTAAAATTATACTGGTATTTCAGTCGAATTTCATAATCCCTAAGACAGGAGTGCAAATTATTCTGCACAATGTTTGGTTTTCATAATGTGTCGAATTCAATGCATCAAATTCAATCTATGATAATAACTAAACAAAATACTAAAACATCCAATTCATTCGAATAATAATCCTAGAAAAGACTCCCTTCCATTTCTTTCATATCAAATGACCCAAAATCAAGCCCTACTCCTAACCAGCCAGAAAGCTGCCATATCCTACCTACAATTAGAACTTTAGGATTTCTAGCAAGAGGGCCCCCTGAGAGCCGCTAATGGCATGGATTGCTCAAGCATAAGTTGTAGTACATACCTGTGTCGTAGCCAAAGAGGAATCCACCGATTCCTGCAGCGCCCGTGAGCGCAAGCACGTAGGGGTTGCTGAAGAACTTCATGTCCCTCTTCCCCACAGCGTTGAGGAGCCCGGAGCTCCCGGCATGGACATATCGATCGTCATTTCAGCTCCGGCCTAGCCGAATCTCAAAACCACCAAAAATTCCCCGAAATCCAATCCCCCGCCCCGCCCTGTGCCCGTACCTCGCACTCGCAGGGGGCGAATCAGGCAAGCGCCCCCAAATCGCTCAAAATCCAATCTTTATTCAGCAAAAGATGTAAGCTCCCCACACTACGAAATCAAAATTCAAAAGCAGTGGAACGGCGGAACCGCCGGCCCGAAACGAGGACACGCTGGAACGTTGGAGAAATTTCTGGAACCGGTCCGGAACCAAGGTGGTGATTGGAGAGAGACTTTTCGACCGAGGAGAGACCAGTATTTGAAGCCAACGACGCCCGTCTGCCCTTAAATAGGGAGGATCTTGTTCATACGGCTGGGTAGCAGCAGCAGCCTCTGCCTAGCAGGGTAGTGGTAGGTGGGTGGGTGGATATGATCGCCGATCAGGGGAGAGGGAAGCTTGCAAGTCTGCAATTGAGCCTTTTTGGCATGGAGCGATCAACTTGGACTTGTAGAAATTGCGGTGATTTCCCTCCGTGGATGGAAATCAGAAGAGGGCAGATTGCTCAATCCATTTCTCGCATGTTTTGCTCGTGCGTGTACAGTATATGCTTGAGTAAAAATAGCTGTAATAATTAATGCATTTCTGTTTTGTAATAAACCGTGTAAAAATAGCACATGGGCATGCTTAGGGTCTGTTTGGTTATCATGGGGTAGGGGGTAATTTTTAATCTTATTTAAAAGATGTTTAGTTCAAAGGACTAATGAGGACCTGAAATGACAACCGACTAGTGCATCACAAGCAGTGTACAAACGAGTTGACGATTGACAAGAGCACGACTAGTCCCAATTAGACTCTCAAGAGAGGCTAATGGACTAGAACTAAAAATTAGTCCATTAGTCTTTTGTTGTTGGATAAATTAGGGAATAATTGAGACTAAAAATTAGTCCCTAGTCCCTATAGGAACCAAACAGGCCTTAATCCTCTCTTCTTGCTTGCCCTTGCTTGAACCTCTCATTCAGTGGTGGTAAACTGACAGTTCGTCGGTCGTTGCCTCTCGGCAGCTCACCTGGTACTGTTTTATTTGTACTTTCCTCCGTTTTTAAATTGTAGTTCACTTTTGGCTTTTCTAGATTCATTTCTTTTTTTTATGTATTTGCAGACATAGTGTATAGCCAGGTGCATAAAGAAAATTAATGTATCTAGAAAAGCTAAAATAAACTACAATTTGAAACGGAGGGAGTATGTCATTTTCGTGTCCAGACTCTAGAACGTTCGTGAAGGAGATGCACGGATGCGACTCACATGCACTGCCCTCATCGGATGGATGAACCAGCGACGGGCAAGTGCCAGCAAGGCAGCAGCCAAACGCTTCGATTGCGCCGTGTCCAACCAGTGCCTCTCTTTCCTAGCTAATCCTTCTTCTTCCTTCTTGTCTCGCGTCATCTAACCTCAATTTGGTTCGCTCGCCACATGTCATCGCCTCATCCACAGTTTGATGTGTGGTCGACGGTTGGCCAGTTGGCTCTAAATTGGAAGCGAGACACTGGTTTAAAGAAATAGATAGATGCGTCAGCAATCATCGGCCCCGTATCATTATCCGTTTCAAGTATTGGCGAGTCTATTTGAACGACCTCGAAAGTGACGGTTGTGATTGGTTTAAAGATAAGTTTACGGTATATCGAATCAAAGTGATGATGAAAGAGAAGAAGTTTAACTCAAACAGTGGAGTGGCCTATCTTTATCCTCATCCACTATTCCATATACTCACCGAGAAAAAAAAAATGTGTAAGTTTGAATTTACCCACGTGTTCGCTGAGCCCATAAATAAACCCCCATTTCAAATCAAATCAAATAATTAAACCTGGCAGAATTGTGATAAACTGAACGCACTTTGTCCATGTCGAATATTTTAGCTACGGCTGTCAGTGAGACCATCCTGCAGTAATAACCATTAAAAGTCTAAGTATATATTTATATTTGTTTAGACAGAAGGGCAACGATACCACTCCTGGTTACTTAGAAACTAGCAAGATGAGCAGAACAAAGTCCGTTAATGGCGTGACATCCGATTGATAGCCCTCCCAATAAGGTAAGTTATAGAACATACATATCCACATCAAGTGCACCATAATACTAATATAGCTTAATGTGTTAATAGCCCGACACAGTCTACATGAGAGTTCTTCCCATAAGCTCAGGGACATCATATCATACGTATATAAAAATAAGTATAACTACATACGCTATGTATACTTGCATACTTAACATACATACTAACCCAGGTGGTCTCTTTGTCAGGCCACATACGCTATTGTCAGGTGTCCCTTTTTTAGTCAAAAACAGGTTTCAGTTATAATGTTGGATAGGTTCTTAAGCAAATGTACAGCATTTGTAATCAAACATGGCATGGAAGTGTGAAGCTCCACACACGCGCAAGACACTAGTGCATTTATCTAAACAAGGTGCACAGAATAAGTCACGGTGGTTTCCTCAGCTCTGGGGCATACATGGTTACCAGCAATCTCAAGCTCGGGCGATCATTTGTGAGAAAAACGAAAAAAGAATATGAGCTTATCCAAGTTTCAATTTACCCCAAGTGTTAGTTGAGCACATAAATGAACCCTCATTTCAAATTAAATAAACCTGGTGAAATTGTGATAAACTAAACGCATTTGTCAGTCAGACCATCCTACAGTAACCATTAATTATAAGTCCAAATATATTTATTATTCATATTGCTTACAGAGAAGGGTGATGATACCACTGCTCTGGTTACTTGAAACTAGAAAGATGAGTAGAACAAGGTCCGTTAATGGCCTGAGATCCGAGTGATAGACCTCCCAATAAGCTAAGGTCCAGCATACATATCCACATCAAGTGCACCATAATACTAACATAGCTCAATGTGTTGATAGCTCGACACAGTCTACATGAGAGTCCTTCCCATAAGCTCAGGGACATCATACATATCCACATCAAGCGCACCATGATACCAATATGGTTCAGGCACTGGCCACCTGTCATCCAAAATACTTCTCCCCAATGTAGGTCATAGTTGTTGGATAAAATAGTTTTCAGTCACAAACACGTGGCAATGAGAAAACAGAACAGATATTACCTGTTTTTCTTCTCTTCAGGGTTCAAGTCGCATAGGATTGCATCCACTGTAATCCAACATTTTTTCAACTTAAAGCTCATAGACTGTTAACCCTACCCAGTTATAACTGACACAACACAAAGAAAAAATACCTTTCTGATGGTAATTTGGAATCAATTGTTCCTTTTAAGGCATCAACAACCGTGTCCCTTGGAAGGAAAGGAGTTAGATCTCTTTCATCATAAAAGTTCATGCCCACAAAAGTCCCACGAAAATCAATGAGAGGGCCACCAATCCCAACCTAGTACCCAAAAAAAAGGCAAATGTTACTGGAAAACTTCTAATTCCTGATATATAAAGAGACCTTGGATTCTAATGCAATTATCTAATACAGGCCACCATGCAAAGAAAAATAAACAGTAAGAGAAATTCAACACACTACCTTCGTGATTTTACAAGAGGAATATTGAAGCTCTTGGCACTCAAGTTTGTGATCCTTGTAATTATGTTTCACTTCACCAATTGTGCCCATCAATAGCCCAAACATAGTATCACGCCCAAGAGCAACTACCTTTTCAGATGGTGACTTTTGCATTGCTTCATTAAAAATGTCTTCTGGCTGAATACTCCCTCCGGGCTGGTATTAGAGGTCGTTTAGGACATGATTGTGCATACCAAGAAGTGATTAATTATGGGTAATTTTTCCATGTTTGCCCCTAATTAATAGAGTGACTGGTGCATTGAAGACAGCAAGCAAACATAGCTCGATTGGTCATCGCTGCAACTTCCGAGAGGTGAGGTGCCAGGTTCGATTCCCGTGTTTTGCAAATCAGATTTTGCGCGTGCGTTTACTGGCTGCTAGCGCATGCGGCATGCAGCAGACGAGACAACGCATTAACTACGGCCCGTTTACTGGCTAGCAGACGAGGTGATGTTTTAATACGAACGGGTGGCAACTCAAGCAGGGTTAATGGCCGCAGGGGCAAACACGTCCATATTCTCCCTCGGTAACCAGAACGACTTCTAATTTGCTCTGGGCATCGGCGGCCAGAACGACCTCTATTAGCGGCCCGGAGGGAGTAGCATTGAAATGTTTCTCGACACTGACAATAGCAATATTTTTGTCTAAGTCATACAATTCCAATGTCCCAACACGACGTTGATTCGGTGGGAGAAACACCTCAATCTGCATTGATTAACTGAGCTCAGCCAACTATATATATAACTTAAAAGACCAAGTGTGATAGGAGCACCAACCCTCAACTTTTCATCAATTTTGCTTCCATCATCATGACTTCTAACTAAACTGGCAGAAGTCAGGACAACAGTGTGTTTGGCTCTTCTTTCAGGCCACTTTATAAGCAACCCTGTGCAAGCAAAAAAGACCTCGAGTAATCAAGTTTGAAAGAAGCAAGCGAGACAACTCTGCGTGATATTTTGTTTTACAACTTTCTCTTTAAGTTTCGCCCAGACACACTCCCCACTATCATTGGTCGGTTTAAGATAAGGATACCGACTCCAAGCACGCGGTTGACCAAACCGGTCTTCAAAATCATTAAGCAACTTCCCATTTACTGGTTCAAAAACCAAGATATAGAAGTTAATTATAAAGAAAAGAACAAGGGACATCAAAAGTATCAAAACCAAAGAACTTACATTCAAGCACAAGTGGTGGTGGTAATGGATAGCCATCAGATCTTAGCTGGCAATAAGTATTCATGAATCCTGATGCAACAAGGTCATTAACATTAGTACTCCTAATGACAACACATAATATTCTATGGACAATGGTCAATAGGTAACATTCACAATGATGGCTTGCAAGATTATTCACACCTGAAGGGATCACACTTGATACATCTGGGGGCAACTTATAACCGCGGAAGTCTAGTTTTTTAGGACTGCAATAGAAAACAACGTTCTCATAAATAAAACAGTGGAACTAACAGAACAGCAAAAAAAGAAGACTATACCAACACATGAAACAACTCATATGGAAGGAATCAAAGTATGGAAAAAAAAGTTAGGCAATCAGACTCATACAACAAGGGATGTATTTGCCCATATCATCCGAATGAGTTGTTTCATCTCTTTCTCATCTAGACAGAGTAGCTTTAAAATTAAGCACAAGCACTAATTTAGCAATAGGAGACAACACTGATGCAGGTGACAGCACTGATGCAGGTCTCCATCAGGTAGAGGTAACAGGAACCAATTTGTTTCATAAATTGGTGAGCGAAAACCCACAAGGTTCCAATACGCCAGAAAAAAAAAAGGTAACAGATATAAATAAGCTAGCAAACCGGTGAAGACATATCTACCAAAGACATACTTGAGTATCTGAAACAACTCCAAGCGCTCACGAAGTGATTTCTGTGATAGGAACTTGGCCCGTTTCCTATTCTCATCACCATCATCACAAAGACCAACAATCATCCCATGAAACCTCTCATCATTTCCTACAAGTGGCCCTCCAAGTGCAACCTAGAACAATATCAAGAGGCACAGTTAGTGAAGAAAAAAGTGCAGTTTACTTTGGTAGACCGCAGACATCATAACGCAGATACTATTCTCAAAACTTTCCATCATGCCAAACGTAAAATTAAATCAACTACTTACTTCTGTGATGAAACCTGTACTATCAGAAAGGAAGATGTCGTCAGACACAGACCCACCCAGGGCCATTAAACTCCCAGACTTGAAGGCACGCCCAGCAGCAAATACATGACCATCAGAGTGGTCAGGTGATGCCAGAAGATTGAGATCTACAGGATGAACATTTAGGTAGTCGAGGGATGTAACAATAGCAATATCTTTATCATATAGTCCCAAGAGCCCATAACGAATTTTATTATTAGGAAGGCGCACTTGAATCTAATGATAAAAGGAGTAGGTCAGCACAGAATGGACACAATTAGCTCGAATAAACAAAAAAAATGGAGAACACAATGTCATATCAGCAGCACCAACCCTCAAGTCATCATCTTTATTTCTTTTTTGAATGAATTGTTCAACCAAACATGCTGAAGTGACAAAACTTGTTAGCTCTTGTGTAGCTGTCCCATGTGGTAGAGCTATGCCAGAGCATGCAAACAACATGTTTTCTTCTGCACAATGTCATGATTTAAATCATTATGGTTAACAAGTGACAACAAAAATAATAAAATACAAATGAGGAGAATTCATAAGCTTACCAGCACAATTACCATCATACAAAGCAAGTGAGACAACACTGCGTCCACAGAGATCTTGACCTTTAACTTCATGGCCAAATAGTTTCTCTTTAAAGGGAGTGAATGGAAATACCCGATCATGTATTAGGCCAACGGCAAATCGTTCATACTCAACAGCACGTCGCTTCTTACACAATGCACGCCATGCTGCCAGTCTGGCTTGAACTGGTTAACAGATAAGATACGCTAAAACTGTTAGTGTTCTCTTAGAGCAATATATGCAAGGAAAATGAAGCAGAAAATTCTAAAGCGTTTACTCACAATTCATGAAACTAGCAAAGCGTTTTGGAAATCTGCGTTTTGGGCCATCTTGGATTTGCTCTCTGTTACTTGAAAGCAATGATGCCTCGAGTTTCTCCCTTCTTCTTATGGCTCTCTGTTCCCTAGTGACACGACTTGAAGGCAATGATGCCTCAAGTTGCTTCCTTCTTCTTATGGCTCTCTGTTCCCTAGTGACACCTCTCTCAACCCCTCCCTTGTTTTTGAGGTCCTTTGCAGTCCTAAAGCAGAGAATAAATGCAAAAGCTTAGTAAATCTATTGATCATAATGCCCTAACATCTATTGGAAACCTTGCAAACTTTTATTCTCAGGTTCACTTAAAAAAGTAAACACTGTAATTTGACAGGGAAAGTATACGGAATCTCACAGAACTAGACAGGAGAAGTGTGGTCGCATACAATATTTTTTGCCCCGTGCAAAAAATACCACTAAAATCCAACCCATTCTCTCCCAGCCTAGCGTTCTGTCAAAGCCGTTAGCACCTTCTTCATACTGACCACTCAGAGCTTACAACCACCAAGCTTCTTCCTCCTCTACAGCCAGATGGACATCGCCACCACAGCATCAGATTCCCTACTTGTATTCCCCACACGGCGACTGTCCACTTTCCCTTCCGGTCCGCACTGCATGTGGAGGAGTGGCAGCAACAGTGAATTGGTGTGGGCACCTTGAGACAGCATGGAAGAGGAAGCGACGCATGATTGGGGATGCAGTTGCAGACATGCAGGGAAGAGGATTTCAAGAGTAAACAGGGTAAAAGGTGGGAAAAGATCGATGACTAATATGAGCCTGTAGTACAAACAATCTGAAGCACGAGATGGAGTTAACAGAGTTAATGGTGGGGTAGGATCCCTGGCTAGCCGTAGGTGTACAATCTGAAGCACGGTGCTACATGAATAAGATCTGAGTGAAATATGATGTTGTGAGTAATAAAAAAATGGTACTATGTAAGCACGGTGCTACTGCTACACGCTGAAAATTTGAGTCAAATATGATGCAGTGAGTATAAAAAATAATGCTGTGGACGCAAAGCTTCCATTGAGTGCTATGAGAGCAATTAGGCCAAAAAAAAAATAAAATGCTCAAAACTAGCATCAACGAACTGATATTTTTTTGCATAATAAAATGTAAAAGGCTCCAATTTATTCAAACCCTAGTTTCGTATGGCTAATCAGCATATGATGAAAATATCAGCAGTCAGTTCCTAGCAGCTGGCCGTCAAGACTGCCAAACTGTATGTATGCAAGCGGAAACAAAACTATATATTCGACTGGACAGTGGACACAGGCAGCGGCGGCATACGTACATGCTGAGCGGCGTCCTGGACAGCGTGGTGCGTACGTCGACAACTCTGCTTTTTGTAAGCCGGAGTCGCCGTCAACCGTGGCGCCTCCGCTCGCGAGACGCCGAGATGGTGGTGCTTGTGCCGCAGCGCCGCCGCCTCAGGCTCTCGACCCGACGAGGAATTGTGCGACGGCTCCGCGCTTCTGCATGGGTTGGAGAGGGTGGGGAATTTTGTAGACTCTCTTCGGGCCTTGCCTACCTGCTGGGCTTAGCACAATAAAGCCCGTTAAACTTCTCTGATGTGTTGTTAGGATTTTATTTTTATTTTTAAGTTTTTAACCCAAGAAAGATGGCCGGTTCGTCACCTGAAATTTTTTCAGGCATCCGATCTGCCAACAAGTGGCCCAGATTGGTGGAAGCTGATTCGCTTAGAATCTGCTTCTTACAACTCTTCATCGCTTCCAACTCATTTTACTAGCTTCCGCCGACGAGACGCTGAGATGGCTTGTGTTAATTTTAGGGCCATCTGCTCATCCCACGGCGCCGCCACCGCAAGTGCGACCCGATGATGATCGTTTTTTTTTTTTTTTTGACAAAGAGATGAGGATCGTTGAAGTAGAGTATCGTCTGGACTCAAAAATGGTTCGAACAAACTCCTTGCACTAAGAAAAAAAATCGGTTATTTTGCATGTCTCCATCTAAGCACCCACACACGTGGTGTGTTGGGGACGGCCTAAGTTGCATCCAGTTTTGATCCATTGTGTCCCTCACAAAGAAAAAAAAAGTTTTGATCCATTGCATCGATGAGGTGGCGGTTTTAACACGTGCACTTATTTTTGTTGACGAGGCAACAATAAAAATAGAATTAGCAATTTTAAAAAGTGGTCTCCGTTAGGGACAATTTGTCATTGTCTTTAGCTAAGAATAAGAGTAGTTTGACGGCGGAGGCAACGATGGCCGCGTGGATCCCCGCTGGAGGCAACCACGCGTGAGGGCTGCCCACGGCGGCGATGCGCAGAGCTTGCGATGCGGCTTCAATGTGTGTGGCACACTACCGGAGACGCCTACGCGTGTGGTGTGGGCCACAGGCAACAACGGGCTTGCGAAGCATGCCGACAAAACTCGCGTCCGCGACGAGGCCAGTAGGGTGGTGCGAGGCAACGTGTTTGGCGTAGAGGATAGGTGGCTGGCGCTAGTGTAGGAGTTTGTGATCCACAAATGTTGACAAGCTCCTTTCCTAGCCCCCGACCTACGCGCAAAGCCGCAACCTGATGCACCTACTCTACAACCAAAGCGTGGGACCCAAGTCGTTTATACATCTTCTCAAGCACAATCTACCAATATAGCTCATCCACAAGCACCTTGTATGTCGCAACACATTCTATTCGATGCTATTACTGACGCTCTGACGTATGGGCTAATCTTTTCTGGTACCGTCTTTGTCCTAAGTAGTATTTTTTTTCTATAGATATAACCTTGTTATATTTTGGATAAATATTAACACTTTTCATATATTTGGCTATAGTTAAAATTGTTTAGCTTTTCGGAAACGAGAATGACTCTTTGAATGTGATGAAGAGATAGTTTCACTATGCATAGTATGCTATCGACAAACATAGGGCGTGTTTGGATCCTCTAACTTGGTTAGAGTTAGAGTTACTTTCTAACTCTAACTCTAACCCTCAAGTAACTCTAACTCATAGACAGTTTGGATGGCAGGGTTAGAAGCACTTTTCTAATCACTTTTCTAAGTTAGTGTGCCTTTATATTGG
This sequence comes from Hyparrhenia diplandra, assembly GCA_015847255.1. Taxonomy (NCBI): domain Eukaryota; kingdom Viridiplantae; phylum Streptophyta; class Magnoliopsida; order Poales; family Poaceae; genus Hyparrhenia; species Hyparrhenia diplandra. The sequence continues at coordinate 211,807 of JADLZK010010100.1, read as the reverse complement.
TGGGCTCTACCAAAGTAACCCAAATATCACCCCCTTGAGGGGTTACTTCTTTTTGGTGGGTTAGAGCCAAAATAACCCAATCTAACCCATGTGTTTGGATGCTTTTGGGTTATTTGGGCAAAAAATAACCCAATATAACTCTAACCCTGGCATCCAAACAGGGTCATAAACCGATATGCCACCGATCAATAATCGGAGAGCCAAAGTAGTATGGATGACATAGAAATGAGCAAGGTTGACGTGGCACCACCTATCAACAATCCATGTCAATAGGTTCTTATTGGCTGTTGGACTCCTAATTCTGATTGACGACTCTCCTATAGCATAATTCTAGTACCTAATTATTTTCTAGAAGTAATATTCAAACATACCATGACCGTTTAAAATAAACAAAAAAAAAGGTTAAACATGAATTTTTATATCAAACGACAAGCAATATATGACTCTGATTAATTAAATAAAGATAAATGCAAAAACTGTTAAAAACACGGAATAAAAGCGGTAAGAAACGTACAAGAGTAACGGAGGGATAAACTAGACACGACTAAAAACAGAGGTACTGTAATAAAGAAGAAGAAAAAGGTGTAAGAGAGAGAGAGAGGAAAGCTCTCGTTCCTAGCTTCCTTCTCTGCAACCAAGCGAGCGAATCCAACCCAGCCCATCCATTTCTCCCTCCCTTCTCCATTCCCCGATTCCAATCCTTCCTCCCTCCGCCTCCGCCTCCACATCCACCACCCTCCAATCCGCGCGGGCGCCTCGCCACCCTATCCCGATTGCTACCTCCTCGTGGTGGGCGCCGCTCCGATCCGCCCGATCCGCGCTGCTCCTGGGGCTCCGGCGCGCGGCGGCGAGCGGCGGGGGCGGCGCAGGAATGGAATCCGAGGACGACATGCACGACGCGAACGACTCCGCCGAAGACGACTTCTACAGCGGCGGGGAGGCCGGTCTCGCCGCCAGCGACGACGGAGACGCCGACTACGACTTCGCGGACCACGACTCTGACGACTCCGCGGAGCTCCTCTCCCACAGACAGCAGGTGATCTCCTTCTCCAGGTCGTGATTAGTGCGTGGCTTGTGAGAGAGTGGATCTGCTTCTGTACGGTGAATGCCGGAATTGGAGGGCTGTGAATCTAGGGGGTGGGTGGTTGATTGGACGTGTATTAGGCGTACATGTAGAATATTGCCTCTGTAGTTTATTAGCACAGACTGGGACGTGGCTTGCTGGCTCGAGAGAATGGTCTTTGCATTTACCCTTATTATACAAATATATATTGGTGGTGATTCTAGTTAAAGCATACCTGAATAAAATGCGATGCTGAGTTGATGCATACAATACATGTCAGGTACTAGGCAGCCACATTGTGATAGACACTTAAATACTTTCCATGAAATTGTGTAGAACAAATGATGATAGCCACATTTGCTATTGCACAATGTCAATTTGGAGGGAGTAGTAATGCTAGGCTTTATCCTTTGCCATGTGGCTAGTCATGACACTATAAAGGAAGCCAAGTTCCATCCTGCTTGATGAATGCCAAAATGTGGGTTATGTGACCTGCCAATGCTAAGTAGTCTGCGTCTCTGCGACATGTTGTGCACGAGAAAGTTGTACTCCTGGATGACATATGAACAGCGAGAAATTTTTGCCATATTTGGTGCCCAAATTCGTTTAAATTCTTAGCATTTGGAAACTGGAGATTGCAGTACAATTTAATCACCAGCTGTAACAGAAATAACAGAATTGGGTGCAGTTCCTTCTAGTTTTGAAATGAATCTACAAATGAAAGTGATGATGGCACAGTAAATCTCACTTTATCTGTTTCTTTGTTTACATTATTATGTTATAGGCTTGCATCTCATTCTGCCTAATATGTACATGTACATGCTATTTGTAGTTGGTACATCATCAATTGGATTGGGTGGGTGGGTGTGGGGCGGGCAGGGCTGAGATGGAGTAGCATTTGGGACCGGGGAGTCCAATCTTGAGATTGTTTGCAGACAGTACCGCGTGGGGCCCCTGGGCCGGCTCCACCTGCCATAATAATTCTTGTGTGGGTGGACACAGCAGCTAACTATTATTTTGTTCAGCTACATTTATATGCAATGTTCAAGTACAGATAACCAAAAAAACATGATGGATAGGGTTATTCATGAGTGCTTGAGATCGACATTGTGTTACTTTGTTCTTACTTCTTTGTGTCAGGATGAGGGTTTCATTGCCATCAAGATCCTTTTAACTGGCAGAATTCTAAACTTGATTAGCTTCTATGGCTCATACTTGTTTCCGTGTCTCCCAACACTATCACTTCCTGTCAATCTCAATTTACTTGGAGGACACTTTCGAATAAAATATTGTAGTTCAAGAAGCTGCTATTCATTAATGTTTAACTCTGTCCTGGCAATTATGAGAACATACTGAAACTGTCATGCTTTTCTTGTTAATACAATAATGCACAGTTCTCCTGCGTGTTCAAGAAAATAAAACATGCTGAAACTGAAATAACTATATACCCTCATGGACTGCTGTTCTTACACTTGTTTGTTTATTTGTGCCCCAGCAAAATTACAGTATATTGAGTGAAGTTGATATAAAGCGACGCCAAGAGGATGACATAAATAGAGTTTCAACTGTTCTTTCAATTTCCAAACCAGAAGCATGTGTTCTTCTCCGCAACTATAACTGGTATAGTCCTCACCTGCAAGAAGATTGTAACCTTACTCTTGTAGTTTGCTTTTTGTGCTGGCTTGCTAAGACAATAGGTTATCAAAATTGGAGGTGTTGCAAGTAAGGCTTAAGGGTTTATCTACAGCTTATGCTGTAGGCTCATGTTCATTTGCTTAAGTCAAAGTGCTGTAGCTCATTAACATTTTCTCTACTTGTATAAAATTAATTATTTCTTCTTAAGGTGGTACTTGATTGTTTCTTCATGTATCAATTCAGGTCACATGGTGCTTATCTGTCGTTTTGTGTGTTGTTAATTTCAGTGTCTTATTCTAATGTTCACCCTACAGGAGTGTTAGTAAGGTGCATGATGAATGGTTTGCTGATGAAGAGCGTGTTCGGAAGGTTGTTGGTTTACCAGAGAAGCATACTGAATTGCCAAATGACAGAGAAGTATTCCCATGCTTCATTAGTTTCACTTGTTCTTCCAGTTGCCTAAGCATGTTTACTTTCTTTGATTAGTATAGTTATTCTTGGCGCTGTTAGTTTCAATATTGTTGCAAGCATGCACTGTGTATCTAGAGAAGTACTAGGGAGCGTTCATTACCAACAGTTTTGTAATTTTTTTTAACCTTTTACGTATGAAATGTTGCTTAATTATTTGCTCCTCATATTTCTGCAGTTGCTGGTAGATCAAATTACAGTTAGAGATTTAGTCCTAGAGATAGAATCCCAGCTCCTAATTCGAATCTATAATCCTATTCCTTACTAAATAAAAGCTGTGATGATCTGCTAGAGATGAATACAATTTTATTATCCTCAAACGTTTAAGTTTCTTTCAATATCCTCACCCCCACTAGGATAGGTATTGGATGATTGAAGAAAGTGTCTGTATGTATAGTACATTAGTACTATAGTGCATACAGACACATGTATTGCATTTGTAGACCTGTAGTCACTCATATTATTTGATCCATGTGTATTTTTTAGTGGACAATCATTAAATCTAGCAAATTTATGTCAGTATGCATAACTACCAACTACTTTTATTGGGAAAAAAAAGTGTTTGCTATGCTTGTGTGTTTGGAGGTTTGCGAAGCACATGCATTAGTAGAGTTTCATCATGTGCATCTACCCTTTATTCCTTTAACTTGCTTATTGCCACTGGTTTCTACTGATCGTTGATTGGGAACCTTAATACTCCTGAATAGTTCAACACTTAAATCCGTGGTGCTTACGCATTTGTTTATATTATAATAGGTAACATGTGGAATATGTTTCGAAAGTTGCCCTCGTGGGTCGATGAGTGCTGCTGCATGTGGCCATCCTTTCTGCGGTACATGTTGGAGAGGTTTGTCATTTGGGGCTTGAAATATTTTTCGGCATACAAATGGACCTTATATTCCTATTTTTGTGAAATCAGTTCCACTTCATATTCTGTGAAGCCATAGGTCCATAGCAACCACGTCCTTCGGCCTTACATTTAGGCGGGTACTAATTATAGTTGGTTATTCCATATTTAGTTCATATATTTTGTTCTGCTACTACAGTTCTTGTTGGCATTGTCATTTATGCTTCGCTTTTGCAAATATCTTTATAATTGATGTCGTAGTTACTTATAAAGCTTGGTCAAACAAGAAAGTGACATCAAGCTATTGTCTTCAGTTACATCTTCATTATACCACCCAAAGTTATTACCTGTTGTTTTAATAAATTTGTTGAGTTCACAAGGTTCCAGTACTTGACCATTTTCACTGTCATGTTTTCTGTTAACTTGAGAGGTTAATCCCTTATATTACTGTCTGACCTTGGGGTTAGGTTTCTTTGCCTAATAATGTGCTAAATGCCTGGACTTTACCCTTACATGCCCATAGTGCATGTGGATGTAATCCAGTTTGGATATGGACTACTTGGGTAAAGAATCGCCAGGAAAGATTTTTTGAAGTACAGGAGGAAGTTTGAATCTTCACATAAAAACAACAAACAGAAAAGCCTAGGCTAGAGATGAAACCCAAAATGAGGCACCAAAAAAGAGAGTATCAATAATAAATGGCTTTGCATGCACCAAATTATTATACAAGTCTCAGGATGGTGGTGGGGTGTTACTCATTTGTTTTTTTATTATTCTTTTGGACATCTTTGTGTTGTTACTTCATCATTTCATGGAAGCAACTTGCTCTAAAGAATTTTACCTTTGAATTTTTAATATGTCACGGAGTAACATTTTAGTAATTATTGACAGGTTACATTAGCACTGCTATAAGTGATGGTCCAGGATGCTTGATGTTGAGGTGTCCTGATCCGTCCTGTGCTGCTGCTGTTGGACAAGATATGGTAAATTCACTGGCTGATGATGAGGATAAGGAAAAGTATGGGCGATATCTTCGCAGATCTTACATTGAAGATAATAGAAAGGTGAACTGATATATCATATCGATTTTAGCTCCGACCACAATAGACAGTACCGTGAACAATTAAAAGCCGTGCAGCTGATAATTAGATTTTCTCAATTCTATAGAGCTCATTTATTTTTTGAGTAAATAATTGTGAGAACTGCTGTCATCATCTTCCCCTTTTCTCAAATTAAGGAAGTCAACATTTTCAATGCATTCTGAATAATTGACCACTGTGTTATCTTTTGCTCACAGCAGTTGGGTTGTTTGTACTAGGGCAATTCAAAGTCTTAAAATGATGTTGAGTGGTAGATATGATACTACGTTCCACTACCATATTTACCCAACATTTGAGTTTGACACTTGACATGCTTTAAATCCATGTTAATTGAGTTGGACTATGTGGAACAGACAAAATGGTGTCCTGCACCTGGATGTGAATATGCAGTGGAATTTGTCATGGGCAGTGGCAGCTATGATGTTAATTGCAACTGTTCATATGGGTTTTGTTGGAATGTGAGTGCTCAAACAGAATATTTTATTTTTACATAATTAGCAGCCCACATTTTCTTCTTCTTTTTTTCAGTGCACGGAGGAAGCTCATCGTCCAGTAGACTGTGCCACTGTTTCGAAGTGGATCCTCAAGAACAGTGCCGAGTCAGAGAATATGAACTGGTATAGAAGGACAAAACACAAGATTTTTTTAAAAATGCTGACTGTTTGGAGTTTCTCCTTTGGATAGTCCTAGAAACAATGAATCCTCCCCCTCCTTCATTTCTGCCCCCTTTGGTTAGACCAACCACCAAGCGAAACATCCTACATTGAGTTCAGCCACCACTTACTAACTCCTTGTCCTTGCACACCTCCTTGAGCACCGGCTTGCCACAGGTGTGGCCCCAAAGGAAAGGTCTTGCAGACAACTTCGGCCCCAATTTTTTTGTGTCAGCGGGTCTTTAAAATGCATACTTTGGATTCTTTTATTATACACTTTTTTTTCTTATTCATGTTACATTTAGATGTGTGTTGATCCACTTCCACGCATAAAAAAAATGTTGCTTAGTTGGAGTTCTTTAACTGGCATAGTGATTAGTTCATCATTTATTTAGGGCCTGTTTGGATACAAGGGCTAATTTCTAGTTAGGTAAAAATTAGCTTAGCTCTAGTGCATCCGAACAGGATACCTAATAGATGTGCTAATTTTCTAGCTAAGTCTTGAACTAGTTGTTAGCTAACCAAAGCTAATTTGGGCTAACTTTTAGCCCCAGCTAGTAACTAGCCATGTGTATCCAAACAGATACTTAGTGTTGTGAAAAATATGGTTGCATGGCCTGAGAAGTATAGTTTCTTTTCTTTCAACCTCAGTTAGTTCAAGGGTGATTAGGGTTTTGTTCGCTCGTGGTCGCTGATTGTGTTTAAGGTTTTGTTGGCGAGTCCTTTTGTAACTTCTTTGCCCCTATAGGGGTTGTACGAGTCAGCTAGACTTGTTTCTTCTTAATATAATGATGCACAAGTTCTCCTGTGTGACCGAGAAAAAAAATGTGATCGAGTTCTTGAGGTTGCTGTTGTGGTTGTTTGAGGTTCCTGTGAGGTTACTGTACTCAGCTATTATGGCTTTTCCTCTCAATGCCATGATGCAAAAATCTCTTGTGTGTTTGAGAAAAAGTGTCCAATATTGACTTCAAAACTATTTATTCATGCTTTCAGGATACTGGCTAATTCAAAGCCTTGTCCCAAATGCAAGCGGCCTATTGAAAAAAATCAGGGATGCATGCACATCACATGCACTCCACCATGCAAATTTGAGTTCTGCTGGTAAGCATTCTTACTTTATACATTTTATCCTTATCAGTGCTTGCAAGTGAAAAAAAAAAAAGTGATAGTTGTGCTATCATACTACAGGCTATGTCTTGGTCCATGGTCAGAGCATGGAGAGAGGACTGGTGGATTTTATGCTTGTAACCGCTATGAGTCAGCAAGGCAAGAAGGAGCGGTAGGGATTCTGAGCTTCCAATCTAATATCTTTTGTCTGACCTGCAAATTTTGGGTCTGTACTAAATTCTCAATTTATTTATGTTTTGGTTTGTTGTGGCTACAGTATGATGAATCTGAAAGGAGAAGAGAAATGGCAAAGAACTCCCTTGAGAGATATACACATTATTATGAACGATGGGCAGCCAATCAGTCGGTAAGTATTGAATGTGGTTGAAACTTTAAATCTACATTAGCATTGAGTTCAGAGTGACAATTGACATATGCCAAACATACTGTTGGCTGGAATCACTACTGTCCAGGTTTTTTTGTCAGATGTTCATATTGTTGGTTGAGAAATAAAGAAAATGATGCTAAATGTTTCCTTACAGAAAAGGCTGCTGTGTTGTACATTTAGATGGTTTTTTTGAGATTTTGGTTCTTGTCTGCCTAAACCCTTTAGGATGAAAAAAAGCATGGTGTTGGACTGTTGGTTGATATTGCAGTTTCCGTATCGCTACTCTGTGCTAGAACACCTTTTCTTACTTGAGCATCTGTTTTGTTCATGGTGCAGTCGAGGCAAAAGGCACTGGGGGACCTTCAAAGCCTACAGAATGACAAGGTATATGATGCTTTCCATTGTTTACTTCTTTCCTTATTCCCGCATTCACATGAACCTGATAAAATCATATACATTTTTTTTTTCTTGAACAAAAGTCATATACAATTGGAACATTAAAAACCTTAATGTTTTTTCTTTTCAAACAACTTTACAGTGTAGCCATCTCTTTAGCCTTTCTAGAACTTCTACTAACACCGACTTGTCAATTTCTTTCTTCAGCTTGAAAAATTAAGTGACATACAAAGTCAACCTGAGTCACAGCTGAAGTTCATTATAGAGGCATGGTTACAGGTATTACTTCATTATTGTTCATTAGCCAAGTTTAGTTTATCACAAGTCTTATTGCTTTATCTTGACCAGTTCAATGTCAATGTACAGATTGTCGAATGCAGAAGGGTATTAAAGTGGACTTATGCCTATGGATTTTACCTGCCAGACCATGAGCATGCCAAAAGACCATTCTTTGAATATCTGCAAGGTTTGCAGTTTTTGCTATCATAAATAAACATGTATAGAGTTTGTTTAAGGATGCAAGTGATGGCACCAACGGCTAAAAGTGGATCAGTTGGCTGGCCCATTTTTATCATACTCCCCTTGCTTTGAATCAAATGAGTTTTGGGTCAACCCAGTTGCCCAAAAGAAACAGGACTTGCATCTCTACCTATGTACTACACTGACTTATTCTTTGGTTTCTTTTATCTAGGTGAGGCAGAATCAGGTTTGGAGCGGCTACATCAATGTGCAGAGAAAGAACTTCAAATATACCTTGACGCAGATTCTCCCTCAAAAGACTTCAATGATTTCCGTACAAAGTTGGCTGGATTAACTAGGTACATGTTACTTTCCATGTCATCTATGCTTGCTTTGATAACATGAACAAAAATACAAAATAACTGCTATCTTGTATCGCTGTGGATTTTTTTTGAACCTATCCCTGTGGATTTTACTTTGCTTCCTTTTTGCCATGAGGACTTGATCATCTAAGGCTCTAACTTAAAAAAGATAACCTTTGGTTTAGTATATATATCCATTTGACATTTTCTTTCATTTTACAGTGTGACTCGCAATTATTTTGAAAATCTCGTCCGGGCTTTGGAAACTGGATTAAATGATGTAGGTCCTTCCACTAGCCATGGCACATGCAGCAAAAGCACAACTTCCAAGAGCCTTGGTGGTAAAAGTAAGAGTGGCAAGAACAGGGCATCAGGCACCAGTTCCAAATCTGGCGGCCCAAGCCGAGGTGTGGATGATAGTAATATTTGGACGTGTGATCAGTGCACATATGCAAACCCCAAATCTGCCAAAGCCTGCCAGGCTTGTGATCACCAGCATCGATAGCGCTGTCAGTCCTTGCTAGAGATTTGGACCCCATTTGTTGAGAATGTTTTGGTGTTGCCCCGTGTGATACATAACATACATGAAATTGAATGTTAGCAGATCTCTGGGGGTAGTGAGGAGGTACTTGTAGGAGGAATGCTGCGTGCAGGCATGCAAATGAAGTAGGTTTTCGTGTTGTGTTGTTGTGTATCCCGGATTGTTTGTCGACTAACAGCACCCGTGAAGCCTCAAGTCATTACCCAGTTCGATTTGTATATATAAGTATATCCATATCGGTAACAATGTTTTGTTCAATGGAAGTAGAGGAGCTTAGGAGGCATCTGCTGCGAAAGGAACTGAACTGTTGTAATGCTGCTGTTGTAATGTAATAATGGATGGTTCAAATTTAAAGAAAGTTAGTCATCCTGTTACAGAATTTCAAGAGAACCCGTCATACCTGATTTTTTGGTAGCTGTGCCAATTTCTTGCCCTTCAGCGTCTACAGAGAGGACAATGGTGATGGCAACCCTAGCACAACCTTTCGGTGCATCTTCCTGAGTTCTTGCGGCAAAGGAGCTTCAACTCTTGATCGGTCTCCCTGATTTTGGAGTTGATTGTTGCGTGCGTGTGTGTGTGATCTTGGACGTGTTAGCCCCTGTTGGAGTGTGACCCTAATTGTCGGTACTATTTCAGAACATAGAAATAAGCTCATCATGCTTTAATAACTATGATTGTATAATGTTTAATTATGGAGTGTTGTTCCTTATTCATTTTGTTTTTGTTTTTGCAGTTACCATTTCATTTCTATTTAACCTACAATATGAAAAGAACTCGAAATGAGCACATAATAATTTCACTTTTCATCCTATACCTTTTTATTATCTTTTAGGCCCCTTTGATTCTTAGGATTTTTAAAGAAAGAAAAAATGTAGGGCCGAGCAATCATGTAGAATGGACGCTATAGAGGCATTTAATTCTCAGGAAACGATTGAGGAAAAACAAAAAAAAAAAAATCCTATAATTCAACCTTCATCATGTGGTGACTTCGATAATCTTGAAGTCTACCGGCATAATTTTTAAAGATGCTCATAGAGATATGTGAGTGTGCGTGTGTGTTGTGGACATAATGTGTACAGTAATTTGTAAAATTCCTTTGTTTTTCGCATGTATTCTTGTATTTTTGCTATTCCTTTCTTATCTTGTACATATTTTATAAAGGGGGTGTACTTTTTTTTTTTAACAAAAGGGGGTGTACTTAAAAAATCCAGTCAACCGTACTGCAGCGGCGTAATATATGGTACTATGGTGCATCAGTTTTCAAAAAAAAAAAAAAAAAAAAAAAAAAAAAACCCCCAGAAATCTAGTACTCCGCATCTTGTACGTATTTTTGGATAGTAATTACGCAATGCCTTTGAAAGATGACATGCATGCTTTAAGAATGCATTGATTGATTTGTTGTCAGCAAATCAATCAGATCCCTCGTTTGGCCTCCGCCGCATCAAAACTTGCCGCGATTAGGCTGGCAAGGCTTGGCTCCTCAATATACGCCATCAAACGTTTCCAAGCTTAAGTTTCCAATCGATGATTTACCAGGTGCCGGCTCTATATATGCGCGCTTGCCCACGTCAAGAAACCAGGTGCCGTCGTTCGTTCCTCTAGTTTGTCGCCATGGCCACGCCGATCGCACCACCGATTGCCGTGATGATGGCGATCCTGGTGATGGTCGTGGCGTCCGCTGCGCACGACGGCCATCACGCACCTGGCCCTCACCACCACCACCATGCAGCGGCGCCGGGTCCTCACCACCCCCATGGTCATCACTCCCTGGCACCGGCACCGGCACCGGGTCCTCATCACGGACATCACCGCCATCACCCTCACCATCACCATCACGCCCCGTCGCCAGCTCCTATTCATGGGAGCCAGCCGACCGGAGCTCCTAGTCCAGACAACCATGGCGAGTACAACTCTCCAGCACCAGCACCAGGTGGTGTCCACCATCTGGGCAACGGTCCAGTGCCTGCTCTGGTTGATGGCAACCAGCCTGCCAGCGCTCCGAGCCCGTACACCAATGGCGTCGACAAGGCTCCGGCTCCAGCTCCGGCTCCTTCAAGCCAGGAAGTGCTTTCCGCTCCATCGCCAACGCCAACTGCAGTTCACGGATACCAGCCGGCCAGCGCTCCTAGTGTGTACCACCATGGCGAGCACAGCTCTCCTGTGCCGTCGCCGGTTAACCAACCGGCCAGCGGACCGAGTTCCCACAACCAGGGCGGCAACAGTGCTCCAGCGCCGGCGCCGGTTCATGCCGAACAGCCGGCCACAGCTCCAAGCCCGCTTCTCCAAGGACGACAGGACGCTCCGACTCCGTCTCCGGCGACAGTTGCCCCAGTGCAGCACCACGACCATGCGCCGCCGAAAGGGAAGCCACCAGCCCACGCTCCGGCGGCTCACGTTGGTGAAGAGCCCCCCGAGCCGAGTGGTTTCGCGCATCCCCCGGCTTCTGATCCGCTCTACTACTACCCTTCGTCCGCCCCCGCGCCGGCCCCGGAAAGCTCTGCTGCTCCTGTCGCCGTCGCCGTCGCTGGTCGATCATCGACGCTGCTCGCCGGCGTGGTTGGCGTGTTCGTGTACTGCGCATACGTGCTTATTCTTTTTAGATTAGAATAGTTTGGAGAATCTGTCAGCAATGTGACAATAAGTTTGTTTGCATTACAGCATTAGTGCCATTCGATTGTTTCGTTCCTAGGAAATGAATTTTGCATCTTGAATATACGCACATCAATCTTGAAGGAATATGAAGATTGTTTGCGTATGTATGCACCGCTGGCTTTTATATTTTCTGAAACGAAGATTTTCTTTCTTCTTACAAATCTTCTCACAACCTCCAACCCCAAATATAAAGTCTTTAGTTTCATTTCATAAACTTTATTATTTGAGTGACTGTCAATTGGGCCGTGGCCCCCCCTACTCTGTACGATTCTCCACTAAGAATTCCACACCATGAGTTTCCTTCATAATATAGTAGCATCATCCTCCCCCTCCCTCAGCTCCCCCCCCCCCCCCCCCCTCGTTATAGCTCAAGCTCCGTCGCTGAGTGACAAAAGGAATTGGTAACAGGAGCTATTCATCTCCAGAATGAACGATGAATATCACCGGATGGAGTTTGTATGAGTTAACCCACTTGTCACATAATAATCTTTTTCTTTAATTTGTTGTTCTTCCTCTTTTTCAAATAAGAACGGTTGGTCATACCTTATAAATACATCTGGAAGTATTTTTTGAAAGGAAAATAGATAAAATATAAAATATGGTTCACTTGCAAAACTTATTTAATTTGATGTATTGCTAGTAACTTTAGTTGCCATCATACTTTAAATCTTAAGAGTGTTGATATATATTTTTTTTTAACCTGAGTGTTGATATTATTCATGTCCTATGATAACATAAAACTGTTTCCGTCGATCTATACTATTCTTTGGAGCAATAATACCAAGGGTCTTTAGATAAAATGGTTCCTTGGTTCCTCCTCCTGCAAGTGTGGCAACACTGTGCACCGTGTCATAATGACTGGGCAATGTACGAGCTGCTTAATGGGAAAGTCTATTGATCCTAGTAGTGGTCTTTCGCAACAATTTAGGCAATGTGTGAGTTGCTCTATCTTAATTGTGCTCTATGAGTTCTTACTTGTTCGTCCATAAAGGTTTAAATATAGAACATAAAAGGTTCAAATATAGGAGTCTGAAATGGTCATTTGGGTAGCTGTGACCTAAGAGTGAACTTGACATTGAAAAATTGAATAGTTGTTCTTATATTAATATAGATAAAATATATAAAAAGACCGTTCTATCTAAAAGCTCCACAAAGGAGCGGATTATATTTTGTGTCTGTAAAATTTGTATAAAGACATGTCAAACTATAAAAGTATAAACTCATTCGAACAGAGAAACACACAAAAAAATAAAATAAAAAAGACTTGCAAAATGTAGACTATTGTGTGATTCGAAGACCGTCGCGTATGCTAGTTGCTAGGACGCAGACGCAACTAACCATCCCAACCAAAGACTGTTTTGGAAAAACCCTAGAAATCAGTGTTAATATAATTTGGTTCTACGATACTACCTATTTAAGTTCTCAGTAATTGTAAAAGTGATCTAGGTCTCCCGCGCCGCCGCCGACGCCTCCGCTGCTGGCACCTCGGCTCTCTGTTCGGAGCAATCCTCGCCGGAGACTAGCCGGCGGCGGCTCGAGACGACACTTCGGTAATCGTCTCCCGCCGCCCGCCTCCCTTCACTGCCCAGCAACCCTACTCTAATCCGCACAGCAGCTGAGCATCAAGTGATGGCGATGCCGGAGGAGAAGCTGCGCTGCACAAAGGAGCCCTTCATCGAGGACGTCGGCACCCGGAGGATGTAAGCACGCGGCTCCCGTCCCGTTTAATGAATATAGCCTGACGATGACCCTTACTCTGCCGCTTCCCTGTTACGTTTGGTTGCTTTTGATTTCAGAAAGAGCATCCGGTTCAGCGTCCTCTCGGGTAGCGAGATTCGCAAGTCCGCGGAGGTGCAGGTTTGGAACAACCGGATCTATGGGCACGACATGAAGCCCGTGCCCAATGGGTTGCTCGACCCGCGAATGGTAATGCCCCGCTCGGAATTGCTGTTTTTTCATGAGTATTTTCATTGATGGTTTGAAGTTGTTAGTTCTAACATAGGCGCGCCTTTTTAGCATTGTTCAAGTTGTTGCAACTTATTTCCTCGTGTCAAATTTCAGGGAATCCCGAAGAAGAAAGAGAAATGCAGTACCTGCCATGGTGAATTTAGTGACTGTCCTGGTCATTTCGGCTACTTGAAGCTTGCACTTCCAGTTTTTAATGTCGGCTTCTTTAACTGTATTCTGGACGTGTTGAAGTGCATCTGCAAGGTACTGCCATTAAGAAGTTTACATCATGGGTGTGCTGAACACTTGAACTCTTTGTAATTGTTCTTGTTCTCTCGTGCCTTTCCAGAGCTGTAGCAGAGTTCTTCTTATGGAGAAAGACCGCATGGAGTTTCTGAAGAAGATGAGAAATCCGAGGGCAGATCCACTACAGAAAAGTACTACAATGAAAAAAGTGAGGGACAAATGCAAACTATCCTGCTGCCCCCGCTGTGATTACAGAAATGGTTAGCTATCCTATATTGTCCATAATAATTTTACCTTAGTAATGTCACTACTGAAACCTGGCTATTGTTTGCAAGTTAACATTTGCAAGAAATCTCAACTCTTTCCTGTTTTTGTTCTAAATACAGGTGTAGTTAAAAAGGCAGAGCAGGCTTGATAGTGGTTCATGACTGTAGCAAGATTTTGGATGGACATACAGAAGAACTGAAGAATGCATTGCAGCACAAGAAAGAAAAGGTCTCCGCTAATTCAGTTCGTGTGTTAGACCCTGCAACTGTTCTCTCTCTATTCAGAAGAATGACTGACGAGGTTGGTGCCAATTTTCATCCTTCAAGAGTCTTACGTGGAGGGTACCGTAATGTATGAGATATAGGGTTATTTGATGTGTTCTACTACCCTCTCTTTTAGTGCTCAATAACACTAGGATAGTCATATCTAACAAGTTGCCCAAGCCACATTGGTTGCCTCGCATTGGATGCTATTTTCTAATTTGAACTCATTGCAGTTTTGTTGACAAAATTTTATCTTCCTTTTCATTTTTCTGCAGGATTGTGAATTATTAAACCTTGGTGATAGGCCAGAGAAACTTATTGTGACAGAGATTGCAGTGCCACCTGTTCCTATACGGCCTTCCGTCGTTGTTGGTAATAGTAAAACAAGGTTTGCTTTTCATCTTATAAGAGCTTCTGTGCTTATCCTCATTTTGGTTTGGTGATTCAGAATAACCTTGTGATCATGAGTTGCCTTGCTTCTTGCAGCAATGAAGACAGCATCACGGTTATTTTGAAGAGCATTGTTAATACAAACTCCATCCTTAAGGAGACCCTCCATACGGGGGGTCCATTCAGCAAGTGCTTTGTAAGATAACCCAGAGCTTCTCACTTGTCTTTTTCTTGCATGTTTCTGAAATTTTCCATTCATCTGTTCTTTTCTTCATAGATGTGCTCTTTTATTTTTTTTGGATCGTTTTTAGTTTTAGGAACTATTGTCTCTTGTGTTCCTTGTTATCCACAGGACTACAAACTATTTGAATTTTGGTTGCTTGTAAAGTGCTATTCCTCGAAATGAGTTGTACAATACAGTATTGAAGTTATGACATTCATGATTTGCACATATGGGCTACTCAACATCGCAATCCAAAGTGACTAGAAATCTGATATTCAAGTCTTCTAAATATATATTATTTTTTTGAAGGCAAAAACTGTGGGGAAATCCCCACAGCACTTCATTTTATAATTTTTTTGTAAAAGAGAGTACGAACTTACAATAGGAAATTAACTGTAAGCATCTAGCCAAAAACAAAAGGCTGATCTAAGATCATCCTTGAAACGAAGGGACTGAAGGAGACACTGGTTTTTTGTGGACTGGACCTTTGTTGAACACTTTATCATTTCTTAGCTTCTGTATTTCCCAGGAAGCAATGACCACTACATCCATAAAGAAAGGAATGTTCTGTTGTTGTCTCGCTTGTGCCAGCCTCGGATAAACTGAGGCCTATGTTCCACTGCATACCAATCTTGTCCCAGCAGCTCTTAGAGAATGGCTAGTCAAAGAATAGGTTCCAGATGCTCATCAATCCTGCCGTTACATAAGATGCAGATATATTAATGAGCTGAAATAATAAATTGGAAATTTGTTCAAATATTGTACAGTAATCTTTAGATACATCAAACTTCTGACTTATTTCTGGCTACATTAAACTTAATTCATGACCCTGATCTTTAAAATGGTGGAGATCATATTTTCAGGATAGTTAATTCATCAGACTATAACTTTTGTTGATGTCCTTAGCTAACTTTTCACTCACTATTCTAGGATTGCTGGCAATACCTTCAACTTCAAGTTGTTGAATATGTGAATAGTGATGCCCCCTGTCTTCCTGACTCACAACATCGTGGCCTTGTTCAACGACTTAAAGGGAAGACTGGCCGATTTCGTGGTAATTTGTCTGGAAAACGTACTGAGTACACAGGAAGAACTGTTATATCTCCTGATCCAAATTTGAAAATAACAGAGGTACTCATTCATGTTCACTTGTTTCCTTATTTCCCACTTTCCAATTGTTTTCATGTCACCATTTATTAATCCTTCAGGTGGCTGTTCCTGTGTTGATGGCTCGCGTCTTGACTTATCCTGAAAGGGTTTCAAACTATAACATTGAGAAGCTGCGACAATGTATACGAAATGGACCATTCAAATATCCAGGGGCTAATTTTTCTTATACAACCTGATGGCACGAAGCTGTAAGTTCTAATTTGATGAAATTCTGAATTGTTATCCAGCTCAACCTCTTCTATCATTCTTGCTTTTTCAGGAGCTTAAAGTATGGTGATAGAAGGATTCATGCTCGGGAGTTGAAGTGTGGATGTATAGTTGAAAGGCATTTAGAGGATGGAGACGTTGTCCTCTTTAATAGACAGCCGAGTCTGCATAGAATGTCAATTATGTGTCACAGGGTATCATTGTCTCCTTATTTCATTATACTATACTTCAAACATTTCCTCACCTTTGGATATTTGCTTTTGTACTTGAGCGCAGGCAAGGATAATGCCATGGAGAACACTCAGATTTAATGAGTCTGTTTGCAACCCTTATAATGCTGATTTTGATGGAGACGAAATGAATTTGCATGTCCCTCAGACAGAGGAAGCTCGCACTGAAGCGCTTATGCTCATGGGGGTAGCATTTGCTTTCCTTCTTTCTTAAGTTGAGCAATTTTATTTTTATCTGCTAGCACCTAGCACAATTTTGATAGCTGCTAATTGTTATTGTTATTTCTTTTACAGGTTCAGAATAATTTATGTACTCCTAAGAATGGTGAGATACTAGTTGCTTCCACGCAAGACTTCTTGACCTCATCTTTCCTAGTTACAAGAAAAGATACTTTCTATGATAGATCTTCCTTTACTCTTTTGTGCTCATACCTTGGTGATGCAATGGAGAACATTGATTTGCCAACACCAGCCTTGGTCAAAGTAAGATTTTCATGCTGAGTTTTTTGTATGGTCATATCTAGAAAGTTATGCTAGGTCTGCTTCTAGTGACGCCTATAGTTAGAATAGTCGATAACTCGATATCATTTGAACATGATAAATCAGGTGCTCGCTGATACCTTTTGTAAATCAAATTTCAATGTTTGCATATAATAAGAAAACATAGCAAAAGGCATGGTTTGTTTATTTCCTAAATGAAATCTATGCACTTGCCTGTGCTCTTTTCATATGCATGCATTTTTGTACACACTATCCCTCTTACTAAGATGCCCATATCTTGTGTGTATTCTATTTTTGCAGCCTGTTGAGCTTTGGACTGGTAAACAACTATTTAGTGTGTTAGTCCGACCTAATGCACACACAAGGGTGTTTCTGAATCTTGCTGTTCAAGAAAAAATTTATTCAAAAAAAAAGGGAAAAAAAGAGGGGGGAGAGGAGGTAAAGGAAACAATGTGTGGAAGGGAAACAATGTGTCCCAATGATGGTTATGTCTACTTCCGAAACAGTGAACTGTTGTCTGGACAAGTAGGGAAGGCCACTTTAGGTAATTATTTGAAAGAATGTGTAAATTTATCAGTTTTTACTAAAAAGTCCGTTCCCTGTTCCTACAGTTTATGGGCATTTGTTATTTATGTTTTACATGAAGATTTGGAAGCAATAAAAAAAATGATGTGGTCTTTATCTCCAGGTAATGGGAATAAGGATGGCCTTTACTCTGTTCTTTTAAGAGATTATAATTCTCATGCTGCAGCAAGCTGTATGAATCGTTTGGCAAAATTTAGGTGAGACACATTCCATGCTCTGTGTAATCACATCATTCATGTTACTTTATGTGAAAGCTGGTTCTTTTATGGTTGAACTCCTCCACATAATATTCTCGGGATTCCTTATATGCCGCTGATGTCTCTTGGCATGTAGCACATAGGGAATGTACAGTGTAAGGTTTATTTTTAGATGCATTGGGAGATAGAGAATACACAATACTTCATATAGTGTCTTTGTATGAGCTGTCACCTACCATGGAAATAGCTTTGTAAGTCTTAAACCTAGCAGCTATAGAGAGATGGAATTGGTATAATTGATTGATTACACAATACTTCATATAGTGTCTTTGTATGAGCTGTCACCTACCATGGAAATAGCTTTGTAAGTCTTAAACCTAGCAGCTATAGAGATGGAATTGGTATAATTGATTGATTGCATTGCATTGAGGTCTCAGCCAGTATATATGAGAGCACAAGACTTGGGGTGCAAGGCAACCCTGGATACTTATGGCAGTCTACTATACGTATATCTACAACTACCAAATATACTCTAACAGCAGCCTAATTAAGTGCCTCTTATCCCCAACAACTTAGAAGAAATACATTTCAGTTACTTTTTATGTTGGTCCAAGCACCTGCAACCAAAGGATCCTTGGGTGCTTAGTCCAAGCGCCCGGCGCTTACTCTGGTGGTGACAGCACCCAGCAAGTGCCTGCACTTGCATACATTAACTTCCTCTGTGGTGAGGGAAGCTATTAATTGACCGTAAGTGCCCACGCTTGTTAGTGCCCTAAGGAGCCAAGAAATTTCAGTGGGATGAAGGAACTCACACTCAATTCACATCGATACAGTTTCTCCCATTTTTCTATTCAAGAGAGCTAATAGGCTGCTTAGGCCAAGTTAGGTAACCCTACTTCAATGCAAGTTACCTATAAACATCACATATATACCACAGTTTTTCAAAATCAGTGTATGGAAACTTTATTCTGATCTGAAGGTGCTTTCCCCTCTGCAGTGCAAGATTTATAGGGAACCATGGTTTTTCCATTGGTGTGGATGATGTCCAACCAGGAGAACATCTAAATCGGCAAAAGAAAAAAGAAATAGATGGAGGGTACAAAAAATGCCATGATCTTATTTCTTTGTTTTGCGAAAGGTGCTCTCTCGCATTACATCCTGGTTGCAACGCAGCTCAAACGTTGGAGCATAACATCACTGGTGTGTTAAATGAAATCAGATCGATTGCTGGAAATGTAAGTTTGCACATAGTTTCATTATCTTGTTTATTTTTTTATAGTCAATTAGCATATGAACAATCCTTATCTGATTGATCCTCTTTGCTCTGTTAGTTTTTTTTACAGTTAGGGAGAACATAATTGTCCATAATCATAAGTAGTCTCATGCCCAAAATTTATCCTCATGTTGGATTTTATTTTTTAAATGCATCTCTTTTAGTGTTACTTGGGTAAGTTTCCTTGTTGGGATGTCGTTATTGCATTAGTTTGTAGCATTATAATTCAATGAACAGGGTTGATGTAGTGATTTTGTCAAGGGACTAGTGACTACCTATCGTCCACTCTGAATTTATTGTGTTTTTAGTGGATGGTTGAATTTGTTGTGATGAAACTTTTTTCAGGTGTGCATGGATACGCTTCACTGGAGGAACAGTCCATTGATTATGTCTCAGTGTGGTTCTAAAGGTTCTCCAATCAATATCAGTCAAATGGTTGCGTGTGTTGGACAGCAATCAGTTGGAGGCCGTCGCCCCCAGATGGTTTTATAAATAGAACTCTTCCTCACTTTCCTGTAAATTCAAAGACCCCTGCGGTAAGTGACAAAAATGGATATGACTGCATAGGATATTTCTAGTTCTGTTTGAATAAAAAAATTCTGCAAATTTGTTACCATCATTGGGCTGAATGACTGCAAATCACACATGTTCATATGCTAATTGACTATAATAGTAGCTTTAGTTTTTGTTTCTCAAATCTCATGTACCACAACCATCAAACTTTTCTGATTGGCATGATTGTTGGTTTGTTGCCGGTGATTTTACTGCAGTATTCGATAGAGAAATTGGACTTTTGAAGCATTATGCTTTTTAAGATACTATCACCCTTCTCTATTTGTGACATCCACGAATCTGCCATTTTACTTTAATTTCAAAATGAAGTTGACATTTAAATTTAATAACACAAAAACATTCTGATAAGCTCTTGTCTTCCATTTGCAGGCTAAAGGTTTTGTTGCTAATTCATTCTATACTGGTTTGACTGCTACTGAGTTTTTCTTCCACACAATGGGTGGACGAGAAGGTCTTGTTGACACGGCGGTATGCCTAAATTTAAACATGTTTCTTTTCTTACATCTTTCTTACATTTATTATTTTTTGTGCTCTCTAGGGATTACATCATAAATGATGGCACACTTCATAGTATAGGCTTTAATTTGACTTGCATGTGTTACCCAGTTGAATTAGTTCAAACAGGCGATGGTGATATTATTCCAAAAATATTTAGTCACTTAGTTTTCCTGGCCACTGTTTGTAACTATGGATGGTACTCCCTCTGTTCCATAGTGTATTTTTTTTTTAGTTTTGTCCTAAGCCAAACTTATCTAACATTGACCAAGTTTATAGAAAAGTGCATCAACATTTACACATCATATTAAATATTGTATTTACTTGGTACTGTATGTTAATATATTTTTCTATAAACTTGGTCAAAGTTAGGGAAGTTTGACTTATGACAAAGCTAAAGGGACTGACATTTTTTGGAATGGAGGGAGTATGCTTTTGGTTTCTCACGCGAGCACATACCTTTATTTTTTATCGATTGCTAATTTCAACCTTTCTCCCCAATCTGAATGTTATCCTGGTGTATATACAAACTCTCTTATGATCTAATTGCGAGCATTATTAAATACGACAAATCGGTATAATTTAGCAGCTCTAATTATTCAATCCTAACGGCTCAATCTAATAATCTTGATCCTAATAACTGTTACAGACACGCATTGAGGAAAAGATAAACCCCAGTTTTCTCTGAAGCTGAGATGCAGTTAACAAATCATTAGTCCCTGACACCTAGCATACAACAGAACTTTTGTTCTGAGAATTGGTGCAAGATAAAGATTGACAACCTTGTATTAGTTACTACGGAACAGCAATAGATCGAGTTAAAAACTGCACAGTGGCTATTACAGAGCATATTATATTTTCAAGTAGAAGCTAAAGAGAATTCCACTGATCACACCAGTGTCATACTGTTATTGCATAATCATCTGCACTTGATCTTGTATCCGCAGAACACCGTCGGCAGCTATTTCCTGTGCATTCTCTTTCAAAAATTTTAGTGGGGCCCTGATACCTGTTGTTTCCTTTGTTTTGATCTTTTTTTTAATAATAGGTGAAAACAGCAGAAACTGGGTATATGTCCCGCAGATTGATGAAGGGCTTGGAAGATCTCTCAGTTTTCTATGACCAAACAGTTCGAAATGCTAGCGGTGGTATAATTCAATTTTTGTACGGAGATGACGGCATGGATCCTGCAAAGATGGAAGGAAAAGATGGCATGCCCTTAAATTTGGATCAATTGTTTATGAAAGTCATGGTTAGTTTATTATACAGAATACTTTGTTAGATGGTCATGAAAATGTGCTCTGATCATTTAACTTTATCATAGGCCACATGTCCTCATAGGGGATCAGATACATTATCTCCAGAGGCTATCAAACAGATGTTAGAGGATAAGCTCTTGCAGCATGACACCTCATCTGAGGGTGGCTGTAGCGCAGAGTTCAAGAAAAACTTAACTGAATTTCTTGATAAACGCGTATAGAATTAATGAAATGCACAAGAAAGGCACTCCATCTACATGAGGATCATGTGGAAAAGAGAGATTCTTGCGTAGAAGAATCTGTTGCTGCTATTATATCTGGCATATCTGTGAAACAACTTCAGGTGCGTGTTTATAATGCTTTTTAAGTCTTCTTATTACCAAAGTCATCGCCTCTTTGTCAAAGAGCTAAACTTTTGTCTAGGTTAAATCAGACTTTGAGGCCTCTTTGTACAGTGTTATTCTTGTTTCCTTTTGTTTAATAAAATTTACAGTGGGGGTCTCCCCTGCTGTATTTCCCCGTTCAAAAAAAAAACAGACTTTTGCCATTTTCCAATTGGCTTGCATGTGCTGTTTATTTATTTATTGCAGCAAATATGCCATAGGGTATGTCCAATATTGTAATTTATTTCAGCAAATATGACATACGATTTGTGAACTTCTCTGGCATCAAGGAATAGCATATATGTATAAGATGCATTCTTTGTTAGTTATTGGTTTGTTTGGTTCAGTTCCTACACTTAGGTACCTGCCATGAGGGGAGGGGGGGGTGATACAGGCTAGGATGGCAGATTTTTTTTTTTATCAGGGTATACTTAGTTTTTTTCTTATTTGATTTGATTCATGATGGATAAAGGTTATTCCCTTTATAGAGCTGGCTTCCTAAGGAACAATCGTGTTTGTTATGGAAGCTTAAAATAGTAGGTCAATAATTGTCTGTCCAGGTATTTAACGGTAGGAGGGGGCCGGCCTGCATGGCCCTTAACAGATCGGATTTCTGTGTAAGTCCCCATGTACCACGATTCTTCTTCCTAATCCTGTGGGTTTCTGTGTAAATCCAACATTTACAATTTATATTATTGCATGCGTATTGTAACTTTATGAGTAACTCTTCCCTGCTGTTCTTTATTTTCTTTTTCTCGCCACACTGTTCTGGTTTTTATTATTACGTTAAATCAATATCAGTGTAGCATAAATTGGTCATAAATAAATAACAACCTCTTCCTATGTAAGCATTTTGTACCCTGGTATAATCAACCGACCACTAACCAGATATCATTGACTAACCACTTTCCTATGCGTTGTCTTCATCTCAAGTTTGCTGAGGACTTGTGGCAAAGAAAAGTTTGTTTGTGATCCAGTTACATAGGCTAAGTTTTAGTTTTAAGTCTTCTCCAAGGACTTTTTTTTTGTCAATTTGTGCATTTTGTTCTTGAATCAGATGATTTATTTCCTTTTTTCTGGCTCAGGTTTTCTTGGACACTTGCTTATCTCGTTATCAGTCAAAGAAGATTGAAGCAGGAGCATCTATTGGAGCAATTGGAGCTCAAAGTATTGGAGAGCCAGGAACTCAGATGACACTGAAAACATTTCATTTTGCAGGAGTAGCTAGCATGAGTATCCTTTTTACCGCTGCTTCAGGAAAATATTACTGATTTCTGTGGCGTTTGAACTTGCTGAATTAAGATGCTTCATTTTATTTTTCTATTTTTCATTTCAACTTCAGATAAAACTAGCTTGGGACAAAAGGCTATGCTGTTTTTGTTGATGTTCTCGTTGTTGTATTTCAACTTCAGATAAGCGCTGCTGTGAGTTAATATCTCTTGAAAATACTCACTTCATTCCAAATTATAAGACGATTTGGCTTTTCTAGATACATCGTTTGTACTATGCATCTAGACATAATATATATCTAACTGTGTAGCAAAATCTATGTATCTACAAAAGCTAAAACACCTTATAATTTGGATTGAAGGGAGTAGTATCGAACTTTCAGGATTTTTTTTTTCAAAGAACCTTTATTGCTCAATCGATGTAACTTACTTTATTATAAACACATTATTTGACATAGAAAGTACAGAAACAGAGCCGAGCCCGCTATATTAATGCCTTTCACAACTTGTTTCCTTAACCATAAAAAAAGATGTTACTCTTGGTGTTCCTCGAATCAAGGAAATTATCAATGCTGCTAAAAAGATAAGCACGCCTATTATCACCGCTCAGCTTTTGTCAAGGAAAGATGTGCTTTCTCTTGCGCGTATGGTGAAAGGATCTATGGAGAAAGCTGTGCTCGGCGAGGTGAATTAGCACTTGATATGTTTTATTCTACGGATCATTTTTATTTACACTTTAAAGAAACCAGTTGATTTTCATCTTTCCTCCTATTTATCATTATTTTAGTATTCACACTTGCACAGAATGGTTGCTTATTCTACCATGTGTGGAAATAACATGCACAACTAGAGCTGAGAAAGTTTCTCTTATTCTCTGTTATCTTACTGTATTCTATGGAGGCTGAATGTTTAGCTCATTTTATGCGATACAAATTAGCATGCATACAAACTGTACTTCACATCTACAAGCTCCATGATAAGGTTACCAATGTACTAGTTCGGCAGCTACTTTTCTAATTCCTTTTTTCTGAGATTGTGGGTCCACTCTTTTATTTTTATACTATGATATGTTGGCATAGGTGGAAAATTTTCAGTGACTTGTATTAGATTTTGGTTCTAGATCTCTCCATTATAGAAAAGCATGGAACCCCCATGAATGAACAAAAATGCATGTGCATACTTCATACCTAGTATAATATTTTGCCCTGCCACATCTTGATTGTTTTGGTGCTGACTTTTGGATTGGTGTGTTTTGACCAGGTTGCAGCAGCCATACAGATTGTCCTCAAATCAAGTCAGCCAAACTTGGTTGTCAAACTTGATATGCAACTTATAGAAACTCTCCACATGGGGATATCTGCTGATTCTGTGCAGCTGTCAATTTTGAATCATCCAAAGCTCAAATTAAAATCTGAGGTATAAACAAAGTTCCAAGTTTGATACATCAGGTGAAAAATTTATTTTATTTTTTGGTTAACTGTGGTTGCAATTCACCTTTTTTTTTTTTTGGTGTGTATGTGTGTGTGTGCGCAGCATGTCCGTGTCATTGATAGAGCCAAGTTGAGAATATATCCAGCTGGAACTGATAAGCGCAAACTTCAGCTTGAACTGCATAATCTCAAATCCATCCTTCCAAAAGTTATTGTGAAGGTGAACTAGATGTCCATTGTTAAACTTCCTGCCATTTTTGTGTGTAAAAAATACTTAAATACCATGATGCCAGTGCTGACCTTTCTAGAAGTATAAATTCAGGGCATTCCAACTGTTGAAAGGGTTGTTATTGACGAAGTTAAAGTCAGCAATGTGACAGAAAGATACCAATTGTTGGTTGAAGGGTAAGCTTTCCTACTCCCTCGGATAAAAACTAATTGTCACATTTGACCAGTAATTTTTTATGGAATATATTCTTAAAATCTTTGAAGTTTGTTATATTTTGTAAGTATTTTGTAGTACAATTATATTCATTTAACTTGCATGCTTTCAAACTAAATAATTTAACTTGCATGTTTTTAAACTAAATAATGTAAAAGTTATTTATGTTTATAGTTTTTAACGCTTGACTAAATCTTGACCTGAACAGCATGTTTTTATGACCAGAGTTAGCATTTCTTTATTGATTTAGCAGCATTAACCTTTTACTTTCGCACTGTGTAACCTTCAATTGTATGCGTTTAAAGCTAGTTTGAGGGTAGTAAGAATGGCAAGATCAAAACTATTTCGCCTTAGCATGTGGCTTATGCAGTACTGTCTGACATGATGCACACTAATCAAAGAAATTTGTGATTGCAGAACAAACCTCCTTGCAGTCATGGGTACCCCAGGAGTGGATGCTATAAGGACGAAAAAGTAATCACATCATGGAAACGAACAACACGCTTGGAATTGAAGCTGCTAGGGGATCTATTATTGATGAAATTCAGTACACAATGAAAAGTCATGGCATGAACATTGATCGGAGACATATGATGCTCTTGGCAGATTTAATGACATACAAGGTATCATGATCTGGCCTTCTCTGGAAAGTAAATAATGTTTTGTCCTACCCTCCATGCATTGTATTACAAGCTTCAAGACCTGTGCGATTTTACTTTTGTGAATTCTCTGGCAGGGTGAAGTTCTCGGCATTACTAGATACGGCATTGCAAAGATGAAAAGCAGTGTGCTGATGCTTGCTTCATTTGAGAAGACCTCAGAACATCTATTCAATGCCTCGTACAGTGGCCGTGAGGATCAGATAGAGGGAGTTAGTGAATGCATTATCATGGGCATTCCCATGCAGCTCGGTACCGGTATTCTCAAAGTCAGACAAAGGTACTTACACTTTGCTTATGCTCTTAAACTGTGGTATGATGCAACACACTTTGTACTGAACTCCCCCATCCAGCTTGTTGAAAAGTTTGCAATCTTTTTGTTCCACTTTTTCTGAGGGTACCTATGTTTCTTGACAAATCGCATGATATTTGTTGATTTGGTGCCATTTCCCTTTTCAGGCTCGACCATGTGCCTGAATTCAAGTACCAGCCGGAGCCGATACTGTCGTGATACATGTGGGCTAAAGCTGGAACTCTGTACATATATAATAGCCGGATCATACATGCACAGGTCAATAGCGTAGCGTAGGGCAACCATGGCGGCTGTCATTTTTCAGGCGAAAATCTAACTAGTGTCAATTCCATTTCCATGAGGCAGACTCCCGGGGGCCAACAACGCCCTCTTCGGCTGCATCGCATATGCGCAGAGTAAAATTATGGCAAACATGACACTGTAATTCTTCTGCAAGTCAGATTGTGCTTAATATCTCTGCAGGCTAATGATGTTGAGCTACAAGTAGACTTAGCGCGCCGTATTCCTGAAAAGAGTTCATATCTCGTTGATTTTTTTAAGTTTGTTCGGCTCTACAATAACGTAATGTTCTGGAGGGATCCTTTTCGGTGGTTGGCGTTTACAGTTGCCCTGTCTATCAGTTTTATATATGCTCGTGCTTGGATTGTGATGGCAACCACACACAAATCGTGCATCCAGAAGGGAATGGCTTTTGTTGTACTTCCTCCAACACCAGCAGTGGTGGGAAAGGAAAAGAATCCCTGCGTCCTCACCTACTCCCCCTCGCTGCCCCGTCGTCAAGATCCTCCATTCCGCGACCGCCGACTCCGTCCTCGGTCCTCCCTTGCTTGGTTGACAAGGGACCCCCTGCGTCGGTGCGTGCGTGAAACAGGAGGGAAGCAACAAAGCAGCAACGCATATAAAGCTGCTGCGGCTGCGGACGCTCCTCCGAAAGCTCTCCGCATCCGGTTCGCGTCAAACGGGGAGGAAGGAAATCAGAGGTCGTTGGGTGCATCTGGCTTGTTTTTTGTTTGCTTGTTCAGAGACGTCGTCGGTCCTGACATGACATGATCCGGGAAAGATTGAGGAGAAAATGTGGGAAATTATGCGCATTTTGATGCGTATTTTCCTACGGCTGCTGTCAGCGTTGAGCTATTTGGAACTTTGGTTGTCTGAGTTTTGACTCGGTGGTGTTGCTTGTGCGTCCAAGAAGAACGGTCACTTTGACATCTAAAAAAAAGATACGCTCAATTTTTGTTGACCAAATAAACGTTTGGAGAGGAACTCTAGCTGTGGATCGGGTGGAATAAGACGTAGTAGTACATTTTTTTTGTTGCAATTACCCACGCGTCCGTAGACGTAGTCCGCTCCAGACAAGCTGGAACAGTACAGCTGGTGCACGTACGAGTACACTCTCGATGGCACTGATCTTGGTCCTCGTGCGCGCGCATCTCGCTCGCGCACGGGCGTACGCGCGTGATTGCTGGCTTTGTTTACGTTTGCACGCGCGGCGCCCTGCTGTGTTCTTTTTAGTCCACGGATGGATGATGGAGTACGTCTGTAGGAGCATATAGAAAAATTAACATGCAGATGCAGAGGCGACCAGATCCGGATACAGAGGCCAGTTCTAGCTCATGGCACAACCTGTCTTATTTACTTGATTGCTTCGGTGGCTAATAAACTAGTAGTAGTATAAACTTGTACTGTACGTGATAAATTACTCTCGGTCGTGCGCTCTTAATCAGTTTCTTTTAAAACAACTGCGAACCGTACCGTTCGGCTGCCCTCAAAGCAGTGATGTCACTGCTGCTGCTGCTGCATCTCCTTGTGAGAGCAAAATTCTGTAGAATGGCTGTGGAACGGCCTGCATCTCCTTGTTATTGTGTTTGCAGTGGACGACACCAGCGATCAGAGATCGTCGTTGCAGCAGCAGGAGGAGGATATTCGCGCGCTTGGCGGGCACCTAGCGGCTCCCCTACGTGTCTCGTGGACCTTCACTCGACATATTTTAGTCGCGTCTTTTCTTCCCTTGGGTCTTCACATGGTGTGGTGGGTGCCGCCGGGATAGATTCAGACCTTTGAACGAACTGTGGGGATTCAGACTTTCAGACTCACTTATACTATGATGATGACTCGATTCATAATCGGTGCTGCATTTGCGCGAGGAGCCAGCCCACTCCATGACAGACGACACACACGCAGAATTTCAGTGATTCGACTGATTTTTCATGCACATATATATGCAGACACACTATCCATCCCTGGGGCGCAGAATTGCAGCGGCACCGACGACGCACCGTGTGCACATCAAGGGGGGATGAATAGGCTCGCCAATCGCCATCCAGGCGCAGTGACACGCCCATCATGCCACCTATTCCTATATATAAACTCGGTCACGTGACACAACAGTAGAAGCACATGTAAATTTGCAATGTTAATGAACTTTTCATTTTTTTTTAATTTTGTTTTTGTCGTGATAGGCCGACATTTCACGATCCAATTAGATTGCCGCAAGAGAAAATGCCCTACAGCTTCTTCTAGGACGCAAGTACTCCATCCGCCCCGTTTTAAGTGTCATCGAAAGTTATGCACCAAGACCAAGGGACCCTCAATTTTTCCGAGACATGTGCAACTAGACGAGAACATGTGGCTAGGATTGGCCCATGGAGATGGGGTGACCGGATGGCAGTAGAAAAAAGTTGTATGTGAGCGTTAGAGCGACACTTAAATTGGGACGGAGGAATGACACTTAAATTGGGACATAGAGCCTGTTTAGTTGTCGTGCACCCAAAAAAACATTTGGATTCGGGCTACTGTAGTACTTTTCATTTGTATTTGGTAATTGTCCCACCATAGACTAACTAGGCTCAAAAGATCCATCTCGCACTTTACAGCTAAACTATACAATTAGTTTTTTTTTATTTACATTTAATACTTTATGTATGCATTAAGAGATTCGATGCACGTAAGATGCACGTACGGTTGGCTCGCTGCTGCATAAGATGCACGTACGGTTGGCTCGCTGCTTCATCCTCGGGCAGGTGGCCCGGTCGACGGCTGCCCCGACCGAATGCCACGAACACGAAGCGAACCAACAGCAACAGTTGACCCGGGCCAGCCACCGGCACGCGCCACATTTCAGAGCAGAGAACGGGGAAGAAGGCAGAAGAAACGGAAACAAAAAGGCAGCAGCCGCGCGCATCTAAAAGCGACGCTCGCTCGGGATTCACATCCACACTACCCCTACCCCGCGGCCGCGCGGCGGCGGCAGTATATTCCACCACCACCTTCCCCTTCCTGGGGCAATCCGGTAATTCTAGTCGCACCAAGATGCACGAAAAAACCGTCACTTGTGAGTTGTGAGAGGAGTCGAGTGAAATCAAATCAGCGGCCATGGCAGCAGCAGAAGCGGCGAAACTTCCACCCTACCTTCCCCACCTGCCCCCCGCGTAGTATATATACTCGCACCGGCGCCCACCTCGCTCCAGTCTACTGACGGGAAAGCGGCTTGTTTGACTTTCTGACCGGGGAATCGGAGTCGGAGCTGCGTTTGATTTGACTTGATTTGAGACGAAACGAGACGAGACGGGAGGGATCTTCGCAAGCGGGGAATTCGGAGGAGCGTTGCCCGATTCGGCGCGGTTCTCGCACAAGGGAGGGAGGAAAAGGTGGAGGGCGCTGCACGGCACGGGCTCCGATCGAAGAGGTAATCTCTCCATTCGTGTCGGCGGAGCAGGTCCCTGATGACTCTTGGCGGATCGATTTCGGGGGCTTGAACGGCGTAGGGTACGGTAGAATCTGGTGTTTCGTCACTGGGCTCGGTTCGAGGTTTTGAGGGGAAAAGGAGTTTTTTTTTTTCCTTCTTAGAAGAGGTTTCCGAGCGCTACTTCGGGCGTTGGGCTTGATTCGTACCCGTGTGATTTGTTTGTTTGATTGCTTTACGGCGTGATCTGAATGATATTGACTGTTTATTTGAGAAGATAGCGGCTTATTAAGGATTTAATAAGGTTTCACTATGTGGATTTGGATTGACTGTCCCCTCTTTTGGTTTGTGTTCGTTTCTTAACGTGGCTTCAGACTGTTGTAGTTTACAAAATCGACTTTGATGTGCAGAAGCAGCGAGCATTGTTCCAGTTGCAGTACTCCTGTTCTTCCATTCACGGTTTATCATCAGAACTGTGCTGGTTATTGTCTGGTGACCTGAATTGTTGTTAGATTCTGTTCGGTTGTGGGAGAAGTTGCATGAAATGGTCAAAAGAGTTGCCTTGTATTGTAGATGATTTGTTGATTTTGTGCCTGCTTCATTTATGGGCTATCATGTTCCTTTTCATTATGCCATTGCCCTCGTTGGAGTCTCTAGAAGATGACAGATTTGCACAGAAAGATGTAGGAGTAGTAATATTTTTGAACTTCCCCAAATATGGATTTATGTGGGAAAGATGATAGGTGGCTTTTTAGTCGAGTACTTTTGCAGTGCCACTTTTGCAGATTCAGAGGTTGGGTAGGTACAAGATCCATATTCAATGACATCGTTAGCTTGCCAGTATGTTTTAAATTTTGAGGTACTCAAGAAAGGTGCCGGATTTGGTTGCCCAATAGGGAGGTTCCGTTCTGTTGGTGTGCCCATTCTGAGTATCAGTGTTTTTGTTGGTCCTAGAGAGTAGCACAGGACATATAGCTTCCTTTTTATCTGGTGACATAGTTGTAAACTGTAATGGTATGTCTATCAGGCATTTTTGGAAAGAACATAATTTTTTTTTCGCATCTGCGTTACTTTGGCTTTAACGGTTGGATTGTTGAATTCGTTAGCAGTTACTAACAGTGGAATTGTAGAATTTGTTAGCGGATACTTTGGCTTTAACAGTGGGATTGTAAAATTCGTTAGCAGTCACTATGTGTCAGACAGTGAATGTACATTAATGCGGTAAATTGTTCGTCAATGCTCTGCTACTTCTGGTTGATTGGGTACTCCTTGTAAATTATCTTGTATAACTTTTATTGCTACTGAAACTACTTTGTTTAACTTCAGGACAGTTACTGGCAAACAATGTAGATAGAAAGTTCTCCAGATTTAGTTGGAGATTAATGGTCTGGGAGTGGAAGCTTACTTAGAAGTAGCTTTCATGTTGAAGAGTTGTGATTCTTCATGTGATTTTGTTGTAGTGTATTTATTATTCAGTATTTTGTTTAAAGGCAAAACTTAATATTGGTTTTCCCCTTTCAGCTTTGTTAACATCAGAGATTAAAAGGTAGCGCTGTAGCGCAATGAAGGCACCATCACTACTGTTCAGTGTTTCCCTGGCTTGCTTCCCAGCAAGGCCACTAGCTGTGTGCCAATTATATCTGAGAAAGATCTGCAGCTACCATCACCAGCTGTTGAAATAATCCCCTCAAAGGTACCCCCAAAAAAAAAAGGGTTTTCATTTGTATATTGTATATTGGACACTGAAAGGAGATGATTTTGCTTCTTTCTTGCAGGAAATTGTGTTAAACTTTTTCTTATCATTTTTTTCTTAGAACGGTTTTCATGCTTTTAACTTTTTTTTTCAGAGTGCTCATCCATACAAATATGCTGGAGAGAAGGTTGATGTGCAAGGTCTTGATATTTTCAAGGTTAGCAGTGAATACAACTTGCTCTGTTTCTTTAGAATTTGGGTTGGGAATACATTTTTTTTTCTGCTAGCCATTACCCAAAGGTCTCATGCTATTGATTCTAATACTCAATTCTTCAATTCTTACATATATTTTTTTTTTTTCTTCAGGGTAAAGTCAGTGTAGCAGACATGATAGCCTTCTCACCTTCTGAAGTAGCATCATCAAAATATGATGGTAACCTTCTATCAAATAAGCATGCCACACTTAATGTCCTTTGTCAATTCTTTCTTCTTGTCAGAAAGATTTATCATTGTAATCTAACTATAGAACATACTATTTTCCCTCTTTTCTTCAGGAACTCTGAAATACTGGGAGAGTTCCATTACTCTTGTCAACATTCTTAAAAATGAGATCCGTGATGGGCAGTTGAGCTTCAGGGGCAAGCGGGTTCTAGAGGTAACTCCTGCGAGAAAACTTATGTATCTAGCTTGTTATTTCATCTAATTGGTTCTCAATACTGACCTGCTTGATGTATATTCCTGTTTTTACTTTCCATAAGAGCATACTTTATGCTCCATCTGGACTATGTGGATACATGCATAATTGTAGTGCTAGTGTTAGACAGTTTGAGCTTGACATTTATCTAATAAATAGAACTTCTAAGTTGTCCCTAACAAACTAACCTACAGGAGTCATATACCCCCTCTGGTCATAAAAACATGTCGTTTAGGACAAGATTTAGTCAAACTTTAAAACTGCAAATACATGTACTTTTAAATTTAAATTATTTAGTTTGAAAACATGCAAGTATATATGTGTAACCGTATTCAAAGAATACTTGCAAAATCTTATAAATGTGAAGGATTTTTAAGAATATATACGAAAAGAAATTAGTGGTCAAAGATATGCATCGAAGACCTTGCAAAGATAAATGTGACAAGTGTATTTTTGTCCGGAGGGAGTAGTTCCTTATACTTTGTCAATTTTGAGCCTTGGATTTTCAGCATGGGCATTTTTTAAGTTCTATGGACACTTCATGATTTTATTATTATTGTTATTAATGCAGCTTGGATGTGGATCTGGCCTCTCCGGGATTTTTGCCTGCTTGAAGGTGTATTCATCTTTCCACTACTCATGAATCATGATAATGTCAAAAATATGCTTATTTCAAATAGATTTGCATCTTCTTCATGGTGGGAGCTGAAAGAATTTTTTCTTGCATGGAGAGCAATGATCTGACTTGCTTAAATGCTTTTTGCAGGGTGCATCCACAGTGCACTTTCAGGACATAAATGCAGAAACTATACGGTGCAGAACAATACCCAATGTTCTTGCAAATCTTGAGCAGGCTCGGGACAGACAAAACAGACCATCAGAGAGCCCTGTTACACCATCTAGGCAGCTCTTGGCTCCAAATGTACATTTCTATGCTGGAGAGTGGGATGAACTCCCAACAATTCTCTCAGTTGTGCAGCCACCCGCAGCACCAACAAACCTCAGCTTCTCTGAGGATGATTTTATGGATGGCTGCAGTAGTCATGATGGAAGCAGTATAGTTGGTCATGACTACTGCCCTAGAAGATCTAGGAAGCTTTCCGGTAGCCGTGCATGGGAGAGGGCTAATGAGACCGACCAAGCAGATGGGGGCTACGATGTAATTTTGATTTCTGATGTCCCCTACGCAGTTAACTCTCTGAAGAAACTCTATGCACTTATTTCAAAGGTCAGTTCCTCAAAATCCGTTTTGCCATATCTGTATTTTTTTTTTTTTTTTTTTTTTTTTGCATGTTTCTCTCTGTATGTAGCTGAAATAGCAACAGAGCACAACATTTGAAGTTAATTAGGTTCGTCCATTGATCAGAACCATAGCTAGTGTTTTTGCCCTTAGATGCTGATATGAAGCATTGCTTTAACAGTAACGGTGTTTCTCTGTTCCCTCTGAGATGTTGACTGTGTCTCAGTTGTCTAATTGTACTTAACTGTTGCAGTGCTTGCGTCCTCCTTATGGAGTCCTGTATGTGGCTTCCAAGAAGAATTTGGTTGGTTCCAATGGTGGCGCCAGACAGCTTCGAGCTCTGATGGAAGAGGAAGGTGTCCTTGGTGGCCACTTTTTGACTGAGGTGTGTGACAGGGAGATATGGAAGTTCTTTTTCAAGTGAGAAGACAAGGAAATGAGTCCTGACATTGAAACCGAGTTTTTTGGTTTCTTTCTGCAGTGATGTACATACCGCGAGGCATAGTTCCATTAATTCTTTGGTAGTAGGTTGAAACTTCAGGAAATATCTGTAGTTGAGCTTGCACAAGTGTTCGAATCCTTTACCGTTTTGTAGATCTGATATGTACTAATGTTGTGTTAAGCACATAAAGAAAGCAAATTGTACTGACCTTTAATATATCGAATATATGGTGATGGCAATTCAGCCGGTGCATGGTATATTGGTGGTAGTTGAACGGGAGAATGTATTCTCCGGGTTCTCTGTCCGCAGGGATACGGATGGGCAGGCAAATTCAGATTTTAGTGCCCTCCTAGCATGATCCTAAGAGAAAGAGTAATAATAGATCCAAGCTATATAATAATTAGTCTTCTACTTATCTACAAAATTTCTTTATTAGTATTTGTTTCTCTTGTCTTTCTAATTTCTCCTCACATTTATATCTATATTGGGACATGCTAATGCTTATGCATCCATGCCTAGCTTGTTGTTAGAAAAAGAGCCTAGCTCTCGTCTCTCTTCTCCCCTCAACATCATCAAAATTAGAAACTAGCTTAGCTCATTATTGTACCTCCTCTAATGTTTGTGTGGGTTCTGTTCCGGTCTGAAGGGATAAAATACAAAGTACAGCACCTGATAATTGTAATATTCCAAGAATCCCAGATGCTGCTGGTCTTAGCAGATGAATATAGAATATTACAGCATATCACAATATCACCTTGTTGGCGAATAATTATAAGTAGTAAAAGAGGATTTGCTGTTTCAGAAAAGTCAGTCACCCGGAAGGCGAAGCATCGCAATTCACAACACAAGAGGGTACACATCACAATAAAGCATTACCTCAGGCCGTTCCACCATTGTTCAAAGAAAGATGCAGTAGTTGCGAGACCAAAGAAAATGTAACACATGGTGTGATTAACTGCGAAGTTCCATTTGCCAAAGTTCTGAGATGCCATTTCGATTTGCCAAAGTTCAGAGATGCCATTTGTCAACTCGTATGAGCTACCTTTACTTAGTGGGGCTGCGAACATTCAAACATACGTAACCATCTAATAACCCAAAGTTAAGATAAAGTCATGAAAATATATCAGCAGAAATGGTAGAAAAATCTACATAACGCAAAGGCAACAGGCAGCTGCAAAGTACTATCTGAATCTTTGCCAACAGGTCAGCGCAAGCTTCTATTCAGTTAAGCATGTAGCATTAGGATTTTTGCCCAGTAAGCTCCTATTGCTATGAAAAAACGGGTGAAAACGCTCCCCCTTGGTCGACCAGGTGACCTTCACAGCGACCTCGAATATACTGTCTATAACAACTAATTCCTCGGTAGTGTTGTGCTTCTGTGCGGTGAAAAGGAGATCATGGAAACGCTTGCTCACATGCCTGCCTAGCTCAAATTCTTCCCCAGTAGAAATACCAATTCTTAATTTCAGGTCACAACCCAGCTCCACAGCCACAACAGCAGATGCCACAGCCATCAGAGATGACGAAGCGTAATTTAATGCAGCCATAGGACAAGGTGCAGAACTGTCATATAACATAATCTCGTCCTCGTATCCACACGTATATGCAGTGACTGTGCTTAAGTTATACCCAGTTATTGCCCTCTTGACCTCGATGTCTATGGTCGCCTCCACTGCATACCTTAGGATGGCAAAGCGGACATCGATAGGACCAAGCAAGCTGAACAACCGCACATGTCGCCGCTGGATATCGCTGCGCGGAGTTTGCTTCACTTCAAAGCAACCATCGATAAGCTCATCATCCTCTTCAGAAGCATCACTACTATTGCTTTTAACCTTGAGACTGTATTCCACCATCACAAGGTATTTTGCGGGATATCCCTCGAGCTGGGGAGTCAACAGCAGATCAGGAGACTCCTGTTCCATAAAGAAAAAAAATTAGACACAAGTCTATATTTGAGGCACCTTTTCTAAAATAATATATTTGAGGTAAACTTCAGACTAAATGAACATACTGATGTTATGAAATCAGCTTTAGTCACTGGGCATACTTATGTTGCTCATGTTTCGCAGAGCTGGTAGCTCTCAGCAGGTCCACGTCAAACATGGAGAAAATGAAATGGGATTAAGCCTACTTTTTTATCTAACATGTTCACTGAAACACCCCTAGCCTGACTTCATGAATTCTTGGAGCTAAGGCTATCTGCCTCCAAAAATTCTTAGACTAGTGCTCCGCCGAACAAGGCACTATGTTGCTATGCAGAGGTGGTCTTGTAACCTTGATGAACATACCACTCCCAGGATTTTTTTTTAGCTGGGGCGAACTCTGTACACAAGCTAAACTAAAAGCGCAAGAAAAACATACTAAAGAAGGGTGCCACCGTGCCAGACAATATCAATCACCCAAACCCAATGCTTTCACTCGTGTTTGTCAAAAAAAAATTGCTTTCACTCGTTTAGAGCCCAAGCTCAAACAACAGATGACTATTATATTAGCACACATTTGATTACCATCTGCTAACTACTAGGGGCACATTACTACATAGTTGAGATTTTTAGAATTGCTATCCGAAAGCATTGTTGTAACCAAAAAGATGGGTAAAATTTATTCAGTCTTAAGTAGCGAACTGGTGCCAATCCTGGACAAATCTCTACTACCAAAAAGAATTCTTCAAGTCAACAAAGAAATTCAAGTAACGATTTACTCATGTCAAATTGACATGCTCCACTACTAGAGAATGTATAAATTGTTAAACTGGCAAACTGAGATGTGATGCTCATGGTCATGAATAATGCCAATTGTTTTGCTCATCTTGCGAATGCATCCTCTCCCTTCATTGCTGCGGAGTCTGCAGACTACCAACAGCTCGTTGCCGACGGCGGGCAGGGCTGCTGTCAGGCCGTAGCTTGCCTGCTAGCTCGGTCCCTCCTCCCAGGCTTCCGGTTCGCGGTGATAGCTGGATGACCGTCGGGTGGCGCCGCGGCGGCCGGCGCAGCGGTGAGAGGCAGGCGGGGGCGCGGCTGCGCGGGGCCATGGGCGAAGCGAGCGAGTGACTGGCGATTCCGCGACAGTTGGGCAATGGCGCGGTGGCCGGCTCCTTGCGACCTAGGGCGACGGCGACGGCCATTCAGAATTTGTGGAATTTTGGGGAGCAAATGAATCCACCGATTCAGCAAGGGGAAGGAGTCTACGATGTTGGGTTTTTAATGGGCCTCTCACCATTGCTGGGCTGAACAAAGTGGACAAAAGGCCCATCCGCCAGTTTCTTCCTCCATGCTCCGGCGCTGCGCACGTTGCCTGCTCGTGGTCGCCGCTCCTCGCTGCCGTCGTTAGGGAAGAAGGGTACCGGGGGTCTAGGTCGAGCTCGCCGGTAGCTGGGGCGGCCGCCCCACCCCGCCCCTAGGGTGGGTCCGCCAGTGACTCCAGGTCAGCCCCACCTCTATGTGGCGAAAACTGGATATATCTAATACTAGTACATACTGTCTTTTTATCCATAAATAGAATAACATAATAATTATTTTTCTGGTCATGGACTAACTTTGGATGAGCCTGCTTCAGTGCTTAGGTCAAGCCACTTGGCACATGAAATAGGTCTAGTGAGATGCAGTAGCCTGGGATGAGGAGAAACCCGTGGTCCCTGGCTTTGGTCCCTGGCTTAGACGAATCCGACTCTTGGAAAACTTTTTTTAGTAAGATGAACCCGATCAATGGACAAAGAGAGTAAGTTGTAACAGGAACGGAAGAGGTTTACGGTGATGATGATGTACGGGTTCCGGACGAGATCTGTCCCGTACTCTGCGATCTTGAGAAGGATCTTCGCACATTGATCGACATCATCTTTCCGGACCTAAACGCAAACATAACGAATAAAGACTACATCACCACCGAGGCGATTTTATCTACATGTAACGATTGGGTGGACATGATCAATATGAAAATGATTGATATGTTTCGAGGTGGCGAGATGGTGTATCACGCTTTTGACTTCTGTAGATGATCCACATAACTACTATCCAAGAGTTCCTTAACGATCCCGAACCCCAAAGGCTTGCCTCCACATGTCTTGAAGCTCAAGCTCGGGTGTCATGTCATCTTGCTTCGAATATTGATCCCGCCAATGGGGTCGTACAACGGTACAAGGTTTCTGCTGTGCGAGGGTTCTCAAGAAATACAATCGGCGGAAATCGTGGTGGGGCGGATCTTTGGAAAGCGGGTATTCCTTCCTCGAATACCCCCACCCATCCGATGAGATGTTCCCGTTCGATTTTAAGAGGAAGCGATTTCCTATCGGGTTAGCTTCGCCATGACTATCAACAAGTAACAGGGGCCAAACTATCCCGAACGTGGGTGTGTATCTGCCTTGCACCGGTGTTCTCTCACGGTCGGTTGTATGTTGCGATGTCTAGAGCCACGCCAAGAGCGAATGTCAAGATCCTCGCCCTCCCGCCCGATGCAAAGCATCGGGAGGAGGAGGTCAAAAAGATGGAGAAGAAAAATGCTAGAAAGAATGGCGTTGAAAAAAATAAAAGAAATGCAACAAGAAAAAAAGGTAAGGATAAGATGACCCCAACAGGTTGATGGAATTTTCACGAAGAATATTGTATGGAAGGAGGTTCTAACGCAATAGGCAATGTAATACACTAATACTTACAGTGTATTTTTAATTCAACTCATATTGCACATATATTACTTAACTAACACCATATTTGTTGGTATTCCTAGGTACTTTTAAATGGTTTACGGTGTTATATTCATGTGTACAAGATGGTATGAAGATGCATCGGAACTTACTCGTGGATTTATTGGCGCACGAAATAAATGAATATCGAAGATTTCTTCCGAGATATAAAACATTATCTTAGGCGAATTACAGAAAAGCCTATAAAATAGAGTTTACAAAATCGTGATATTCATGATTGATTGTGTTACTTTCACAAAACTTGTTTAGATTAAATGTCACTTTAATATCATTGTTTCATTTTACAAGTATTGTTGCATTATCATGCGATCTACTCCCTCCGTCTCAAAATAATTCATCATGTTGACTTTAAGATGTCATGTTTGACCTTCGTCTTATTCAAATTTTTTATATAAACATCATCCATTTTGATGTGACTTAGTTTATTATTAGAGATATTTTAATAATAATTTATTTATTTCCTAAATTGTATAAATAATTTGAATAAGATTTGCGGGCGAAACATGTATGCCTTAGAGTCAACATGGTGACTTATTTTTTAAGACGGAGGAGATGTTTTTGGAGCTCTTTTTTCCTATACTTGGAATTTCCTCCCTCTTTTTTCTATTTTTTTTTTAAAAGGGTAACCGGGTCATTTCGCATCTTCCCACTCGTGCACCCCGCACCTGACCCCGACCCCGCCGCAGCCATTGCTCCCCCCCGCACCGCACCCCGACCCCAGGACCGCCGCCATCGCCCGTCCGCACGGCTCGTCGTTCCCTCCCCGTCTCCCTCCAGCCTCGCAAGCAGCAGCCGACCCTGATCCCGCCGGAGCTGCCGCCCCTGATCCCGCTGGAGCCGCCGCCTCTGAACCTGCCGGAGCCGCCGCCCCTGAGCCCCCTTCCCGGTCACGCCCGTCGTCAACCCCCACGCCGCCCTCATTCCTTACAGCAGCGGCATCGGCGATTGGCTGCCCCGTCGGCGTGGCCCTCACCCGCGCACAAGGCTGCCGCCGCTCGTCGTCCTCCCAGCCCTCGCCCGCGAATCGAAGGAACTACAGCCGGAATCCGGGGAGCGCCGCCGAGAAGACGCTGCGGTAAGGAAATCTCGTTTATCTGCCACTTCAACTTGTATGGGTGCGCACTGTAGATAGCGATTCTTCCAACTATGTCGAAGAAAATAACAGTGGCTTGATACTTTTCTGCCATTGGGGAAGTGAAGGCAGAACCAAATGTGGGAAAATGTTTATTTGTCATTTGATGGCCGTAGATGTAAAATGGCAATCAGACTTTGAGATGGGATAGTTTTTTCCTCATAATGTACATATAGGCCTGCTAGTGTGCTTCAGAGTGCGTAATGCAGATCGTGCCCCATGCTAGAGTCCTAGATATGGCACTGCCATTGACTGCAATTTCTTAAATTGTTGTGAGTGCTTGCTGTACTATCTTGTTCATACTAGGATCTCCATACCGTAGAGACGGTGAGCAGGTATTTTAATTCTGAGTTTAGTAGTTAATCTTGCTCATACTTGTGTCAACCGACCAAAATCCCCTGTAATCATTATTGTTAAATTGCATTCATCAAAACAAATTGCATTGAAGCATAAGGCTGTGCCATTCCCAATAATTGTACCTTTAAATCTATTACTTCAGTAGTAGGTGCCTTTAAGAGGTATATAAGGGAGACAAAATCTCCTGTACTCATATCCATTGTCAATAGTAACAGGTGTCCCCGTTTTTTTGCTTTTCAATGATGGCTTATTAAGAACCTCTCACCTCCTAAGGTGGCGGCAAGCACGACGGCGTCGGGAGCGGCGCTGAGCCGGCGGCGAGGCGGCGGAATCCGTCGTCGTTTTCCTAGGGTTCGGCCCACAGTCCGCCCCGCTGCCGCCGTGATGGGAGGCGGGCTCAAGGCAACGGCCCACCCCTGCCCCCTCGTTCCTCCTCGTCGCCATCCGCCGGGCGGCGCCGCCCTCCTCCCCGCCGTACTCAGCGGCCGAGGGTGTGAGGAGCGAGGTTCGCTGGTCCGCGAATGGGTGGTTCGGCCGGCCTACCCTCGGCGGCGTAGAGTTGGCCGCACGCCCGTCGCCCCCCGCCCGCTCGGCGCCGCTCCCCGACGCCGCCGTGCGTGCCGCCACCTTCCGGAGGTGGAAGGGGACCACGCGTGTATGGGCTCATCGCATATCGAGGCATGGTGCTACTAAAGTTACTCCCTATGAGCCGGTGTATGGTCAAGAGTCGGTATTGCCCGTTGAGGTAAATTTGGATGCATATAGATTTACGGAAAACTTTTTTTGGAAACTTTTTTTTTTTGGAAAACTTTTCTTTTGGAAAACTTTGCCCGTTGAGGTAAATTTGGAAACTTTTTTTATTGTTATTGTTATTAATGAAATTAATGAAATTATCATATTTTTTGGAAAGGAACAGCGAAGGCGGTTGCCATTGTGATCTGCATGCCGCCGCCACGGCCTTCCCCTTCCATCCGGCGTGGGGCGGCGGCCAACTCCCTTCTTCGCCCGCACGCGCCCCTGCGGCCACTCCTCCTCCCCGCGGCCTCCCTCCGCGACCTCCTCCCCCCCCGTCCCCTTTGCCTCGTCTCGGGCCTCGCGCGCAACCCCCTTCGTGGCCTCTCGCCCCGGCTCCTCGCATCCTCCGGCCCTCTCCCTCCGCTTCTCCTCGCCCTCCTCGCCTCTCTCGGCTTCCTCGCTCTCTCCCTTCTCCTTCAACTCGCTCATCCGCGC
Organism: Hyparrhenia diplandra; assembly: GCA_015847255.1. Classification (NCBI taxonomy): domain Eukaryota; kingdom Viridiplantae; phylum Streptophyta; class Magnoliopsida; order Poales; family Poaceae; genus Hyparrhenia; species Hyparrhenia diplandra. The sequence continues at coordinate 170,685 of JADLZK010010100.1, read as the reverse complement.
ATCCCGCCGCGGCTCGCGCTCACTGTTTGACCAAATGCGCGGCCGAGGCGTCCCCACGGACCCCTACACCTTGCCGCTCTTGATCAGCGCCAGTTCCCGCAGCGGCCCTACACTGTGCCAGTGTCTGCACGCGCAGGGCTTCCGGCTTGGCTACAATTGCCACCTCTTCACCCGGCGGGCGCCGATGAACGCTTACCTTGCGTGCGGGTCGGTGGTCACCGCCGCGCGGGGTGTTTGAGGAAATGCCGGTGAAGGATGTGGTTGCGTGGACCAGCATGGTGTCCGGCTATGTAGACTCTGGGGTGTACTTGAAAGCATTTGAGGTGTTTAACGAGATGAGAGGTGCTGATGATCTTGTTTGGCCTAATGAGGCCACGGTGGTGTCGCTTGCTTCTGCCTGTGCCGGTCTGGGCTCGCTAGAGCATGCCAAGGGTCTGCATTCGTATGTGGAGAAGACTGGATTGGAGGGCGAGTTAATTGTCAGGAATGCACTGGTTGACATGTATGGGAAGTGTGGCAGTGTTGAGTCTGCACGTACATTGTTTTGTTTGATGCGTGAGAAGGACTTGCATTCATGGACAGCAATGATTTCAGGGCTGTCTTCTCATGGACATGGTGAAGAAGCGGTTGAATTGTTCTTCAGCATGCGGGAGGAGGGAGTATTACCAGATTCAACCACTTTCATTGTGGTTCTGTCTGCCTGTAGCCATGCTGGACTAGTAGACGAGGGGATACATATCTTCAATTCGATGGAGAGTGAGCACAATGTCCCCCGGGACATCAAGCACTATGGCTGCATGGTGGATCTTTTCAGCAGAGCAGGGCTTGTTCACCGTGCTTATGAATTCATTAGCATGATGCCTTTTGAACCAAACTTGGAGATTCTTGGGGCCCTGCTGAGTGCATGCAGTATCAATAATGAACTGGAGATTGGGGAGCTCATCCTCGATAAGATTGAGTCAGTCTGCTCCCACAAAGGAGGTGCTGGTGTGCTTCTGTCAAATATATATGCTAACCGAAATCTGTGGCATGAAGTGGATACACTTAGAAGGAAGATAAGGACTGAAGCAATTGTCAGGAAGCCACCTGGTCAGAGTTTGATTGCAGCAGAAGTTCCTTCCACCGGTTTCTGATTCGTAATTGCACAGATTCACTTTAATGAAGCTGCTGGTCCTGATTTTGTAAAGGTTAGGTATCTTCGAAAAGATTATATCCTTACATATTTGTACAATTTGACATTACTCTTCTATATACTAGATGATGATTCAATATGTTGATTCCAGATGACAGGAGGCTTGGAGTGTTTCCTTTCAACAATTCTTTAGGCCAGTCGAAATGGAAGGTGTTATGAGAAGGGCAATCACTTCGGACAACAGCTGTCATGTAAATGGTGTGGGTAAGTTTTTGTTGTACTGTACTTTTTGATGATTTAGCAAATGGAGAGGTTGCGTATTGTGCTTTGTAACACCGCTGTTTTGATACAGATACATGATTGCACACCACCAAAAAAAGGCTTTTGAGATTACCAGATCATGAGTTTTCTTATGCCTGAAAAAGGGTAGACAAATCAACTGATACTTCGTCCCCATATGATTTCGACTGTCCATAAAGCGATTTGTACCAAATTATTTGACAATAATATATCAATATATCAATGTAGAGGAACGACTGGATGTTAATTGAGTCCATGTATATAAATCTTCTTCCAGGGCTGTTCTGTAGTCGTGTCTCATGAGTTGTTATCGAATCAAACTTGGTGAAATTGGTTGGATTCAAATATCTGTTGAGTTTTACTTCCTTATCTGGTTAGCTGAACAAATTTGGTCTAAAAAAAGTTTGTGCAAGATATTATGTTCCACCCACTGTGTCATTGATTTCAAACCAGAACCGTAACATTTGATAGACTTAGTAGAGTATGAGAAATTGACTGTCTATTCGTGCCCCATCGTGCTGCCTCTTTTCCTCTTTTAGTTATGAAATATTGTAAATAACTAAATATAGTGCAAGTGTGCACGTGCTATGCCATTCTTTCTACAATCTGGACTTTCATATTGTTGATATTGATATTATTTTTCTTCCCAATCTGCTTGAAGGTTGTAGCTGCATCAGTTGCTTGTGATCCTGAAAAGTTCAGTGTACCATTTCTTTGCAAACCAAATGAGCCTTCTGTGATTGGATTTTGGATCATCAAAAATGGGAAGGTGAGTTTCGGTAGTTTTAATTTCCGGTCATAGCATTATGTTGAAACTCAGTTGCCAAAATGCTACAAATTTGTGACATCGTCAATATTGCATCGGCTGTGCTACAATATGTCATTTTTGTCAATCAGGCTGCCAACTAGTGCTGTGGTCGCTGCTAGGCTCCCTGATTAGAGTTTGTAGTGGCAGGCAGCTAGTTGGTCATGTTGTTGTGTTTGTGGGTGTGTTTAGTGCTGTGAACCCCCGTGGCATTTTTATTTGGGTGAGTGTGCATGCGTATGTGTTTGTGCTGTTTGGCTTTTGTATCTAGCCCGTGCGTTGCAACGGGTGATGGGCAAATATATTAGTACCATTGATTTAAATTTAAACAACGTGATAAGTATCTTATATCATGTTGCTGCATGTATATGCCCATGCTTTGCAACGGGATACATGTGAGGAGGCGCAGTAGCATGCACTCAAAAGGCGATGAACTTGTTTACCCATCGGCGCTGGTGCCGGTGGCATATCCTCTTCTTTTGCTGCTCCTCGATAACGACGACGTCTGTGTTAGCATGTTCGCCATTGGCCGCTTGAGGAATATCATATTTGATAGACATGGTGAAGAAATAACAACAATAACCAAAAAAGAATATAGGGTGTGTTTGGTTGCACCAAAAATCCCTAGCCAGGCTTAGTTGGGCCAAGAAAAGCCTGTTTGGTTGCCAATCTGGGCTCCTTAGCCAGGCTCCAACCGTACTGCCTTAGCCAGGCTTGCTGGAAACGGCCAGGGCCTGGACGCCTGGACGAACCATGGGACCGTCGGGGCGAATCGCCCTGGACGGACGATTAATCGGCCGGTCGACACTACCGCATTGGACGCCATGGAACCGCCCAGGCGATTAATCGTGATTAATCGCGATTAATCGGACGTCTTGAAAAAGGCGGGTGGGCGTTCTCGCGAGCTCGGTTACGACGATTGCTTTGAGGTTCGCGCCGCTCCCCTTCGTCACCTCCCGTGAGTCGTCTTTGTGCCCCTTTCCCATTGTCGGCTCGCCATCCTCTCGTTCCCTCCGGCGGCCGCCCCTCTTGTCTCATCTCTAGTTGTACACGGCGCCGCCCCGTCCCTCTGCTCCCTCCGGCGACGGCCCCTCCCCGCCGATCGCGCCATCCCACCCCCCTGCTCCTTCCTCCAAGGGACGCTGGCGGATCCCGACGGCGCGCCCGCGACCACGCACGCTAGTCATGGAATCCGTGCTCGTGGCTCGGGCCGGCCCGCGCTCGTCGAAAGCACGGTGAAGCCGCTCCCGCCACGGGCGCGGAGGTGAGTGGATCCATCAATGTGTCGGTGAAGGTGCTCATGGCGTCGGCGGGATGGACTTGTATGGCGGCGGCGGGCGGTTGGCGGCGGGCTAGTGGACCGAGAGAGGCAAGGTCTCGTGCTCGTGCAGCTCGCCGCTCACATTGTCTATGCACTGGCCGTGGAGGATGCTCACCACATGTTTGAGGAAATTACTCAAAGGAGGTAAACTCACCAATTTGGAGAAGAGGTGACTGTATGAAAACAACCCAGGCAACCAAACACGATGCTTGAGGCTAGTCGGGGCTTAGATAGCACGCACAACCAAACAAGTCCATCTAGGCTTGGTTTAGCCTGGTTAAAGCTAGCCTGGCTGGGTTGAGATAGCCAGGCTCAACCTAGCCAACAAACCAAACACACCCATAATATACAGAAAATTAGGTGTAACCTGGTACATAGCTCGTGTACAATCAGCAATACTGAAGAACCTCCTGGTAGTATGAAATTGGTATCGTAAGCATAATAAGAAACAAAAGTGTATATTACACAGTGATAATTCATGTAAATGATGTGAAATTATTTAGTAATTTCTTTGATTTGGTACCGATGAATGTAAAAAAAAAATGAAAAAGAACGCTCCCAGCACGTGCCTATGGCTCGTGGAGTCCGCCCCGCACGATACAAAGCCGACGAGGCCTCCGTAAGCCTTATCCTTTGGGTCCTTGCTCCTAGGAGCACGTTAAGCCTCCCTTTTTTCTCTTTTTCTCTCTCAAATTCTTTTCACAAACGGAGCCGCTCCCAAGTCCAAATCACTTGTGCCAGCGAGAGGAGTCGCCACTATGCCGAAGGAAGAATTTTAGCGAGGCTGAGATCCGAATGATGGTTTCTAGGCCATGAACCCTGGCCGTTCGTCGAGTTCGCCTCCGGGAGCGGCGGAGGCTGCCGGACGCCGATCGGGCGGCCGCCGGGATGCCGAAGCTTCGTTTGTCGCGACACTGATCTGCGCTGCGCGCAGGTCGAGGTCCACCCTAGCAGCACCGAATTCTCTTCCCGCCGACGACAAATATATTATCAATAAATAGATTAGAAAATTTTAAAACTCTTTCAAAAAAAAAAAAAATAAACTAAAAAAAGTATTTGTATTAATATGATTAGCCATATTAATAATAACTAAACTTAACCTTTATATATCATCAGTAATATATAATTTTAAATTTAGCAAAATGTCATTATCCATAAATATTACATTTAAATAGTTTAGATAACACACATTGTTTATAGTATTAAAAAATATATCATTTACATCAACAATTAATCATAGATATAAATTTTAGATGGCCTCACCGAGTATTTTGTTCTTCATGAATGTGGAGAATGTAGGATATTTCACATTTTTTCCGAATACAGTTTGGAATAATAAACAAAAATAGTGAAAAAATACATTCAGATACATATATTTAGCATCCATGTTATAATTGAATAGAATATGAATATCCATAGATTCAGACATACAAATCCTCCATACCAACTTATGGAGATTCCAAGCTAATAGGAAGCATGATAGAACCTTGACTAGCACCGAGAAAAGACACCATCGTGGAATAATGACTATGCCCCCTTTGCAACGGAACACAAAGAATTTCGTAGGAATACAGTTGCAAACACAGAGGATCAGAAAATTTAGGAATTTTGAAGGAACGATTATTTGGATAGACCATAGGAAAGCATAGGAATTTTACAGGTTTGAATGGATGCTAAGCTCCCTACATTTTTTCTAAAAATAAAAGGCAAACAAAAATTTCGTAGACTGTTCCTATTCTCTATTTGTGTGAACAGAAGGCATGTACGCTGAAGGATTCCCAAAGGAGGCCTAAAAGAAGATTTATTCCCACATATTTTCACCATACAAGGAATCTGCGGCAGTGGACATTAAAACCCATCATTCGTGTGCCATTCTCGGGCCTCTGAAGGTGTCCACCTCAGCAATTGAATAGTAACTACAGTGCCCCACATCTCTCTCCACCGCATGTTTTCCACCGGTGAAATATCTCTCATGCCAACCTTGCGGCCAGCGGCAGCCCACGTCGCCTTTTGCTACTGTTCACTTCGCTCCAAATAAATACGACCCCCTCCTGACAAAAAAAAAAAAAAACCGCCTCCCTCCCTCCCACGCCCTCTCTCTCTATCGGGCGGACGGCGGCGTCCGCGGGGAGGCGCGCCGGCGGCCCCCTCCGCCTCCTTCCTCCCTCTTCGTCTCTTCCCTCTCCCTCCTCTCTCGCGGTGGCAGCGACGATCGCCCAGCCAGGGCTGCTCCCTGCGTGTTGGCGCAGTCGGGCGCTGGGCGCGGCACGGCGGCGAGGGCCGGCGGACTCCCGACACCGGCACGGGCGGCGCGCCGGCGGGCTCCCCCGTCACCGGGCGCGGGCGGCCCCTCCCCTGCCCTCTCTCTCCGTCTCCACGTCTCCTCTCCGCGCGCAGCTCCCTCACAGGTGACACTCACAATTTGCCCTAGGGTTAGGGTTAGGTTCAATGCTGGTTATTTTGCAGTTTGTTTGTTATTAGCTGCAGTTCACAGTTCTGAAACGTGAGTTCCCGATGATTTAGAGCATCCAGCCCCTTTCTCCATAAAAGGTATGATTCTGTCTCAGAAAATTACTTTGGAGAATTCGACCTTGCCAACTTAAATGTATTAGAGGACTATAAATGATATACCAATGAAACAAATTTCAGTCTAACAAAATGTATTAGGGTATTGACAGTTTTTTCAAGGCTTTTATTTTTTCTTATATAAATGACCTACACTTCAAACAGGACCATATCTGTAACTAAACACAAATTGCCATCATTCTTTTGCACTAAGTGTCTTTTATCACGTAGCTTCAACACTTGCCACAGTGAGTCAAAAAAGGTAACACTGATTTCTGTATTGATTACCTTTGTTCTGTACAAAAAAAAAAAAAAATCAATATTGGTAGGTAAAAATAATTTGATTTGGGGTTCTTTTGATTTGTCCTCTAAAATCTTACCCACATATCTATTGACAAATAATGATGGCAGTGTATTAAAAATCTTGGATTCTAGCATCATATCTGATATGCTCATCACTTATTAGGTTATTTAGAGCATCAATAGAATATGTCAGGTTGCTTTGTGTACAGATTCAGAGAGCACAATGTTTCCTCAAAAAGTGAGGATGCTTTTGTGTATAGAATATCTCAGTGATTTTTTTTTGTAGTGCGCACTTTGCATATTCGGCCATCTGCAGTGATGATTTTTTGTACTGGTTTGAGGGGATATGGTGGCGTTGTGATGATTTTTTTACTGAGGTTTTGGGGCTTGGCATTCTCAGAGACTTGGCATTTCCCATCTATTTTGGTGCCTTCATACTCCAGAATCATGGTTAAATGGTGACTGACATATTTCTGAGGTCTCTGGAATTTGTAAAGGTTTTCTTTTTGATGTGCTCTGATGGTTCCCTTCAGCTAATTGTGTGTTTCATTAGTTTACCTTATAACTCTGTCAGCACTAACATATGTATGATAGTCCCACGCACAATATCAGCCGATGATCAGATGAAGTACATGCAGCCTTGTGATTTTCAGTGTATTATACATGACATGTTTAGCCTGTGATTTTCAATCGAATTGGATTTCTTTTAGTGATTTTATCAAATAGATCGAGCCAGCTCAATATCTCCCTGTTTTGTTTATCATTGTGCCAGTCTACCAGCTCAGTTGTGTTTTTTTTTTTTTTTGGGTGAATGGCTCAGTTCATTTACTTTGCTGCTGGATTCATTTAAAGAATACTGGTTTGCTTGTCAGTAATGCAGTTGACATGATTGCTAAGCCAGCAACATTTTTAGTTGTGCATTTTCTCATGCAAGAATCAATTATAATGTTCTGTTATTTATAATATTGGTTTTACGTTTCCATTGTGATGCAGCTAATTTTAGAGGCCATGGGGCAGGCGTATGCCATCTATGATTGCAAAATTTCTTTGTCAGTACCTTACAAAGTAGACTTTGCTTTCTATAACACGCTGAAGCATTTCCTTGGATATGCATCATCTTGGTGACGCTTGATCCGGTACTTACAGAGTGTCGGTTACATGGTGTTACCCACTCTGGCATAAGCATGTTCACATGATTGTGATTTGTAAATGCTAATCGACTGTAGAAACTCTGAATTTGTTTAAGGTTGTCGATCTATGGATGCACGTCTCTGTGCCTTGCTCTGACTGCCATGTGCTTTGGATTGTTATATATATGCTGCTATCTGTTTTTCTATGGGACTCATATGTTAAGGTTCATTGAAATCTTATGGACTGGATTACATTCTATTTCATTGTTGTTGATGCGTGTTTCAGGTATCCAGTTTTTACACAATTCTAATTCCCTCAATCTTGTTCTTGCATTTGGCAAGTTGATTTGTTAAATTACACCAATTTACTATTCTGTAAATTTTTTATATGATTATGAGTTTGACTTTGCTCTTGCAGACCTACATATGATCGTGCCATGCTTGTAACCTTTGCGAAATTGGTTAAATGGAAAATTTGTTTACCAATCTGTCTGTCCTCTTCAATATGGCAAATATTATTCCCAACGACACTAGAGCTGCAAAGGTTATAAACTGAACCTTCCTTTTCTTTATGCACTCTACAATATATAACTACGAAATGCCTTAATGCTTTGCACAAAAAAAGATAGTGTCAAATAATGTAGAGTCGCAGCTTCTCTAAGAAGAAACTGCTCATCAACATTTTGTTCAAACTTCAAAACACTTCCGTTTTCTGTTTGTGTGTGTGTGTGTGTGTGTTTTTAGTTTCTAACAACTGCTTCATGTCCTGCAGGCTGTTGCCAAAGTGCTTCCTGTCCTTACTGGAAAGTTGACTGATATGGCTTCCCGTGTCTCAACCTTCGATGTTTTTGCTGTCGAGCTTGAGAATTCTGCTACCTATGATGAGATCAAGGCTGCAGTCAAGTGAGTTTGCTTGCTGACATTAATGTGCAATCATCTTGTGCCCAGCACAACTTGCAAATGAATTAGATGAATGATAGAAGTGTATATTGTACATAACAATATACTGGAAATTATATACAATTATTGACTCACAATATGGGTACAGATTAAGAGCACTCTTCATTAATGTTGCAGCTTAAAGTATATTCCTTGATTTGACTTTATCTCTTCACATGTCACTTCCTACCTAGGAAATTATATGTCTTTCTATACTGGAAATTATATATACGGTTATTTGCAGTGCAAATCATCTTCCAAAAGAGGTGCTGGAGCCATCTTACAAAGATTAGTTCCAGTGATTGTAACTATGGGACAACTCTTCTATCCTCTTTCATATATTGTTTTAGTAAGGTAAACTTGATTGATTGCCATCATTCACAAAGGTACTGGAATTCATTTATATAATTAATTTCCATGCAATAACTTATCTGGAATATCCTATCATGATAGGAATCTGATGGAATTTGGCCTTTCACAATGCCTCTCATGAAGCTTACTTGCATTGCATTGGAGACAGCTCCTTTCACACATAGAAAAGTGATTGATAATTTGATGAAGAAATTTGGCATTTTGTCGCTCACTTGCTGATAGTGAACTGGCCATTGGAGTTCATTGGAAGTTGCGCTCTCGTGAATTACTATTCCTTGCGTAAGCCACACACTTATTCTTATTACTCTTTGCTGTCAGCCAGCTATAGTACTAAATTAGTTTTCTTCCTACAATGATGTTGTTCCTTTTCCATCAACTTTTCAAATGACATGCGAGCTTTTGTTCAAATATTACCCTAGGCATCTGGGTACTTGGAGGTGCTATACAACTTGATCTTCCTAGCATATCTCCAGAAAACAAGTGATTCTCTATAGCTTCCAGTTTGATTGAAATGAATCTGGCCAAATCTATGCTCAATTTAACTAGCTTATGTTGCCGTAGACCGCAGATTGACATGGCGATGCTTGCTGACATGTTCTATTTCACTACATTTCTGCAGGACCATAGTCACCTGTCATGTACGAGTTGTTTGGTGTCAACCTGATGCTTCTGTGCACCTGTGGTCACGTTTGTGCAAGACAACAGTTGCTCATGAGTCATCTTTAAATAATCTCAGTTATGTTTAGCTAATCTCGGTCTGGAAACTGAGACTATTGCATCGGAACCTGAGGCTACTATAGACCTTGAGCAGCCAAACAGTTTTTTTTTTTGCGTGAAATGCTGAATGACTCCAAACAGAGGAAGTTCTCTTTTGTCAATTTCATATAATGTTTTTGATAGAGCGCCCAAAACAACAAGACAGGTGAGGATACTAAATATATATGTGGTGATTCTAACCTACATATTATCAAAGTTGGGCTTTTTGGTTTGTCATGTCCAGTTCTGGATTATTGTAATTTGTCATTATAGGACCTGACCACTATAAATAAATTTGCTGCCATTTACAAGCTCTGTTCTGATCTGTTACTTGCAAGTCTTGGGAGCAAATAATATAAGTGTTGTGTTTTCCTTTTTTTGTAGCTCTGGTTTTACAATGAGTAGATGTTATCCTTCCCGTCTTCAATTCTTTACAGTCAGTGCAAAAGAATTGTCAGCAAATGATTTATTGATATTTTGTGAATGGTGACACCAGTTCTTCATTTTCCTGGAGCCTCCCATGGTTGAAGATAGCACTCAGACTGATGGACGCAGCAAGCAATTCATGCAACAGATCACATGCAAAGGACATCTCATATGTACTACGTGAGGTAAGGCAAACTTGGTCATGCCTTGAATATAGACATTTATTTTCTTATAGCTTTTTAAAGGACTGTTATTGTTGAAGTAAATTTGTGAAACCCCAACCTACCAACTGAGTTAGGGAAGGAGACAAATATTTTCGCAACATCCAATCACTTGCTGAAGAGGCTCTTTGTCAAGCCAAACTGGATCTAATTGCAAGATTTGTCTTTATAGTTGTACTATTTCTTAGGTGAAGTTGTACCATTTTATCATTTCAAGCCATGTTACCTGAATGCTATGTTTGATGAGTCAAGATGACCTCTGCATGTATTCCGTACTTAGATCATCAAATCTCCTCAAATGGTCAAACCAATTGAATAAGTTTGAATTATGCAATTAGGTGCTTTTCGCTCAGTATGAGGTCAGTAAATTGCTGCTCCATAATTTAGTAGTCAAACCTTCAAAAGAGAAAAGCTTGGTAAACAAATAACTCCCTCATGCTACATGATACAACTGTATTCTGACTCTAAATATGTTAGAGGAGTCAAGAGCCTCTTGGGCCTTAGCCCATTAGGGTTAATTGGTAGCTTGCTTAGGGGTCAAGTCAACCTTCTCTATATAATGAGAGGGGATGTATCGGTCTAATAATCAAGCAAGAGATTAAGAAGGAAACCCCTTCCCTCTTGCCGGCCGTGGGGCGAGCCCCCGGCCGGCGTTCTGTGCCCCCCCGCAACCCTAGCCGCCGCCATATCGTGAACAGTACCCGCGGGTACTGTAGCGCCGCGGGTACTGTAGCAATCGCCCAGCCCCCTCTTCCTCATCAATTCCCCTCAGCCCAACCACGTCCATAACAATTTGGTACCAGAGCCGTCGATCCGTGGGCACTCTGCTCTCACCATGGATTGTACAGAGGAAGGGAAGAGTTCGTATTCTGCTATGGACGCCGCACAAGAGGCACAATGCAAGGAGCTGCTGGACCCGGATCCTTGCCATGGCGGCTGAAGATGGAGTCGGTTTGAAGGCGTTCAACGGATTGGAAGGCGTGCGACGAGGCGCTCGAACCGCTTCCACAGCCTTCGCCGTCGTTCCGTGGCGGGTCCGCTGCCCCACGGGCGATTGCGACGGCGCGCCTTTGCCTCATGGTGCGCCCGGCAGGGGGCACCACTCCATCATCAAGCGGAGGCGCCGTGTCCTCCCCCGCGCATCGGATCGCCGCCGCCGCGGCGAAATCCCATCTTCACGCGGCGGCGTTCCGTCTTCCTCGCCGATCGGAGCGCTGCTTTGCTACGCCAAAGATGCGGATGGCGCTTGCACGAGAGAGTGCGTGCCGGTCTGCGGCGGTGCGGCTGCGCAGCTGCCGCTTCGCGGCCTCCTAAGCGCGTCGTCGGGTGCGGGAGATGCGCCGCCGATACACGAGGCGGCCTTGACGGCGATCGACCTCGGCAAGGTGGGCGCGACCTCGCGCCGTCGATCGCCACCCACAAACGTCTTGCCCACGGCCGCTTCCCGTGCGCGGCGGGTTTGTTTTTCTCGCGGCCGGCGCACTCGATTTTGTGACAGCGGGCTACTCTTCGTCACCGGCGGGGGGCGCGCTGCCCCTAAGCGCTGCCACGTTTTCGTTGTCGGCGACCCCCGCGAGGTCGTCTCCGCCGGTCGCTGTTGCGACTAGTCCCGGCGGCCGTTCCGTGCAACCCTCTCGTTCGATGGTCTCCATGGGATCCAGCGGCTACACACGTGCGAGATCCAACACGCGGAGGTGGTCCGCCTTATCTTCAGTGTCGAAATTAAAGAGTTGCAATTTATTTTTGGTCAATAAGATAAGCCGAGATGTAAAAGGCTTGTTCTTAGGTGTTAAGTTAGTGTCTAGTGTCATCGTTAGTGTCATTGTTAGGTTGCAGCTCGAGGACGAGCTGCATGTCCGGGTGGGGAGTAGTGTTAGAGGAGTCAAGAGCCTCTTGGGCCTTAGCCCATTAGGGTTAATTGGTAGCTTGCTTAGGGGTCAAGTCAACCTTCTCTATATAATGAGAGGGGATGTATCAGTCTAATAATCAAGCAAGAGATTAAGAAGGAAACCCCTGGGTCAAGTCAACCTTCTCTATATAATGAGAGGGGATGTATCAGTCTAATAATCAAGCAAGAGATTAAGAAGGAAACCCCTTCCCTCTTGCCGGCCGTGGGCAGAGCCCCGCGGCCGGGTACTGTAGCGCCGCGGGTACTGTAGCAATCGCCCAGCCCCCTCTTCCTCATCAATTCCCCTCAGCCCAACCACGTCCATAACAAAATAGCAACATATATTCTCATTGCCTTTGCATCTAAAAATCTTCCTTGCATATTGCAGTTCTGCAGAGGAGACATGATCTAAGTATAGCATCTTACCTGCCTCCTCTCAAAGGGAGAGCTGCTGTGGATATGAAGGCGAAAGTTAACGGCAATCCCAACATAGAAGATTATTTATAGCTAGCAAGCTGGATGCTTGGAACCGATGCGGAGCGGACAGTGGCGCCGGGATGGCAGGGTTGCAGCGCAGCGCAGCTTGACCGGCCTTAGACATCCGCGGCACGAGCCTGAACCACGACTGCTCCTATAACCTGTATGATATACAGATACTTCTGTGTATATGTAACATATACACCTATATATGCATCAATGATATATGAATCTCATGTGCATGAAATTAAATATCTTCACTTTCACTCGGCGCGACCATACCCGCACTTTGCTTCCATTCCATCTCTATACTGACATTCTTTCACACACGAACACCACACCTGATATTATTCTCTCTATTGGTTTTCTTGTCTATCAACAGCTACACCTCGTCGCAATTCCAGCGACTCTGATCACGGGTGGGAATCTGATCGTGAGTTTTGGAAGAGACTACCCACCAAGCTTCTGCTGTGCAAGGCTTCCAAGATATCAACCCAGCGCGCACAGCTATAATGTACCGCCTTATATTTGTGGCATACGCTTTGTTATCGTGCTTGTCACGTGCCCTGCGCGTACATCATCGCAACTAATGTGTTTATACTTGCTATCCTCACTGCTTGCTAATGTTCAGTGTGTAACAAGAAATACCCCATCTATGTATAATACATGACTTATCCTGTGCACAGTGAAAACACCTTTGCTGTCTACGACACAGCTTCCTGTATAGCCCTGCCAGGTGTCACTGTCTGTTAATGCTACCGTAATTACAAAACACTTTCATGTAAATATGTATATATGTGTGTACTGTTCTACCTTCTCGTCCCATTACATGTGCTCTCCATAATTAATCTCATTACTTTCTATCCCCCACTGCTTCTTATTTGGTGTGTAACAAACAATACCTATTTCAAGTCCGCGCGCAAGGGCGCACTTTTCTACTAGTTTCAGCTTCAATCCAGTGCCGAGTACAGGACGAAGGCGAATCTATCAGCGCCTTTAGAGCACAGATGACCCCAAAGGAGGCTTTGGAGCCGTTTGCTTTGTATTTATACAATAATCATTAATTCGCCTTTTTCTTTTTCATTGTGGCCATCAGCGTGTAACAAGGACTCCATACTGGAACCTTGCGTCCATATCCCTCACAAATTAAAGTACCTTTTATGATGTTTTGGTGTGTGGTGTTCTTTTTTATTTGCTTGTATATTTCCATTTTAGTTGGTTCATTTCCGAGGCGTTTTGGGTTGTTGGTGAAGCTGTTGATTGCCTTGTGAAGATGTTTATTTTATTCCTATGTCCCTTGTAACTAACTTCGATTTTTTTATCATCAACAACCCTGGCGATGCGTCTGCTTGCCCGCTTCCGACGCCCGTTTGCATCCTTCTCCATCCCAGTGAGACTCTCTATTGACATGGCTTCCCGAATCCTGACTCCTTCCCCGGTGAGCCCACAGGGGAGGACTCCTCGGCCCATGACTCCCGAACTCTTCCGTAGCGAGCTCGCTCCTCCCCTAGTGACCCGCTGCGAGCTTTCAAGAGCGAACTCCTCTCCTGACTAGGACTCCTCCCCCAGTAGGAGTTAGCATGCGAGCGGCCCTTCCTTTACTTGTCTAGATCTTAATAAAACTAAGGATGTGAAAAATAGAGAATGATGCGGGACTTATTTGAGGACACATGCAAAAAAAGTAGGCCTAAAAATGAGGGTCCTCAAATCAAAAGGAGTCCAAATTTGAGGCCTCTTACTGAAGTTGGTTTGAAAGCCTTTGGAATCCATTGGTAACAAAAAAGCAAGCCTAAGTTAGGGCCTGTTTCAGAGAGCTCCAGTACCTTGAGGCTTAGGAAAAAAAAACTCCACTTCCACTTTATTTAGCCAAACACCTTTAGCCCCACACAAATCCATCATGAAGCAGCTCCTTGAAATCCACTGATTTTGTGGACCACCTCAAGGGCGCTTCACCGGCTCGAGTTTGGTGAAGTTGGAGAAATTATTCACCACTGCTACTAAATACATAAAAATGGTATGTTCTAATTTGTCATCTTCTCCTCACACAAGATTGGTTGTTTCACACCTAGGATGCGAGCTCTGTTGCTGCGCTAGCGCTAGAGCGGTCGGCCCTCGAGCCCTGGCCACACGCCTTTCGTGGACGCGCGGACACCACGCCACCATGGAAGAGCAGGGCCACGAGCTCTAGCCACGCCCACCCCTCCGTAGGCATCGCCCGGTCAACAGTGCCACCCTAGGATGCCGCGAGCTCTGGCCCTGCCTAGGCCGCGAGCGTTGATGAAGAGCTTACACACAGGCCAAGGTGGCAGCAGACAGAGGGGAAGAAACCTAGAGCTAGAGTTATACCAAATCCTTTACTAGAAGGCTAACTCCCTGGTGAATCATCTGCACATTTGATTTTTTTTTTTTTTTTTTTTTTTGAAAGTTAAAGCTCTTCCAAATAAGTTTTTAGAATCAATTTGCCGTGGGCCACCCATCAGCAGTTAGAGAGAAAACACAAAGGCTAGTGCTCCATTCGACCATACCTTTAGTGGGCATTTTATTTGTCCATTAATAAAAAACCAAACTACTTTTGTGTCAACTAGTTCCTCAAAAAATAGTAAAAAATATATGATAAAGAAAAACATAGCAATATGTGGCCAGTAGATCACCGAAGTAGTCGAAGCTGGATTGGTGCGTTGAGGTCACTAGTCACTCTTTAGCTCCGGTCACTGCTCAGTAGTCGATCAGTACACCAGGGCTGCAGTATAAAGTAAAACGAGCGTCATCGCCTGAGAGTTTACCACTCCGGCTGCTGCTGGAGCTTGCTCTAAAGGCGGGCGACGGGTTCGCGTCAGAGAGCGACGGGGTGTTCGTGTCAAGCTGGACCGGTGGA
This sequence comes from Hyparrhenia diplandra, assembly GCA_015847255.1. Taxonomy (NCBI): domain Eukaryota; kingdom Viridiplantae; phylum Streptophyta; class Magnoliopsida; order Poales; family Poaceae; genus Hyparrhenia; species Hyparrhenia diplandra. The sequence continues at coordinate 155,175 of JADLZK010010100.1, read as the reverse complement.
TCATCCACAACCCAACCAGACGCAAGCGTCCAAAAAGAGGCAGTCCAAGGGGCCAATCATGGAACGCGCCTTTGGATTGCCCCTCCGCTTTTAACGAGAAATGGATAATCGCCCATGTTTGCCTCTGCGCGGCAGCCCTGCCATTCGCCCACGTATTTAGTTTGTATTTAGTAATTATTGTTTTTCACTTTTCCTATCTGTCTGTCAAAAGAAATCTCTCCTCCTTCTCTTGCGACACGCGTCGCGCGTGGAGGCAACGCGAGCCGAGGCCACGCCTGGTTGTCGAGTCCGTGTGTTTGCTTATTGGGTCCGATGTGCACCCGCTAACACCAATCCAGCCCGTCGCGGGTCTCCCCACACCACCGCTGCGCCGCGAGCGGCCATTCCCACCTGTGTCATCATTTCGCTCTCTCCCCTTGCGCCTGGGCGAGCACGGCCCCAGCCCCCGGCGAGCCGGACGGCTCGCGAGGCGCCGCCGGCCCTCCATCCAAGCTGCCCGGGGTGGCGGGCGCCCTCCTCCCGGCCTCCGATTCCTCTGCCCCTCTCCGTGCTCCGACTCGTCTCTGTTTTGGCTCTCCTCGTGCTTCATTTTTACGTAGATTTGGGTAGGGTTTTGCGCCCCCACGGCGGTGAGATCCAATCGGCCATGGCTGCGCCCGGCGTGCTCCCTCCCTTTGGCACCGGAGAGCGGCGGCGGCTCACGGAGGTCATGACCACGTCTGCCATTCTTTGGCCGCTCACGGAGGTGCGTGAGCCCACCGTATTGTAGATCTATGTTCCTCGTCATTACTTGAGTCCAACGATTACGCCTCGGTGGGTAGCGTGGCTTTCATCTGCCGCGGGGTTGCATGCTCCCAAAACAAGTCGCTAGCGCCGCTACTTTTGGCCGGGGTTTGTGTGGATGAAGCCGTCGGCGCCGCCGGGGGCGGAGCCGCCCGGACATTTTTTGCGCCCGCGGCTTTTTGTTCTATTTTTGGTGCTTTGTGTAGATCTTGTGTCCACTTGTGGTGGGGGTACAACCTCCTCCGTCCTCTTGTGTTTGTGATTTCAGAGAATAGAGACACTTATTGCTGATGTCTGGTACATTGGGTTCAATTCCTTGGAGGAATGGTGCTCGGCTAGATTAGTTGGATTCCGTGAGTTGTTGTGGAGGTTTGCTATTGTCGGTTTGGAGGTTGAAACCTTACCAGCTCTTGTAGAATTCAACATTGGCTATCTAGCCTGCTTATGGTGGTTTAGGACTTTGGACCTCCTCCCTACTTTGGCGATTTCGAGAGACAGGGAGCTTTGCGATGCTTTCTTTTGCTTTGAGAATGGAGACCTACTAATGTTATAAGTTAGTTGATAGGTGTTTGATTTTTCTGTTTTAAGCTCGTACCCTCGTGGCAAAGCGAAACTGCTCATTTGTGCTAACTGAATGGAGACCTATCATTTTGTTTCATTCTGTGGGAGTATGGTCATTGGGCAAGGTTGATGCAACTCGTCACCCACTTGCCCCTTTTTCCGTCGATTCGGCGATTCATAAACTTAAATTTCCGCGTTAAAGCTTAAAGGTTTGGTGGATGAACACGCATGTTCTAGGATCTTCATGGATTTAAGTCGTTGAGCCGATTATCCGGATGTGTTTGTTGTCTCATTTGCTGCGGTGTGTGTGTAATAACTCGTCAATTGCATGTGTTCTTGCTGCCACTTTCGGTTCCGCCTAGGGATCTTGTAGTCTAGGTGATAGAAATTAATGTTGTGTGAAGATAGACTCTCACCAATTTGTATGCGTAAGCTCTCATGGCAAGCAACCTTGTAATTGGATGGATAGATAGATAGTGTCTGCATTTGCATGTTGAAGCAACCAAGAAGTATGCATGTGACTCGAGAGAGTCGGCTTATTGCTCTTAGAATTTGTTGTTAAGTTCTATGCCTTTGCTTCTGAATTTGGTATATTGAGTGTATATAACTAGTCTTGTCGTATCAGCGATATGCCTATATATGCAATTACTTCATGGATGCAACAATACTTTGGTCATACCTGATTCTAATATCATGCTTCATAGCTTGTGTTCATTCTGTTATGGTGTATGCGGACCTAGTAACTAAAGTAAAAGAGCTCACTCATGTGAATTACTAATACACATGCATATTCTTTTAGAAGACACTAGTTGATTTTTTTGTTATATAGCCATGGCTAATGATGAGTTGGGTTTTGATGTTGAAACTCTAAATGTTGAGAGTGACGATGAGTTTTCTAAGAGCTCCAAAGACGACAACAACTCTAATTCATTGAATCTTGACGAGATAATAAGTTTACTTGATTTTGTTTGTTTACGCACCTGTGTATATAATATGATATATCTTGTTGCCTTTTTAGGATTCAAATTCCTCATATGATCAAATTGATCCTAGTGTAGCTGTCCAGGCTTTGAAACATCTGAGAGGAGTGATTTAAGGAGTACGTTCACGAAACCTTTTTGACTGAACTGTGCATATTTCTGTATCTTTCTTTTCTCTCTGATATTTCTACAGCATCTTGTGTTTACAAATTTGATGCTTGGCTAACAATATGCTGACATATTTTGCATGTACACGGTGCTTATCTCCACCAATGATCTGATGGAAGCCTTGTTTGCAGTCTGAAATTCTACTATTTGATTAAATACCTGTGATCCCCATAACCATGAGCTCATCAACTATACTGTGAAGAATAACAGACCTAAATGTTACGACTTTACCTTGCCATGCTTGGTGACGTGCAGTTTCTTTTTTATTTTCAGTTTTGCTTACCAGGCCAAGCTGTTTGCTAGCCCTTCGGCCCTCCACTACTCCTCCAGCCTGCTCGTGCTCGGCTGCTCCCAATCTTCCCTCAGTGACAGATTGATAGTGAGGTGAGAATGTGATACACATATCCTGTTCTATTTCTGTTTTGAATATTCAGTGTTTGTGATTGAGTGATTTTAGTTCTAATTTTTGATTACTGTGGTTGTTGCACCAAGATTGTTAGCTTGACGCGTAGCTCCTATATCCTCTAATCTTGTCCATGTTTGGTTTTTGTTAGCTCCTATATCTTGTTCAAAGTTTGTGGTGAATCAATGCTCCCTATATGTATCAATCTTGCTGGAATGGAAGAGCTATGCAACTGAGTACTGGATTTTATGAAATTAGTTGTACTAGTTCATTTTGAGAATATAACTTATCAGTCCGGCACCACAGTACCAAATGCGAGTGTATTTGATGTATGTTAATTTGTCTCACCATGAGTAGCCATGTCACTCTGTCTTTTTTTTTTTTGTAAAGACTTCTTCCTGCCTAATGCATGGGTTCTCTTCATTACAGTGCGATGTCATCTAATAGGCCATTTCTATCCATTTAAGTCGCCAACTGTTTTTTATTATCTAAGCTCCAATAGATTATGAATGATCAGGTATACATCCTGCTCTCTCCTATTTAACTCTCACCCTAAGTCAATTTTCCTACTCTCTCTAATTCCTAAATTGCCTATTTAGGAAGACAATGTTACCTAATGAATAAAACTTAAATTACTTAATAGATAGTGTTTTTTGGTTTTTATGGAGCTATCAATAATCAGTATTTAGAGCTAAATAATTAGCAATTAGACATTATTTGGGCTGACAATGACCATGTGTGTCACGGTTTGTATGGATATTGTGTTGTTGTCTGGCTCATGTTGCTATAGTAATGGCTGTAGTTGTTTAGTTATTCTCAATTGCAGCGAGGCTTCAAAGGGCTATTAAAAATTTAATTCGTGAATAAAATGATTTATAACAGTAGCTTGCAGCATGTTATTTCAGAGCGTTCCGTTCAGTTCAGGGAATGAAAAAAAAAAGCAAGAGAAGCATGTATTATACTCCATTTGAATTATGATGGTCAAGTTTCTTTTGGTCACCACATAGTTAGGTGTGTTTAGTATGTTCTTCCTTGGTTGCCAGTTCAGCTGTTGATATGCATTGCGTATTGGGCTCTTCTTATCGTCATGCATTTCATATGTTGACATAAATTTCCTTGTCATAATCTTTCTACAGCGGCTAGGGGCCTGTCTTCTGTCTCTGCTTTTGCTTCTAAGCAATGGCGAATGCAAGCAAACACTTACAATCTTTAGGCAATGATAGGAAGTACCATGACACTTTGGTTGCTTCTCCAGCAAAGGCCATTTCACGTAAGTGTGTGAACCACATTGTGCCATCGAAGCAACTGATCTTAGGTCTTGGTGGGGATTCAATAGGCCATATTTTCTAGCTATTGTTTATACAGCAGTACCATGTAACTGAATATTCCTTTTTGTAGAAGTGTCATATTACCTGATTGCACATTTATTAGTAGTGAATTACACACTTCAGATATTGCAATTACTGTGTGTAACATGTGCAATATCTGTTATTTATAAATAATTTCATCACTATTGTTTGAAATAGTGATTTTGTTTATGCACCTCTTAAAATCTGTTAATTATAATTTGTGCTAACTGCATGCAGTAACAAAGCATAATGGGCTGTCAGTTGGGTGTTGATCTCTAAATTGCCGGTAAGCCATTGTCCATTGTCTTAAATTGCCGGTAAGCCATGTCTTTGTTGTCTTTGTTGTCCCTTGTCCTTTGTAAAAACTTGTGTTGTTTCCTTCTTTTCAGGAACCATGAGGTAATCCGATGTGGTTGATGTGTGCCCCCAACTGCCAGCAGTCACAACCAGTAGGGGCCAAGAGGGCTCAAGTGTTATGATGTTGTAAGTCTTAAAGAATGGCCCTATCTTATATATGCTATTGAGCACCATGATATGTGCTAGGGCGGTGCCGGCCATCCGCATACATTACATTCTTTGCATGCTCCTATCCATGTGAATATACTCATCGTAGATTATCGAACATTGTAGTATCCCCTCGGGCCTATCCAAAGTATCCACTAATGGATTAGTTGTTCTTGTCTATAGTAGTTGCAATGCTCAGTCCTATTAATATGTTTTATTCACAAAAAAACCAAATAAAACATTCAGGGACTTAATAATTGCAATCAACGATGCTATAAATTGCAAGTATTGAGCACTGTAATTTTAGTGCCGAGGATATGCAATATGTCCCTTTTACTTTCGGGGATGACTGTTAGTAAGGAAATCATTCTTGTACAAGAATCCTTCCAACTTTGTTGGCCCGGGTGGTCTAGTGGGTTGTCTGTGATTTCTAGACTGTCAAATTCGTTGAGCGTGGTCTGCGAGCACTTGGTGTAGCTTATCGGGTTTATGATCTTTTACATGCACTATTGATACACTCTTACTACCGGGTGTGCTACACTCTTACTACAAGGTGTGTTGTACAAGTTGTGTCGGGTGGCGATAAACACTCCATAACCTTGTGCGTACCTAGCCTCGGGAAGACTAAACCTTTGGTAGTATCTTTGTTAAACGTTAGTTTTGAAGCACTTGCTGCTTCTGATTTGCTTGGGTAGATGTAACCTCCTCACTTCTGCAAATGGAACCTATAAAGACCTTGAAGCACTTCTGCAGTTTTTATTAAAAAAATATGGTCCTTCCATTTCATGAACTCCTTGGATGTGGACCTGCAATCTTGTTTATGTTAGATGTTTTGTCCCCTGTATTGTCCCTTGTAATTAAAAAAAATTGTTTAAAAACAAACGGGGACCTGCGATACAAGACCACATAGTACAAAATGACATCGCATGATTCCCTATATAAACCTTGCGCTGAAGGCGCCTTTTGAAAGTAACACTTTCGCTTCGAGGCCGAGTGGGCCGTTAGGCCCTCGAGGCCGAGACGCGAAGTCATCACAGGGACCTGTGAATTGTGTTTGGATTGTCCCTTGTCTTGTATTTTATATTGTATTTTTTTGTTGATTGTGTTGTTATGTCCCTTGTCATGCCCCTTGTATTGTGTTTTGTAGGTTATCCCTTGTATTGTATTGTATTTTGCCTTGTATTTTACCTTGTCCTTATTTCGTAGTATTCTAGAGTTCAATGAATTGATTGATGGTTGGTTCTGATTTTTGCTTGTAGTTGTAAAATAGCAACTTAGTAATAGCTGATGATCATGGTTGGACTACATGATTCTGTCTGTTGTAGTGCTGTGCACGACTCACTTTGGTAGTGACCATGGGTTTGTAGGAAGAACCGTCTTTTTTCAGAAATAAGAACCATCTTTTTTCTTTCTCTCTCTCGTGAACACATTCAAAATCTCATCTTCACTGTACTTGCAGCAGCTTTGTGCTTGATATCGATCATTTTCGTAATTGTTCATCACAGGGACCTTGTTGACGGGGTATTGGCAATATCATCGGATGAGCAAGGTATATGTTGGTCTTTGCTACATATTTACTCCCTCCTATATTGTTGCCTTTAACCGCTTTATTTTTTATGCTTCAATATTGGTTAGTATTACTTTTCGGTTGTAATTTGAAGCCCGTAGGCTTGTTATGCAAATCTGTGCCATTTTAGAATATGGCTCATCTATTTATTGTCTTTGAGCTGATGATATGGTCAAGAAAACGTTTTTTAAAGCATCATCTAGTTCACGTTTTCTTCTTGAATTACTAAGTTCGTTCTTTCCATGAAATCGGCTCTTAGGCTCTGTTTGCTTATTGCGGGTCAACGCCATCATGGATGGGGAAGGAGAAATGCTCTTACAAAGGAGGCGGTGGCAAAAGTTGTTGATGACACATACGGGTTTCATTCCATCTCTTTCTCAATTCTCGTACAAGAATACATACCGAGAGTTGACTATGTCGGATGAAGTTGTTGACTTAGTTCCTTTTGGTGCCTCGGTGCTTTCATTAGCAGTAAAATGCAATTATATCCTGCTGACCTTCCCTCCAGGAACCACAGTTGATCAGATTTCAGTCATTTCAGGCCCAAAGAGGAAGCCACTGACTTCTACCATGTGGAGACTAAGGTCCTCTGCCTTTGCAATAGCACAATGCTAAATGATAATATGATCAAGGTATTTTACTGTTTTATATATGTGCATGTTTTTTTGTTTTCATTTGAACACTGGCTTTCTTTGTTTCACTTGTGTCCTTTGGGATGTCCTGCTGTAGCTAAATTGTTGTGAATGAACTGTGCTATGTCCTTTGGTATGTCCTGCTATATCAAGCATGAGGGAAGCTTACAAATATGCCTTCAGAGGCATCCGGATCAGTCTGCATATAGCACGTGCATGGTTTTTCTAATGGTATCTCACAAAAAAATATCGCTAAGGTGGACAGCGCCTGCAGTGCATAGGTCCTCAAGGAAAATACAATTATTAGACATGGTTTGTTCTAATGGGATGTAGCAAGGTTGCTGCACGGCGACAATATGTTTGTTTTATTTGGGTGAGCACCTTTGGAACCTTGGGACCAGTTCTTAGTACGATATGATCCTTGTACAGGTGACTGCAGTTTTTTTAAAAAAAGGCTTGCACTTTAGGGATTATTAATTATACTACGAAATTATGACCATGATCTAGCCAATGCAGCTACTGTTTTGAGCACCATAATCATATAGAAAGTGTATGTATGTTAACTATTTTTTCAGTGCTGCGCCATTCCAGTGCTTGAATGTTTTTTTTGACAATTACTCATGTTCAGGATTCTATAGAGATTTACCTGGGCATACTCACAAGTTTGGAAAATGACATACCTTTCTGGCTTTCTCTAAACTCCGCGTCTTACTGTTGCAGAAATGAGCAGGTAGGAAATGTATAGCAACTTTTCATTTGCCTACAGCACACACCTTGATTTCTCAGACAGTGGATAATATAATACATGTTTCAGCCAATCTTTGCAGCATGTTGATTTTTGGTTCAACTTCCATGTGCTTCCTTAATTTTGGAATGGATGGTTTGCAGCATTTCTTTTGTTGATGTTGTATGCTGCCATCTCTTAAAGGTGAGTTCTGAACTTTTAGTATCCAACTTGATGAGTTGTTTCATATGCTTCAATTGTCACAAAATGTTGAGATGTCTGCCCCTTTTCTATGCCCTTGCAGTATAATACGATCTTGCAATGTTACATTAACAACATTGCAGCTATAGCTACACATGTCTTTTGTTTCTTTTTATTTTTTGGTTTGTTTTCGGCTGATGAAATCTAGTGGTACTACTCCTGTTTCAGTAGCCCAAACCCATGTGCATAGGTTGACTTGATTGATGAACCTTTTTTCGTTCTTCTTCTTGCTGGTTACGAAGTGATGTATTGTCTGAACCAACTTTTCAGGTGGGCTGCCAGGGTGCTGGTGATCGTTAAGTGGTTGCGGCAGCTGTTTCTGCGAGAAGCGAACTGCTCACCTTGACTCTTAGCGCTTCTACATCGGTTTGAGGATTACATTGTATGCGTGATCTGCGATCTTGAACTGTTGGTTGGCCTCTGAAAGTTTCTGGAACAGGGTTGCATTTTCACCTTTAAGTAGTTCAACCTGATTATGAGGGAACATATCGGTGCCCAACCCATAAACTCACAGCATACATCAATGGTTGGCAGTCATTCCTGACCAAGTGGATATGGTACCTGCGACTCAAGTTCGGACAATTGTGCCTGTTTTCTCCGCCTAGACCGTCGTGTAGACTCCTTGTTGGACACCATCCTGATTTAAAAGAAGAATGATCCACAAACAAGACGTAAGCTCTCTGTTCAGACATTCGTTACTTTTTGTTGGAAACTTCAAGCTTGTATGCAGGCTTGATTTATTCATACCTTCTTATTCGCTTTGTTTCAATGGTTTTGTTGCCTTGCTCATATGGAACTCCCTCTACCTCGTAGAGTGATTCGCTGTCGGAGTCTGACTCGCTTTCAAGAGCTTTGGTTCGCTGAGGTGGTTGCTCCCCTGAGGCTAGCTGTGACCAGGACAATGCGGCAGGTGAGCAATAGTTGCTATGAGCCTAATTGGATGTTTTTTTTAGAATTCCACATAATTCGGATGTGATCATACTCTAAATTGATTGGACTAGCTAGCTGTTAACATATATTCAAACAGGCATCTTTAGCTGTCAGGAATTATCCTAGAAAAATTTTGGACAGAAGAATATATGAGCTACTTTTTTAGTAGATGTGGGAAATGGATATAGCTTGTTACAAGGGGCATTTTCGAATTGTTACTGACCGACTGATTTTATTATCTTCCAGGTCTCGTCTTTGAGTTTAAGGGAGATGCTTGCCTTTATCGGAGGCCCTTTTTGGTACTTTGAGCAGTGTTTTTGCCTTTCAGAGTAGTTGTCATTCCGTAGCATTTTGCGTGATGTAAGGGATGGTTTGGGAGCTTGTCTTGGAGGGGATTCGAGGTCAGGTTCTAAGTAGTCGCAGAGGGAAGCTTGTCTAGGAGGGGAGCTTGTTCTAAATTTATGAATTTTCTGTAAGCTACAGATTGCTTTTCATAAATAGAACAACAAGGCTAATTGTGTAGGATTTGATTACAAATTGTAATACTCTAAATTACAAATATAGTTAACTGCAATTTTATTGATGAGTATATGAAATTTTGATTCCTACTGATCCTGCATTGCATAACAAGAAGGAATGGAGGGTGCAGTGGCAGAGCTGTAATTTTTTTTATTCTGGAAGGTGTAGATGGCTGCAGCGTGGCCCCAATAGCACAGATAGAGAAAATGGGTAGAGCTCCACAGCCATATTGGTTAACGGGTTTCGGATCCAACCGTTACTGTAGACGGGTCCGTTTATTTGCTATGTTGAACTGTGTACATGGAAAGATCCCACCCTTTGGATTGGAATCCAAAGGTCCCGCTGGTTGTAAGAAAAGTTTGTTAGTTTTCTCGTGAAAGAAATATAGCAAATCCCTTCGGCAATAAAAATCGTGCTTTATTTGTTGCTGGAATCTTTCCAAGCCACATTGAGTGTCGTGGGTATTTATATACGATGAAAATGTCACATATAAATCTATACATACTCAGAAAAACAACGTCGATCAATAGCCTCCGAATAAAAGGAAGAGGAGTTGCTGGCGTACGAACCGTTCGATCCGAATGCTTAGTGTCGGACGGACGTGAATTAAAAAAAACGCACCATGCTTATCATCTTCACGCCACTTCCTTCCTATGGATCCAGCACAGTATTATCCTCTCCCTTGCTGCTTCTCCTCCCATCGATGCCGGCGCCTAAGCCAACAAGACGGAGATTGGCAGCGGACGTTGCCTGTGGCTCGCAAGGGAGGGGACTCACCTTGCGACTTGCACCCGTGCTAGAGACACGCAACCGTCAGAGAGCGTGGCAAAGGATCCGGGCGGACGACATATGATTCGAGGATGGTGGTGCGCGTGTGGCTCAATAGCGTATGCCATGGTGGCTTCGAGCATCTACTTGTCAAATTGATCCGACCGAAAAGTGACTTTTGCAACACGGAGTAATGGTGGGTGTATCTTTGCAACAACGACAAATATATGATAATAATAATAACATCATTTAATCACATGAGATTTTAAGAAAACCGAATTCCGGACGAAACAAACGGACATGTTTCAGATTGAAACCTCTTTTTCCTATGAAAGGGACACTTTGCAATTCAGCTATTGAAAACCCCAATAATATCTCACTCATGAAACGAGATCACGAAATTCCTCACCGAGCTCTCGCTAAAATGAACAGATGGCCACCGAACGGTAATATTGGCGATACACAGTAGCAGCTACCGCCGATCGCTGACCAGAGACCAGTACTGTATACTGGCGCAGCCGCCGTTTCCCTTTCGATCCGACGCTATCAGGGCATGTACAACGGGTCGCTTGATCCCGTCTGCAAGATGTAAATTTTCCAAATAACACCCTACCGATGCTTGGAGACGGGGTCGCCGTCGTCTCGCGAGACGACGGGGTTGTCGCGTGGCCCGAGGCAAGAGACGACGTCTCTAGCAGCGCTGTATGGGATCGTCGGCGTCCCCAACCCCACTGTGTGGATCTAGTGCGCGCGCGGTCTCCTGCCAAATAGTGGATTCGTGGTGGTGGCATTCCGGCGTTCTCTTTTTCCACCGGTCGCCGCGCGCGGCACCGCTGCCCCACCGGCCACGGCGGCGGTTCCACAACAGCACCCCTCCGCTGCTACGCTCTGCCTGCTCGGCTGCTCCCTCATCACGACGAACGACAGCAGCCCCCATCTGCGTGCCATCAAGACTCACAGGGCGATAACCTGTGGATCTGGTGCAGAGTAGGTCCGATCCGTGGCTGACCAACACTACCGATTCCTCTGTCTCTCGTCCCCATCCGTGATTTCTACTTTTGATTCATAGATAGCTTGTGTATTTGACAGCATGCTACTTCAGTTCTTGTTCAGCTACATGCAAACAGTGAGCAGCCTTCAAATATACTTGAATTGTTTGAGTCATGTGATTGGTTATATCTGTTATTTCAACAGAACTCCATGTTTTCGTTATTTATTGTCGTATGAATGTACTGTGAATTGAGCGGATGTGATCCATTTTCTATCAAATAGAAACATAGGAGCATACAAAAGTGGTATTCATGATCAATCTTTGTGCTACATACAAAAAGCGTTAATCGAACTGCGGGGCGACTCTTATGTGTGGGTTGTATTATATCGTCTTTTTAACCGCCTATTTGTCAAATCGAGGATCTTGAGACGGCCCTCCGTCGTGGGTTGAACGCGCCCTCAAAATCCAAAAATTATCCAAAAACCTCGCCGCCTCACGCTGCTTGCGGCCCGGGCCCACTCGGCCGTCGTGTTGGACTCGAGTTCGACGCGCCCCTGTGCCCATCCCAATCCATCCCACGGGAAAAGCCGCGCCTCCGCCCGACGCCACGCCAGGCCAGCGCAGATCTCCGCTCCCGTTTCTTCCGTTCCGGCGGGCGAGGGTGACGACGCCCGCCACGCCGCGACGCGAGCTCCCTCCATCCAGCTGCTCTAATCGATGGGGCACAGCTCTAGGAAGAAGAAGAAGCGCGGCGCGGCGGGCCGCAAGGCCGCCAAGGACCACGCCGCGCAGCTCGAAGGAGACGAGGCCGCCCTGGACGAGGAGCTCACCGCCCTGTAAGTCACGCACCACGTTTCTCCCTCCCTTCTCCTCTCGCCGAGTCGGTTTTGGGCGAATACCTGCGGTTGCGTGTCGTTCCTCGTTTCAAGCGCGGGGCCGCCGCGATGCGCGCGGGAGGAGTTAGAGTCCATGGCGGCGTCTGGTTCGCTGCTTCGAAGTCTCCAACTGCGACTCGTGTGAGATCGGATGTGTTCCCGCCCGCTGCTGATAGTTGCATTCCGGAATGGTTGTCTTCACAATCTATTGTGTGCCAGTACTTCTGTTTTCTGGGAGCAGATCGATTTGCCTAATGCCTGCTGTTTGTGATACATGATTACTATCCGTGCGGATGATTTTGGTGTGGTGTATCAACCACTGCCTGTGGCCTTCTCACATTGTCTCATATTTCAGTTTGACTGGTCTTCATTTCATTTTTTATTGGAAACGGAAGTTTCATCGATCATACGGCTGTTGCTTATGTAGAGTTTGCGGCTTCGCCTAATGCAAACTGTTGCTTTCGAGACTGGATAGAATATAATATCATTTCGTTTGTTCAGTTGCTGAGGAAGTTCAGCATGTAGGTTGGATGCCCACATATTGTCAACCTTATGTTCTGCTGATAGTTTTGGCAGTTGTTCGCAGTCTAATACTTATTGTTTTTATTATTTCCTTGTGATTGCTAGATTTTAGCCATTGTCGTTTGGGTGTAATTAGGTGTTCTTGTTTGAATTTGATATTTGTGTATTGTCTGCATGTCCATCAATAGAAGAAAAAACAAGCTAACTTTGATTTATATTTGGAGTTGGGGTTGAATAACTGGTTTACTAATAGAAGCAGTCAGAGCTTAGTTCCATGATCTATAGTTTGTGTCCCCTTTTCTGTTTTTCTATAATCTTACCTTTCGGTTCTACATCAATCAGGGCTTCAATTTTAGGGAGGACTTCAAAGTAACATCAGAATCACCTCATACAAGATGTAATATATGTATCAGGTATTTTCTAATGCGCATACACATAGAATTTTTCCATACTCATGTTCAACAACTGAAGTTTTGTTACCATTGAATAATTTAAACAGGCCTTATTCAGACGGCATGGGCTTTGATGATCTAAATATTTCAGCTATTCTGAGTGTAATGTAGGTTTCTTCCTTTAAGCCATCATGGCTTTACCTATTCTTGTTTGTTGTTACTGTCTTACCGATGCTAGACATTTAACTAAATGTAGATGCTTTCCTGGTTACCCCCACAAGTGTCCAAAGTTGCGGATCGTACCTGAAAAAAACTTGTCTAAAGAAGATGCAGATCGGCTACTTTCACTTCTTGTTGATCAGGTATACTAGACTTCATCTAATCATATTACATATTGTATGTTTTTTTATTCTTAAAGAGACCACATGTATTAGCATTAATATGAAAAGCCTCATTAAAATTAGTGGGATTCAGGTCTTTTTTTTTAATAAAAAATGACAATGGGGAGTTGACATCCCCATGTTTTGTCTTAAAGAAGGTGAGTACCAAACTGATTCTCATTGATTGGGGTATGCACATTTTGTGAACATCCAGATTTGAGCCAGGTGGGTGGCCTTCTCGATAGAGACTTTTAGCTTAACCATCGCTTAGTTCTTAAGTTAGTTTTTTTTTTTTTTTGGTTTTTTGTTAATGTAATAATTTGCATTGAACTCTATTTGTCTTGCAACTGCCATGCTGCAAAATTATAAGAACAGTTCAGGTTACATGCATGCATTGGACTGGGCAACAGCAATTGTTGAAGTTCTATATGTTTGCTCTGTTTGTGTTTGGACTGTGAAATAATTGTTCGAGGATCACTTTATTGAATATAAAGGTGCAAGTATGTTTTCTAGTAATATATGTCAAGAGAATCAATAATATTAAAGTTTATTGTTTTACATTGTACTTTAAATTATGAGTTATTCTTGCCTTCTTAAATTGTACCTTTGTTTTTACATTAGCAAGTTGTGATGATTCATTTTTGCATATTCACCTTTGACTCATGTATTGTTATCAGGCAAACATTTATTCCCGAGAAGGACGTGTTATGATTTTCAATTTGTTTGAGGCTGCGCAAGAGTTTCTGTCTGAGATTGCTCCAGTTCGTGTTCCAGTGAGCACTGTAAGTCAGTTTCCACATGGCCTCTGATAGACTGTATAACATGTTTTTTTACTTTGTTTTTATTGTAAGGCATAGTGAAACCTTTTTCATTGATCTTTGGCTTCATGTATTCATGATATTATATTATTATTCCATCTGTTGCTCTTTGATCATATCTGAGATTTCATATTATCTGTTATTGTAGGCTTCTTTCTTAGGTTTGAGCTCAACTGCCGATGAAGATGTGGAAGTTAGCCTTGACAGTGATCCTTACCCTGGAATCTCTTATGTATATAACTCCTTCGATCTATATAGTCAGTTATATGATGATACTTATTGGAGTCGACAAGGTCCAGATCTGGCAACAGATAGTGGCAGGAAAAATATTGTATCTCAAGTTCAATCTAATGTTAGAAGCAAGAGGAAGACCATCATTGAAAAATCCCGTACCTCAGCTGATAAGGTCAATAACGCTAAAGGCTCATCTGGTGATAAAGCTGAACAGCAACATGCCACAAAGCATGGTGCTTTACGGGAGGCAGCTCCGACTTTACATGTTGTGGATGAGGAAACTGAAACTGAAAGCAAAACTTTGTCTGCTAGCAATACAGGAAATACATCAGATACTCCTGAAAGGGGTTTTAGCAGTCTAAATGAACCTGAGGTAATAAAATAGAACTATTGCAGATTCCTTTTGTTTTAGTGTATTTCGTGAATCAACTATGACAACGCATTTCTATAATTATACAAAGAAATGAAGAAAAGTTTACCTAGGGTCCCTCGAGGCTAGGCCATTATTAGTAATACTGCTATGAAAAAGGCGAAGATGTAATATTGGTATGTAACAATATTAGATTGAAGGAAAACCATTTATTACCCTGACATGTCAACTATCAAGTCCTTTTGGTAATTTCCCTCATGGGTTTGATTTTTTTTTTTTTTTTTACTTGTGATGGAATTTCTAAAATAGTTATGTTGTGCTTTCAATTTTACTTGCAATGTTCTTATGTTTACACACTTGACTGATTGCACTGGCATGCCCTTTTTGTCCAGTGTCAAACCTTTGTTCCTAAGTAACTCAATTGTCTATTTGATGGTTTGATAGAAATGAAACATGTGGAGTGGTCTCAAATCTCAACATATGCATTATTCTAATATAATATTCATCTTCTTGGTATTCTATATTGCCATGTCAATTAATTTGTACCTATTTGTCTTTCGATATTACATTACGTGATTTTTACTATTGCTCCTACAGTCTTGCTTTTCCTGTCAATAATTGATTTAAGTTGAAAAGGTTGCGCTTCAACCTAATCTGACTGCATATTTATCAATACTTGTAGGACACTGACCTTGCAGAGGAACCTTGGAATGAAGAAGATTGTGATTCAGACTTTAGCTCTTCAAATGCACTATCTTATGTTTCAGACATGTTAGATGATGCTTCACGAAACAAGAAAAGAGATTTAATTCTGGTACCTTTTTTCTCTCACAATACCGTTTTTGAATGATATTTTCTCCTAAGTAGTTATTTTTTTTTAATCTTAATTAGGTACATCTGCTTCGGATAGCCTGTGCATCGAAGGATTCTCTTTCAGCTGCTTTGCCAACAATATCAGCAGAGCTGTGCAACATAGGGGTACATATAGTCTTGTCTATGTATTTGCCCTTTATTATTTTTCGCTGTTACCACTCCCAACTGAATGGTAATTGTTTTTCCATTTTGGTGTTAACCAGGTTCTTTCGGAATGGGCTAAGGATTTAATTTCTGACTCTCCTGTTTTTGGGGAAACTTTCAGTCATGTTTTTGGGCAACAAATGGTAAGCCACACCTGTTTATCTTCTACTAACTCATGATTTGTTTCTACCGATACTATCTTGGTGTTGATCATCTCTAATTGTCACTTGGCTTGGCATCAAATAGATCTCTTCAGAGTGCTCTCTATTTTGGAGACCTGATAATTCATCATCTAGGCCGAATTCTCGTTATTTGAATGATTTTGAGGAGCTCCGTTCACTTGGTGAGTATCATATTCCCTTTGATAATCTTCATTGTACCATTCCAGGATGTATTAGTTACAAAGTCAAAGAATTTGTCTGTTTGTATTTCTGTGAATTAGTGCTTGCTATTGTTTAAATACTTTCAAAGTTCGTAAAAATAGATGCTACTTTGGAGTACATGCAGACAACTTGTGTATTTTCATGGATTAGCATGACTCTTAAGATGTCATTTGTACAGGTCAGGGGGGCTTTGGTCGGGTTGCATTATGCAAAAACAAGCTAGATGGGCGCCAATATGCTGTTAAAAAGATACGCCTGAAGGATAGAAGTCCTCAAGTGAACGAGAAGATTTTAAGGTTTGTCTATACTCCAGTCAAGTTTTTTTACTCAAGCTTGTAGTTGCTTTATGCAATTGTTGCATCCCTTTTATATTATTTGGAGATCATCTTGGCGAAAGCAATGTGCATATCACTTCTAGTTTTACCAGTCAAGCCTCCTCTTTTTTATATATATTATGCATTTTTTACTTGTATTTTTATTTGGTTTGGGCCAATCAAGTCCCATCTACACTGTTGTATCCTTAGATCAACTATTGAAAGGGTTTCTTAATGTAATTGTTAACATGTTTTAGAACTTGTTTGATAATAGCATATATATTATGAACCCTCACTTGTTTCCTTTCTGTACTGCAATTTTCTGAATCTGTGTATGCACTATTGTTATGTAAATTCTTGTCACTTCTGCATTTTGTAATGAGAAATGAGATGTTAGTTGACTAATGGGTATCTCTGTATTAGTATTATATGAACCAAGCATTGTGCCTTCCTATAGATCATACAAGCTGTTATAATCAATGAGGATCACAAATATAGTTATACAGTGCTTACTTCCAGGAGTGGTGTGGTTTGGGGTGTGTACTTGGTTCCTTTTCTTCTTTAATGAAATTATACGCAGCTGTTCTGTGTATTTGAGAAATATTATCTAGTGCTTACTTGTTCTCGAACACACTGTGTATGATATCATCAAAGAAGAAACAGATACAGTATTTACTTGTCAGTAATTTATGTGGATGAGTTTCTTTTTAAATTTTGCCTTTTCTTTTTTTAGTTGGCAGTAATTTATGTGGATGAGCTTCTTTTTAATGTGGATGGGCACATCTGTTATACCTTTTGATGGTTCTCATTAATATTTTTGCAAGGTACTCAGAGAGGTAGCCACACTTTCAAGATTGCAACATCAACATGTTGTCCGTTATTACCAGGTGGTATCTCCACTGATATGCTTGTTTGCTTCAAAAAATAATCATTGTATTCACTATTTGTTTTGTCCAATTCTGACTCAACCCTTATTGAGACGCCAGGCATGGATTGAAACTGAATACGGTCTTCATAATATTTTGAATGCTGGTGGGTCCCGCACTGCTGAGAGCTCTATCTTTAGTTATGATGAAGTCAGCCTATCGGATGCAGGTGTTGGGAATAAGCAGGAATCCACATACTTGTACATTCAAATGGAGTATTGTCCTAGGTGCGTTTCATTTTGCAGTTGTGCACTAAGGAAATTTGTCCTGCTATTTCTTCACTATTTTTTATTATGTGAGAAACTAGTTAACTACTGATGTTTGCGCCATATAAAATTTTGTTATAGTTAATCAAGGATACACTACACTTGCACCATGAAAATTTCATTCTTCTTGATTATTAAGAATTCTCTTATTTCCCAAGCATTCAGGCAGTAATATGGGGTATACAATGATTTCCCTCAATTATTTTCTTGGTTTTATGAACACCATGATCCCTGCGTTGTAAAAACTAAAAAGAATTGGAGGGTATAAGTTACTGCAGAGTTGAAATTGAATTTGTAATCTTGAAAGGTTCTTGAGGGCCTGGTAGTTTGACTTTCGGAACTTTAGACATGTGGTCTTTCTTTACATATTTTCAGTCATTGAATGCCATTCTATTTTAGTGCATTGATTGTAGCTATTCTGTATCTAATTCTTTTGGACTACTGTTTGAAGGACTTTGCGGCAGGATTTTGAGACATACATATCATCTTTTGATGTTGACCATGCCTGGCACCTGTTTCGACAAATTGTGGAAGGTCTAGCTCATGTCCATAGTCAAGGAATCCTACACAGAGATCTGACACCCAGCAACATATTTTTTGATGTCCGCAATGATATTAAAATTGGAGATTTTGGTCTAGGTATGATGTCCAGAACTGTCATATATTTTCAATCTGGTTTTGTTTTTTTATTATAATCTTTATCACTATGTACTACTCCATCATAGTGTCGGATAGGATGCAATTATTGCTGATATCTTGTATCCTCCATCATGTTGTATCCTTATTTTATCGTTTATTTTACCTGATTATTTGGAAATTGTTCTCTAAACATGAAGTTTTAAAATGTAATCTATATGGTCCTATGAGCTAGTTTCCTCCCCTTTTGGGGTTGTGTGAGAGTTTTGCTGGCCTTCCAGTGAGAGTTCTTTTTGTTGTTCTTTTTATCTTTATTTGTTGTCTTCTATGCACTTGTCCACTTCGATTTTTCCTTCTCAATATTGTGATGCACAGTTCTTGTATGTGTTTGAGAAAAATAAGTTATATAGAATAAAATGTCATTGTCATTATTTCGTTGTTTCGTGTGGTATTGGCAAATACTACTCTCAATGCATATCCCTTCTGAGTAATTACATACTCCCTCCGTCCCAAAATGATCGCATATCTCATTTTCGTGGAGTCACACTAGTCTGGGTTTGGGCCTAGTTTTGGTTTGCCATGGTGATGTGAGATTGTGTGTGTAGGGGGGGGGGGACCTTGGTTGTACCACCATCCATGGGTTAACTCTTTTATGTGAAGCAAGCACAAAAATGTATGGTTCCTCAGTGTTTGACTTTGTAATAATGGTGCTTCCTCTTCTCCAGAATTGATTAAATAAAATATCAGCTAAAATATATTTTTTTATCATTGTTGTCAGCCAAATTTCTGAAGCTGGAGCAGCTAGATCATGACCAATATCTTCCTACTGAAGCATTGGGTGTTTCAATGGATGGAACAGGTCAAGTTGGTACATATTTTTATACTGCACCAGAGGTAGAGCAGAAATGGCCACAGATTAATGAAAAGGTCAGAACAAATTACTTGGACTTTTATACTGCATATGTTTTAGTATTTATTTTTTCTTCATCATTGCATACAGTGTATTCTCTTATTATCAAAATGAATGCTATTATCTTATTCTCAAAATGAATGCAGAGCTCCTACCAGTGGTTTAAAATTTTGGTGAAATATGACTTGTTATTGTTATTTTTTTAATATGGCAACTAGGTAGAGCCTAAAATTCTAAGTTTACCTTGCTCTTATTTACGTCAATGATCAGGTTGACATGTACAGTTTGGGAGTTATATTTTTTGAGCTTTGGCATCCATTTGCCACAGCAATGGAAAGGCATCTTGTTCTTTCTGATCTTAAGCAGAAGGGAGATCCTCCATTGTCATGGGAATCAAAATTTCCTCGTCAGGCAGTCCTGTTAAGAAGCTTGCTGTCACCAAGCCCATCTAACCGTCCATCTGCTGTCGAGGTCTTGCAAAATGAACTGCCTCCTCGGATGGAAGATGAGTGGCTAAATGGTAAGCCACTAACTTTTGTGTATGACGTCATTACTACCATAAGAACAGATCATGATCTGATCCTTGATTAAGATTGATGACTGCTAAAAGAATTTGGATGAGGAATTTAATATTTCTGCTTTTTTCTTATGACCTTCTACCTAAGGGCCTACTTGTCTGCTATATTGTCCACCTCTGGCCTTTGTCATTTGTGAGTTGATTGGCTGTTTATATGTTGACCGATTGTCTGTGCTCTGTGCATGCACCTGTATGCGTACTTGTTTGTGTGTGCACTGTATTTATTGAATGAATTTATCTGTTTGCCTCCTTTTTTATCTAGGATTTGAACCTAATCTCTGAAGGCTGTTTGTGGTAAATAGACACTGCAACTGCCTTTGAACTCATATATGAAGTGTTGTTCTGCTGTAGCCATACTAGCCTTCTGTGTCTTGTGCATCTCTAAATTAGCCCTATGATTGAAGTGCCATTTTGATCTATGTGACTGATTTATATTACTACTTTTGGCAACTGATACAGATGTACTTAGAATGATACAAACACCAGAAGATACATATGTTTATGACAGAGTTATATCTACAATATTTAATGAGGACAGGTTTGCCAAAATGCAAGGCCAACATGATAGTAGCAAAAAGTCCACTGCTAACATTGATAACAGTGAACTTTTGGATACCATCATTGAGGTTGCCAAGGAGGTTTTCAAGCGGCATTGTGCTAAAAGGTTCCAGATATCACCTTTGCATACTTTGGAATGGAATCTTACCAAAAATAGGTAAGTTATTTCCAGACCACTTAACTGTCTGATGTTTTGTTTGGAGTAATAGTTGATGGATGTTTGATGATCTCATAAGATAGAAACTGATAAGTTGTACCAATTTTTTTACTAATGCTTTACTCTGAAATTTGATCTTATTACTATCCTGGGCAGTCAGCTTGGCCTTACGGGCCATTTCTGTAGTATGAGAGGCCCATTGGGGTTAGGGTTAGAAATAAGATTAACCATCTTGCTTAGAAGTCAAGTGAGCCTCTCTATATATGGAGAGATGCCTCAATCAAATAAAAAAAAAGAAGAATATCAATCTATTATCCCAGCCCCCTTCTAGCTTCTATCCTTCCCCTGTGGTGTGGCTGCTGCCTAGCCACTGGTTGTTGTGCTGCATGGGTAAGAGCCATCCAGATTTGTGTTCATAACAATTGCCTACAATTTTGTAGGGGAAACACGGTGAAAATCTTAACTCAAGGAGGAGAGATGCTAGAACTTTGCTATGAACTGCGAACACCATTTGTTATGTCAATTGCTGCTAATCAGGTCTGTGACAAGTTGTCCTTTTTCTTTCCTCTTGTGTGAGCGTTTATGCTTCTATTTTTGTTCCAATTTTTATATTATGCATATTTTGAGTTTTTAGACTAGTATGGATTATTGCCTTTTTTTTCCTTACAAAATAATTTAGTTGTTAAATTGTTATGTTTCGTCTACCTCCATTTTTCTTTTAACTTGTCATTTTGGACATAGGTCATACTGTCATAGATGACTTCTGCATTATATGTTTAGATCACTAGTTTTTTAATTATATGCACATTTTTTAGAATATATTAGCCAAACCTTTTAATGTGAATGTGCATGCTGTGTGATCGCATTTGCTAGTTCACCTTCTAACGGGTTTAGTGATCTAGGAAAATATTCATTTGTTCAAGGTCAGGTCAACCAGCCAACCATCTAGCCACTGTTTTGGGATTTTCTGGAATAACTTGACACCATTTTGCTTTCTTTCTTGTCTCTCTCCCTACTTGCTCGCAAATTCATCTGCAGACATCATCATTCAAGCGTTATGAAATATCATGGGTTCATAGAAGAGCCATTGGCCATTCGATTCCTTATCGTTTTCTTCAGGTAAATTCTTTATATAGACAGAATTTCCATTGAAACTCGACAATTTTTATACTTTGCAACCTCCACTTTCTACTCTTTTGCTCTCGAAATAATTGAAGAAATCCTTCTGAAACATAATGTTGGTATCCTGTTAGGGTGATTTCGACATTATTGGCGGCACTTCACCAATTCCAGAGGCTGAAATCATCAAGGTAGCATATCTCCACATGGCAACCCATTCTGTTCCTCCACTCTGCAACTATATTCTTGCTACCATTTTGGTTATAGTTTGTCTTCCATTTTGTAATAAAATCATTTGCGAAGAGACAGTTATCTTGGAAGGTCCATTTTAATGTCAAAAATGTAGTTTTGTATTGTCATGTAAATAACTCTGTATCCATGTAATGATAGGTGGCTTTGGACCTTGGGACCCGTTTTTATGATTCCAAGACACTAGTCATACGCCTGAATCATGGTAAACTTGCTGAAGCAATTTGCTCTTGGGCAGGGGTTTCTCAGGATCGAAGACAAAATGTTGCTGAGGTGTGATGTTCTGTCTTACCTCTTACCCTGTTTCTGAAACTTTTGCAATTTTTGTCTTCAATTAGCTGAAATATTTATTTACTGTTTCAGTTTCTATCTTCAACTCTTGTTCAATATTGGCCAAATGAGGCTGACCGCAAGTCACAATGGAGTTTGATTAGGGGGCAACTTTTGCAGGTAAAAGAAGCATTATTCATAGTGTTACAGTACAATGCAATATCAAAGGAGTACTTTTGTGGCTGTTCTTTTTTTTGTAAGAGCATCCTTGATAGCACTACCATATGGAACTTGCAATTAACACACCTGGATGAGTGGTCAATGTGTTCTTCTGTGTTTCTCGTTAGATAAAGGTGCTTGCTTCTCCATGCCCAACCTGTCTTGTTTACCAATGGCCAACTAAAAGATTTGACTTGGACATGTAGAACTGTGCTTTTGTCATAGTAAATATTTTTTCTTGGGAATCTTTTTTGTTTATGTGAAAGTGGTTGTTCTAGGTTATCATGCATATCAGCATATATGAACATCATTTATGGGCCGTTTGGATCCTTCCATTTTGGGGAAATTGGAATCTACTTAGTAGACTAGGCTATTTGGCTTGGAATTTGACATTCCACAATTTTCCAAAGTTCACATATAAGCCTATCTAAAATTCATAGGGTGGGAGATGAAAATTGATTCTATAGATCAGCATGTTATGTTTCTACTACTTTGCAACTTATAACACGCTCTTCAACTCAACTCCCTATGGTAGAAATGCAACACGTAAGTATCTCGTATAGCCCACAATAATATACAAATATATTTCATATACAATCATATTAGCTTAATTAATCTGTGTTCAAATTAAGATTATTAAAACGAATTCAATTCCTAGGATCCAAATGGTGCCTTAGTGAAAATTTAGAATATCACTTAATAGTTTTGATGACATTGGCTGGTTTATCAAATGTTTCAGGATCTTCGTCTTTCTGAAGAAGTTGTTGAGAAGCTACATAAAGCAGATCAGCGGTTTTGTGGCCCTGCAGATCTAGTACTTGCTAGATTAAGAGGGACCCTGTTCTATGGTAGTGGTTCTTAGTCTTTGTTTTATTAGCTGCTAAAGGTGGGAATATTTAATTGTTGCTACTATGTGTTTCTTGTTGTAGATAAATGTGCTTGCAAGGCTCTTGATGATCTATCCGCGCTTCTGAGATGTTTGAGAGTATGGTTGGTAGAAGGACCAATTACTACTATTGATGTACTCATGCCTCCCTCAGAATGTTACTATACAGATTTGTTTTTCCAGGTGAAATACTGTAACCTTACAACCCTAAATTGTTTTGGAACATTTTATAGAACACACTTGGGAGAGAACCCTATTTTGTTCCTCATTATGAAAGTTAACCATAGCATTCTAATGTCATATATATTCCTTATCTTAGTTATTTGAGAATAAATATAGTTGGAAAAGAATAGAAAACAAGATATTGCAATGTTCGTTGCATTTCTCTAGGTTTTCCGAGTTTAGTCTTCAGTCATATGAAATCATATGAAATAATAGGTGGTGTGTCAATATATGCAAAGCATTTGATTAGGAGAAATTTTGCGATGTTCTTCACATTTTGTATGCTTTCCTTTTATGAGTGTTGATGCTTTGCTCCTTTGAAATTTACATCTTGATATCGCACTGCAATTTATCCCATCTCGACACAACACAGGTATACTCAAAAGAAGGTAATCATGGACCGAAGTTCCATGAAAAGTTGCTGGCAGTTGGTGGGCGATATGATGGGTTGGTGGAACAAGCTTGGGATAAGGCATATGTAAGTTGTACTTGATGCCTCCTGTATGTTAAAGGAGATACCTTGAACCATTTATCTTAACAAATAACTACATTTAGATGCCACAAAATCTTAATTTGTAATTGTATAGTGACTTCTCTCAGATGCTGTATGTTATCCCATACTTGCCCAGGGAAGATATATTGTTGCTGCTGCTGCTGTTTTGTCACAAAAAAAAACTTTCATTTTGTGAAAAGAAAATAGATAGATATTGTCCATGATTTCAGTATTTTAATTGTATTTGATATAACCTGTGCAGAAATCTAAATCCCCAGGTGCTGTTGGTGTGAGCATTGCACTTGAGAAATTTCTTCCTAACAATCCTTCATCTGATCTGGGGTTACGAAGGTTACTGTCCAGGTAATCTGAATTGCTAATCCTCCTCCAATATCACTGATTCTAAAAACTCCAATAATTCATATGGTCTATGTTCTAAAAGAATAACTTATAAAATAATTTTTGTGGCCTTCAGGATTGAACCTAGCATCAGTGTACTTGTCTGTTCAAGGGGTGGTGGCGGTCTGTTAACTGAACGCATGGAACTTGTTGCAGAGCTTTGGAAAGCTAACATAAAGGTGGTTCTATAAGGGCCATGTGCAAATATTAGTGTGTACACTGAAGCTATTATGATCACTACTGACGGATTTGCTGTTTTCAGGCTCAGTTTGTTCCTCAGGAAGATCCAAGTCTTCAAGAACAGTATGAATATGCCAGTGATCATGATATTAAATGCCTTGCGTTTATCACTGAATCAGGTCTGTCACAAACAGATCTTGTGAAGGTAAATACATTAAATGTGCCACTGTATTTCGTTTTTACTGTTTCAACTAGTTTCCGTGTATTACAAAAAATACAATGTGAGTAAGTACCTTGCTTTTATCCAATTACTATGTGTATTATTTACTTGTGTGCTGTTTGTTTCTGCTGTATAAACTTTTAAAAGCATTTCTTATCAGTCTATATCTCAACTGTACTTTCTACCTAACAAAACTTCTATCAGCAGCACTGAATCTGTCTGCTTGACTGACTAGGGATTAATGATAAAATTGCCAATTCTATACGTATATCACGTGTTCATAGGAATTCGGTTTGAGGCATCTGAAAATGTTGACACAACTTCCATGTTTTTTTGCTGTTATTCTAATATAAAAATGGGAGGCAGAAACTATCTTATGAAATAGTGAGACTCTCATAGATACATAAAAAGATGATTATTCAGAAATTGGAATGAAAGAAATCTGGGGTTTGCTATTGCTGTACAAACCTCTAATAACTATTCTAAGTGTGGAGGAAGTTCTGATCGATTCTCCCCTTGTGGCATGCTTCAGGTTCGGCATCTTGATTTTAAAAAAGAGAAGGACGTTGAAAGAGAAGGACTAATAAAGTTCCTGTCTGATGCAATATGTTCACAATTCAAAAATCCTACGATCTGGAGCTGACCAACGGCCGACCCAAGTCCTTTGTCGATTTGTTTTCAAGTTCTAGCATGGCATCAAAAAATGGTAGCTTTGTGTCTACATTGCTTGTTTAGAATCTTTATTTATCTGGTATTAATTTGCATCATATTATAAATCCACTCTTTTCAGAATGAGCCAGGATTGTGGTTACCAGTGTCTTTCGAAACTTCCAGGTGAAAGCAATGTTTGCTGTTCGAACATGTGGAGGCACACCGCATTACAGTCATGAATGTTGGCCTCTGCATACGGTAAGGCGGTCGGTGGCTCTCTGCAGGCCCTGTGGCCTTTACTGAAGATGGGTGCGGCCGTGCGGTGATTGGCCAATTGGTGTAATCCCTGGACCTCCTGATTGTCCTCCTGAGGACCAATGCCATGCAGGTTGGCTGGTAGTTGGTGCAATTCTGCAGTTTTGGGGCTATTAGTATTAGATGGATTGATAGGTGCGCGGTTTTCTACAGCAGATCATCCAGTTTTGCCATTATTGTTGCTTCAATAGGACTACCTTGTACATAGTTCATTTAGCGAGGGTGATCCATCATGTACAGGAAAAATGTTACATTGTCGGGTTGCTGATAATGAAATGCTCAATTTTGCAACTCCCTGAGCTAAGACAAAAACAAGGCATGCTGCTTTATTATCACATCAAATATTATATTCGAATGGGCAGTGTCGGCTGTGGCCAACTGGCCATACATTCCCCCTTGTACGCAGCACGACGTGTGCTTACTGCTTGGACTCTGCGCGTGACTATCTGGGACGGTGGTCTGACGATTGTAGCAACCCCAGTGTGAAAAGGCTGGCCGTACTGTTCCGTTGGTATCCACTATCCACTTCAGTGTGACTGAGCACTCTCATCAGACTTCTTGATGCCACGCTGTATTAATTTAGGTAGGGTGCATTCTCCGCGCTTGAACAACCAAACAAGTGAACAACCAACACCTGCACCTGCCTCGGAGAATTCTACAACTCTACTGCAAGCTGCACATGCAATGCAACGACTCGGACGCGGGAATCGTGTACTGGCATCTCCAGCATTATTATGCTAATCCACGATGTCCAAGAGATTCTGGGCAATGGGGACTAATCTACGAAGCCGTAAGTCCATGCACGCCCACCCCAGCTCACGTCCAGCCCAGTGCCGCTGCCGCCCACTTCAATTTCAAGCCTCCACGATGGAATCCCAAAAATAAGCTGCAAACAATCCAGTGATTAGTGAACCTCTCTCACTCCTCTGTCATCACTCTCCAGTCACCAACCAGCCATCGCAGGCTGACCTGCCGGCCTACGGCCTGTCGGCACGTGCGGCCCCACGTGCGGTTGCCCGCGCACCTGTCGCGCCGGCGGCCGTCCATGCCCGGCGATCGGACGGACGACCGTGCTGGCAGCGATCGACGACCGAGATCCGCACCCGACGGTCCCGTGAGGCCGTGGCAGTTTGCTAGTCGACGACGCTCCACGCGCTTTCAGTTGACCTGTAGTTCTCATTCTCATTGCAATTCCTCTCTTTTTCATTTTTCACCATCGGAGCCTTAACTTGGATTTAAAGAGTGCAGACCAACTACCTGCAAGCTGCGAAAACGCGTCCCGCACGCTGCACGCATCATGATAGGGGGGCCGGAGCCGGTCACGGTATAGTATGTTTCTCACCAGTTTGTCCTGTTCCTTCAGATCACATAGAAAACGTAAGTGATGTGCCAAGCCCAACTGCGGCTGCAACAACTCAATTTTAATTACCGTTTCCATTTGGAGACGTGAGGGGATGAACCATCTGTAAATTAGTCTACAGTTCGGCTGATAGCTACTGTAGTGTATTCTTTTTATTCCAGTCTCTGCAAGAGTTTTGCACCTGCCCATAAATACCATTTCAGCTTGAAATTGTATCCACAAATCTTCTTTTAGCTATATATATAGCATTTCCACTGCTCTTTTGGTTGCCTGTATTTCAAAAACATGAACGTGGCTGCAAGTCTTTTATTAGTAAAGATAAAATTGTCGGTCGTGTTCTGCGATAATGTTTTGCTTTGAAAAATAAAGTCAGGTAGGGGCAAATAGCTGTGCTTTTTTTTTTATTTATCTTGGCACCCCCATGTATATGTTTGGTTCAGCGAATTTCAACGTGGCATTAAGTATGAGGAAATATTCACATCAAATACTTCTACACCTCTCAAAAACAAGTAGTAGGATTTGTTAAGGGGCAGACAAATAAAAGGGCAATTGTACCGTTTTCGTCTACAGATAAGATATACTCCCTCCGTCCCCAAAATAAACGACGTTTTGGATTTTCGTGCCACAAGTTTGACTCGATTTGTAGAAAATACGTAGAAGATTTAAATCTTCAAATAAATTTGTTAAAAAACTAGATCAAAAGATCTTTCCAATGATACTAATTATGTAATATAAATATTAATCCTATTTTAGTATATAATTGCCGCATATGTTTTTCGAAGCGAAAAACGTCGTTTTTATTTTAGGACGGAGGGAGTATGGTGTTTCCTGAAGTTTTATCTGCTAGAAAGTCTATGTCACATGCCTTTTTCTCCAGAAATATATATATGTATTAACCGACATGACTATATATACTTCCGTAGCATAAAACATGATTCCGGCAAAGTGCAACGGTACATGTACTTATATATCATAACAAGTCAGACCAAAACCAGTTGAAACTCAAGTATACCTTTTCCGTCTGTCGTTTCATGGTACGTTTTCACATGAAACTTATCTTGCTCACTGCAAAAATGCAATACCCCTTACATCCCGGCGAATAAGGGTCAAGCATGTCGTGTTTACACCGTTTCTTGTGGCATAGTAGACTTCTACCTTTATTTATCACGAAGTCAACTTGATGTGGAAACAAAAATAAGTCCCTGCTGCAACGGCTCTTCTGACATACAATACAGGTAAAGTCTAGTGATTCCTTTCACTAACAAAGAAACTAACAAGCCGAAATTGTGGTATAAATGCAACCATGGTCCATTGGAAAGCTTTGCTTGTAGTTGTAGCACACCACCGCCAGAAGGCAAATACAGTTGCAAGCCCACACGCACACGGTGTCCACCATGCTATCATCGTCGTCCTCCCCTCTCGTTAAGCTGCCTCTCCTGCCGCGCGGCCTCCTCTCGTACCTCCCCACATCCATCCTCCCGAGTGGCCGCGAGAGCACTGCCACCACGCCCACCGCCGACGCACCCTCCACGCCGCCTTCTCCCAAGAAGATGTCGTCGTCATCGTCTGCACCGCAGCAGCAGCAGCAAGCGGGGGACGGGGGGGGCATCAGCAAGAAGGCCGACACGGCGGAGCTGGCGCGCGTGTTCGAGCTGTTCGACAAGAACGGCGACGGGCGCATCACGCGGGAGGAGCTGGAGGAGTCGCTGGGCAAGCTGGGCATGTCCGTGCCGGGCGACGAGCTGGCGTCCATGATCGCGCGCATCGACGCCAACGGCGACGGGTGCGTGGACGTGGAGGAGTTCGGGGAGCTCTACCGCGGCATCATGGCCGGCGACAGCGACAGCTGCGCCAACGGCAACGGGGAGGAGGAGGAAGCTGGTGGCGGCGAGGACGCGGACGAGGACATGCGGGAGGCGTTCCGGGTGTTCGACGCCAACGGCGACGGGTACATCACCGTGGACGAGCTCGGCGCCGTGCTGTCGTCGCTGGGCCTGAAGCAGGGCCGCACCGCCGAGGAGTGCCGGCGCATGATTGGCCACGTCGACCGCGACGGCGACGGCAGGGTCGACTTCCACGAGTTCCGCCAGATGATGCGCGCCGGCGGGCTCGCCTCGCTCGGGTGACCCGTGACCGTGTCCGTCGTCCCGCTGCACCTGGCTTGCTATGGTGGAGCGCCCGCCGTGCACTGCATCTGTATGCTTGCTTGATTCGTACGTACTAGAACCTGTAGATATTGCTTTGGAGCGGAGCGGAGCGGTGGGAAGCTCACGTAACCACTCTGTTCCATCTTCTTTTGTTGTTTTGTTCGTTGTTAGAGTTGATGGGCTTGCTAATTAACTGTTGTAATGGTTGTTACTCGTAAGAATTGCTCGGGGACAAGGTTAATTTCCCCTGTTCTATTCAGGTCTTTCTTGTATCATGGCAACTGGCCTGTGCCAATAAGCATCTCTAGTCTGCAGACTGCATGCATGGCAAGAATTATGCTTTCTGAACATGTCGTCAGAATCTTGGTTGCTGTTATTGGTACCGGTTAGCACGCTAAGCAAGCATTCGAAAGAGGGACAAGTAGCACTAGCAGGTTGAGAAAAACGCCACTGTTCCATCGAAGAGCAGTTGACATGTCCGCTCAACCAATCCTCTCTCTCTCTTTTACCCCTCTCAAGCAACTAGCTTAGCTTGCCGCTTAGGCTTGTGATGTGCACGATGCGCCACGACGAGCAACGGGTTTTGATCGGTGGCCTCTCCAGTTTCAACGGAGCGGGACAGAGAATGAGCATCCGGCATCCCGTTTGCCGTTCCCCTCGAAAAAGCTCGGTTTGTCCCTGTGCCATACGGTGGTGGAATCACTGGGATCCCCATCCTGGGCCCCCGGCGCGCTGCCGGCAGCGTACCATCCA
Source organism: Hyparrhenia diplandra (assembly GCA_015847255.1). Classification (NCBI taxonomy): domain Eukaryota; kingdom Viridiplantae; phylum Streptophyta; class Magnoliopsida; order Poales; family Poaceae; genus Hyparrhenia; species Hyparrhenia diplandra. Next base: position 125,217 of record JADLZK010010100.1, on the reverse strand, counting down.
CGCCAGTGCTCGAATCTGCGACGGCCGTCCATCCCCACGGCCTCGCCGCGGCACCGGCCGGTCGACGACACAAGCACCCACACCCATTACAGGACGGGGACCGCAAGCCGGCCGTGCGATGCGAAACTAACCAACCAACCGCGCGCGGGAGCGTGCCAATGCCATGTGAGCCGTTAGCCCCGCGCGCGCCCCTGCCCACATGCCCACGCCACGGCCCGCGCAACGCGATGCATGTCTCCAGGGCGCGCCGGCCGCGCGGCTCGCTCAGCCTTCGCCACCAGGCAGCGCTTTGGGCATCGGGCCGCGGCGAAGGAGGGCGGCGGGTCCGGCTGAATGAAGACAAGAGTTGCTGCCCGGTGGTCTGGCTTGCTGGATCAACTTGGAGACGTGACAACACTTGACTTGGTCCCCGGATGCCCGAGCGAGCTGGAGCTGGACCGTTTTGGACGTCAACCTTCTGATGGAGCAGCGGTGGCCACCGGCGCCGGGCATGCTCTCCTGGTCGTTGAGGCAAGGCTTCCCACGGGCCTTTTGTTACTGTTGGATTGATCAGTGATGCGATGCGAGAGCAGACGAATCCGTCTTACAAGCCCGCTCGATCTGGTACTGCCGGATTGGTCAGCGGCTGCGAGTGTCCTCTGAGCCAAGGCTGATTGACAAGGACATTTAGATTGACTCCACTATCGTGAATCATGAGAGCCTTTTCAGGTGTATGAGTCCCACGAGAAGGTTTCAACTCCCTGCTTTACCCGTTCAAAGGTCAGGCTTCAATCGATCGGTGACTTCCCAAAAAGTCTTGGGTGGCTGGGGGTGGCTGCGCATCATTTTGCATGTCAATTTGTCAACATCAAGGCATTAGCAGAACAAGTATATATGCAAGGAGACCATGTTGTAAGGGTTGTGGTAAAATGTCACATCGGATATTTCGACACACATTTAAAGTACTAAATGTGGACCAATTACAAAATAAATTATAGATTTTGTCCGTAAACGACGAGACAAATTTATTAAACCTAATTAATCCATCATTAGAGCATGTTTACTATAGCAATTTAGTGTCTAATCATGGTCTAATTAGGCTCATTAGATTCATCTCGTTATTTACAAGCTAACTGTGTAATTGGTTTTTTATTTCGTCTAGATTTATACACCATACATGTGCCACAACATTCGATGTGATAGTTTTTTGAAGTTTGCATTTTGGATCTAAACACAGCACACTCGGAGGGAGGAGAGGAGAGAGGAGTCAAAGGCAAATGCTCGGAGGAAGGAGAGGAGAGTCGAGTGAGAGGCTAATCCACTTAGACACAAGAATTAGGAGAGAGCAATATGTTGCCTATGTGAATCTTTAGTTTGGGTCACACGATTTTCTAGCAGTTGGATCTGCGTCTGCTTTCCCATCTGTCTTTTGCCGCCTTGTCCGTATGTATCTTGCCTTCTATTTTCTCTTGGGTTCTTCAAAGTTTCTTCTTTCCTTTTCTTGTGGAAGTTTGCCGGAAGGTCGCAATGACATCATGTGTCCTGTCTATTCCACAACTCAACAGAACAGGGGTAATCCTACTAAAGCTAGTGATATACTAAATTAGCAGATATCAAGATCATTATTAAAATCTTTACGCCAATTGCTTCCCCGGCAACAGCACCAAAAAGTTTGTTGACGTTTGTTAAGTGCTATAAGAATAAGAAGATTCTGCAAGCGCACAGAACATCAATGTAGCTTTTCCCTAAGGAAATATTCTAGGGTATCGTATCCACAGGGAAGCTTTGGCTAAAGAATTCTAATAACTCACAATCATGTATCTACTAACTTAGTAAACCAACTAGACTAAAGTGGGGTAAGTGATAAACGAAATATAAACAAGACTATGAATACTAAGCATAAAAGTAATCTACTAATAATGACTAAAAGAATACTATGATAAATGAAAAAGCTTAGCTAATCAAGAGGACAACGGGAGAGACAAAGGTTCCTAATTACTTCTCTAATACTTTGGGTCTAAGGTAACTAAAATATGGATAAATATAGTAATCACACAATAACACTTCGGGACATCAAAACACTAGCCACAGAAAGGGGTGAGAAGGGGTCTAGGAAGCTCTGACTAAAGTCCTACAAACACCACCCCGAACCTGGTGGAATATGTCGGCCATCAGGGCTGTCACCACGTGGGGCTACCACAAACTATCCGTAGGGTTGGGTGCAATCTCAGGTAATCTCTAGTCTAGACACCATGACTACACTATCAATTACTACTCTAATCTCATGAAAACTAGAGCACTCGATGCGAGCGAAGATCCTATGCTAAAGCATAAATACTACACTAACCATAAATGTATGAAAGGCATAAAAGTAAATAGAGAAGATAAATATATTAAAGCTTAAGTCTTGTAGAGAAGATACAAAGACATTCCATACTCTGAAGACTCTCCAGAGCCGGAGCGCAGCTCCGCTCTCCCTAACTCTCAACTAGATCTAATCTATTACATTGAAGAGTCTAACCCTATATCTATATTGAGAAGAGAGAGTTCCTTACACTGGGATCCCTCTCTAATCAATATTGAATTCTATCTAATGAATTAGAGTTTCAGGTGGGGGGAGGTCTGCCCCTGTATTTATAGTCCTGAGCGATGAATCTGAGACCTTGGATCAAACCGACCTAAAATCGACATAAATCGATGGCTAGTATGAATTTTATGGTTCCCATAGGTCGGTGGAGGAAGCTTCCAGAAGCTGGGCCCGAGATTCCTCTGGAGGGTGCCGCCCGGCACCACCCTGTGACATGTGGGCCCATGCTTCGATGTGGTGTTCTCTAGTGTCTTCTAGACCCCTGGAATTTATACTAATCGCCCTGATTCAGTCCTTTTCTTCTATTTCTCTATTTCTCCTCTTTTCTTTATTATTCTGGAATATTCCGGAGTTCTCCTGCAAAACTGAGTGTACACCAAAACTTGTGGAATCCATTAGTAATAATAATAATTTATATTATTTATCCATGATTTAGTAGGAAAATAAATACTTAATTTTTGACGATAACTACCGTCAACACCGGATCAATTTGCGGGCGGTATGTGAGAACACTTGACTTGGTTCCCTGGATCCCCGGATAGGGTGCCGCGCATCAACCTTTTGACAGAGTGGCCGGTTTGTGGCTATCGGCGCCAAACATCTTTGGTGCATAATGTAGGATTGCTTTGGACGCCTAAAGGGCGGTGAATAGGCCTGTTTCAAAAATCAACTCGAAACACTATCAGAAACTCAAGCAGCACTGTCGAGCACCCAAGCACCACTGCCGCACATGCAGAAAATATTAGCACATAGTTTAAAAACTGTCCAACAAAATTTAGATCGAATAAATTCCTTAGCTTCCTAGACAAGTAAAGAATACAGATCGAGAGCTAGAATAAGTAGATTGGGCGTCACAAGATAGATCGACCTCAAACCCTAACTTCCTCAACCACAACAACAACAACAACAAGTATGAATAAAGATTGCAGCAAGCACACGGTGACATAAGGATTTATCCCGTGGTTCAGCTCATCACCAAGGCTTGCCTAAGTCCACGTTGTTGAGGTTCCCACAAAGGGATGACCTCAGCACAAAAGTTTGTCTCTTTTCCTCGTTCTCAAGTCAAGAGAGTGAACTCTTGAGATGGGGAGTGATTGTATTAGTTGCAAGAGAGTATTACAAACCTCCCAAGGCTGCCACATGAGTTGGCAGGCTCAAGGGCGACGCACTAGCCGGCTAGGAGCAAAGCTCCATGAGTAAAGAACCAAAATTGTCGGCCAAAGTGCGAACCAAGTGCTTCTAATCGTTGAGAATCAGTGGATATGCTCTCTTGTCGAGTTTGGAGCTCTTTTCTCTCAAGGATTGATGGGGAAATCAATGGGGAAAGATTGAGGAAGGGAGGGCTCCAATGGTGAGAGAGATAGTGCACTTGGGGGTGTTCTGTCGAAATGAGCAGAGGTGGAAGAAGAGGTAACCGTTGAGGGAGAGAGAAGGAGGTATAAATACACCCCTCTCCAACGGTCAGATTAAGTGTGGCACTACCGTACATAATTGAGCGGCACTGCCGCTCAGACCAAGTCAGTTGAAATTGGAAACTATTTGGATCCTGACTTGGTTTGGAGCTGAAGGTTGTATGGATGTGAAAATGAGCACTTGGTTGCATGTTTTGACACAGAGGTTTGTGCCCCTCTTAATAGTACGGTGATTCCTATACTCAATTTCAAATTATAAAAGAATTATAAACCTCCTTGAGTGGAATCCCATCATCAATTTGAATTGGGGTACTCTTCTGTTAGGTTGCAACATCCTCCTTTAGCTAAAACCTAGTTGTCATCTTGATAAATCTTATTAGTCCTCTAGTTAGATTGTCATCAACGCTAAAACCCACAATAGGGCTTGATTTCACTCACACATAATCCGTCAACGGTTGATTTGTGCACCCTCCGGTCTCTCTTTGTTATTGTTGGATTGGTTTGTGAATTGGGTCTGTGATGTGAAAGCTTCCTTTAACACAACAAACCCATCTCAATTTGTTCGTCCCTAAATATTTGTCGTTTGTGCTTCCTAATAAACAACTTCAATTAAATATATATTAAGAATCATTCATATTTATAGTACATAATTAGTTTGATTAGAAATATATTTGAATCTAGTTTTTAACAAATTTATTTGGAGATACCCAGACATGTTTTGAAGGTATATTGGAAAAAAGATGACAAAATTCATTAATGGAAGAAGGAACTCACCTAACTAGTTTTCTTGTGAGGCACCTAGATAGTTTTTAAAGGTATAATCGATGTCTTATGGCAATGAGTAGGATCCTTATTATAGCTACACAAAATATAGGGTGGGTACTGTACACTGATATCTAAGTCTTTTCCACCATCATCTAGTGGTAGAGGACGATCTTTTGTATCAAATGTTTCCTGTTCTTGGGTATCAATATGTATCATCATGGTGTCTATGAAGGATTCCTATAGTGGAATGCACTGGCCTAGGTGTGTTCATCATAGGAAGTATATCAACTGAATGTGTTCCTGAATCACTCATCTATTCCTAGTTTCTCATCATTGTAATATGGTGAGCCTCAAAACGCAAAGGTTTGTCTTGGTCCATTTCATGGAATGACTCGAACATCTAATCTTTAATCGGATCATTTCTTAATAAATCCCATAATTGTATGATGAAGTTGGTCATGGCACCAAGAACACCACGTCTATTATTTATTGTCATGAAGCGATACAGGACGTCAAAAGCTTTGTACAGGTGACATGGACCAAGTCGTACATTCTTAGGATTTGCGTAATTTCCACCCCTGGAATTACAATCTAAATTCAATTTGTCTTTATATAAGGTGTATGATTCTACACTTGGATATGTGGTTCTTTTCTATATTGTTATCCTTAACTCTATGACACAATTGTTAACGACAACCCCTTTATAGCTCCATGAAGCCTCCCCCACTAAACACAGTAGACGTTCTCTATATCTAATGTAGTGAAGATAGACCGATGGTGGAGAAACACATGTTTGCTGAAAATTACTTCTATTCCATCTATACCTCCTCTCAGAGTGTACCCATGTCCACAACCTATGAGTAGCAACGACAAATCTAAAGTGCTGCCTTAACTCATTAACAAACTTCAAATCAAGATCAAGAATGGAATAATTTAGAACAGGATCTATGACAATAGAGATTACAACACCAGGATTTTTGATACAAAGTGCTTGAGGCCCTCCTGATTGCATGCTATGGTAGACACATTCACTTGAGGCCCTCTGATTGCACAACCTAATGCAATCCTTTCGCTATACCCTCACCGGCTAAGGTGAAGTAGAGACACTCCTCCAAGTTAAAAGTCCTGCTCAGGTGGTAGTCCCATACAGAAAAGAGTAGGTGGAGAAGCATCATGAGAAATCAGTGAGGGAAGCTTTCCCTTGCTCTTGGGTTCTATTTATAGAGAAGGTGGGAGGAGGAAATCTTCCTCCCTTTGGTTCATAAATTTACATATAGGTCCCGGGATGCATTAGGCATTAGACCTTTTTACATGTAGGTCGCTGCCCCTATCCCCAACGGTAGCCCCTTAGTCACTAGTCTTTGGATGGTACAACAAAGCCTAGTTGCAACAATAATGGAAAAAGGCCCGAGAGTACAATTCTCTAGTCAATCCTAGTCTTAGATGAGTGTCCCCGAGAAGAAAGTGCTTCAGCAGCGAGTGTCGGGGGCCATGATATGATGATGATTTGTCGATTGTGAAGGTTGATGACTTAGGTCTTGCTCGACTCAGCTGTTGTGAGTATCTTCACCTTGTTGCAATCAACTCCTTGGAGACCAGTCATAGTAGGGGAAGCAGTCGAGATCATCAGACATAGACAAACGCGGGAGTTGGAAGGCTTGCCTTCTCCGGCTCATGAGCAGCAAGCCCGCAAGCATGACTTGTCCTCTAGGTTGAATTGGTCCCCCAATGCACCCCTAGCCCCTCTTGGCTGGTGCTTTGAGCAGGGGTGAAGGTAGGTTGTAAGCAGTGGGTGCACATGCACCACCCAAAACACTGAAAAACAATAACATTAGTTAAAATTTTACCATATATGCATCCCCCATAAAACATATCTATGCACCTACAAGACAAGTGTACCACCCTCAAATTTTCTCTAGCTTCGTCACTGCTTATGAGCCGGTGGGGGCTTTGTGACTAGTTGTTGACGATGTTGACTGATGAGGACATGAGACCTTTAGATGCGATCATTGATTATAAGGTGAGCTCGTTTCCACATTTGCTTAGTGATTTTTGGTACAACTCACTTAGTTCTACAATACATGTTCCTATTTGATTGTTGGTACAACTCACTTAGTTCCTAGTAGATGTCCTTATTTGATTGTAGTTATGCCTCAAAGTGCAAGAATTTGCGTGTGGGGGCGTGCTAGTGGCCCAGTGCCATGTGAACATGCCCACGCCACAGACGTGTGACGCCATGCATGCATGTCTCCAACGCTCGCTCACTCGCCTTTCGCCAGCAGTCAACACTTCGGGCATCGGGCCGCGACGAAGGAGGGCGGCAGGTCCGGCTGAATGGAGACATGAATTGTGTAACTTTCCGAGACATGAATTGTGTAACTTTCTGCTCGGTCGGTCTGGCTTGCTAGATCAATTTGGAGACGTACGGGACAACACTTGGCTTGGTCCCTGGATGCCTGAGCAAGCTGATGGACCTTTTGAACAGGGTGTTGCACATCACCTTTTGACGGAGCGGCCAACGTGGCTACTGGCGCCGGACATGCTGGTGCATAAATATATATTAAGAATTGTTAATATTTATAGTACATAATTAGTATCATTAAAAAATATATTTGAATCTAGTTTTCTAAGAAATTTATTTGAAGATACAAATGTTGCACATATTTTATACTAAATCTGTTTCAAATTGTGGTTCGTTTGATTTTTTCAACTCTAACTTTGACTACTCGTCTTATTTAAAATTTTGTGCAAAATATCAGTTCTTTTGTTGTGGCTTGCTTTATCAACAAATGGTTTTTAAGAATGACTTAAATTTGATTATTTTTGTGCAAAATTTTTTGAATAAGACGAGTGGTCAAACTTAGAGTCAAAAAAAGTCAAATGAAATATAATTTGAAACGGAGGGAGTACAAATCAAGTCTCGGTGCGTACCAACGGTGACAAATAAAAAGGGACGGGGAGTACTTACCAGCCCGGTCTGGTACTGTCCGATTTGTTAGCGCCGCGAGTGTCCTCTGAGTCAAGGCTGGTTGACAAGGATGTTTACATTGACTCCACTTTCGTGAATCATGAAAGCATGAGCATTTTCAGGTGTCTGACCACGACAAGGTTTCAACTCCCTGGTTTACCCGTTCAAAGGGCTTCCCAAAAGTCTTGGGTGGACTGGGGCTGGCTGCGCATCATTTGCTTGTCCATTTGTCAACATGAAGGCACTAGCAGGTGCCTAATGGGATCCATCACCATCTTGCTTTAGTTGTGGAATCGGTGTCGGATTAACTAGTGACATAAAAATCTTTCCCTTCCCCCAATCGTGATTCCCCATTTCCACTATCAACTGCCAGCAGCGTACTGGAGCCGTCAAAGGGAGGTGATCACTCAAAATGTGCATCCTCTACTCGAATCCAACTCTCAGAGATGGTAACCTTGAGCTAGTCAGTCTCATTTTTAGTCAATTTTCTGCTATCACTCTTCATTCAATCAAATGGTTAAAAAAGCTTACCAGTGTCTTACCAATAAAGAAAGGCAAAATAGCTATTTTGATCTTTGAACTTTGCAGCAAAGGATTAATTTTGTCCCTTAACTTTTAGATTGGCCAATTTAGTCCCTCAACTTTCGGTTTTGGACCAAATCCATCCTTGTGGTGATATGGTATTCTATATTAGCATAAGACAAATGCAAAATGGCCTTTTTACCCTTAGCTCATGTTGGTCAAACATATATGTCCTCATACTCTCTTAATACATATACAGGTAATAATATATTTTTTAGCTAACACAAAATATAGTTTCTAAAAAATGTATCTGCTTGTATTTTTTAAAGCCATTCATTCGAATTTGATAGATAAAATTGTATGTGCTCAAACATATATTTACTTTTAGTATATGTAAAACTTCAAGGGTAAAATAGACATTTGATGTTAGTTTCATGTTAACATGGAGCCCCATATAAAACATAAGGTGTTTGGCTCAAAATTAAAAGTTGAGAGGCTAAACCGACAAATCTGAAAGTTAAGAGACGAAGTTGACCCTAACTATTTCGCCGTAAGAAATAGAACCAGCCCAGGCCTCAGTTCAGCCTCTGCCAGAGGAAGCCCACAAGGAGAGTTCCTTCTACACCGGCCTGGACGGTTGGGCCTACCCAGCCGCGGGCCACACTTATGTCCACTCGCGCCGCAATGCCGCCGCAAAATGGGCCTTGTCGGCCAGACGGCCCAGCAGAGCTGCACGCCGGCCTTCTTCAACCTCACGCACTCGCCTCTCACTCGTTGGCCGCCGCCGCCGCTTCTCACTCGTTGGCCGCCGCCCACTTGCTGGTCGTCGGCCGGAGAACTGGGGTAGCAGTGGTGCTCGCCGGAGGGGGCCTAGGGCAGCCTCCCAAGCTCGCCGGTCGGTCCGCCTCTGTCTCCCTCCCTACTTCGTGCCTGCGTCCTGCTGCCCGGTGATGGCCAGCCCTCTCCTCCTGCTCCGGCGGCATACAAGGTTGTGGCAGCGACAGGCACCACGATCTCGCTCGATCTTCCCTTCGTCTTACGGTGGGAGCTTGGCGTCTTCCCATGGCCCATGGGACGCTGGAGCTGCTCGCGCATCTGCCCAGTTCACCATCGTAAGAGTCAGACAAACCCCATTCATCCTCCTGCCCTGATTATTACCTTATTAAGTGGTCGATGCAAATTTAGTGAGCTGATGATGGAGATGTTACTGTGTCCAGACTTTGTTTTCGGTTGCTCCTGTGCCGTTGGTCTGTGATGAAATTATAGAGCCCCCCGGGGCATAGTTGCATCAAATGTTTGTTGAAATGCCGGAGAGGGGAACCTTCGAACGCAGTTTATTGCTTCCAGCCACGTTTTTACCTTTGTGATCTATAGTTTATCTCTGCCTGTGCACACCCATACCAATGAGCGCATTCTGATCCTCAGTGGTGGATCAGTTCATTATTGAAGCAATTCACAATTCTGCAGTTTTCTTGTTTTACATGTGCTGATTCTGTTCTAGTTATACTTTCCACAAGGTTTTCAACCGAGATGTTGGGTTCTTCCGTTGGTTGCATAGTTGTAACATTCAATCCTACCACTGTATCCATACAAGTCGATCAGTCAATAGTGGAAATCAGGCTACTGTGGTGCCTCAACAGAATCCAGGAGTGTCTGTACCAGTTGATGATTCTGGTGAACCAAAACCCAAGAGGAAAAAGCTGAAAGGAAGGAGGGCAGTAACAAGATTTTTGAAATCCTTGAGATGGAAAAAGAAAAAGGAGATTCAAAGAATGACTGTGGAGGAGAAGATTTTGTACAAACTGAAGCTAGTAAGTTGCATTGCTATTCCATCCATACCTATCTATTTGTTTTGTAGTAAGTTGCATTGCTATTCCCTCCATACCTATCTATTTGTTTTGATAACACATAACAGTGATTCTTTAAAATAAAGATATGAAGTTTGCTTACATTCATGTGAGGTAGCTTGATCTCCAATGTTCCTATTCATCCTTTGGCATTTGTTGAGCCTTCACTCTAGCAAGAAACTGCTCCGTATGCATCTATCATTCATAATCACTCTGTCCTGAATGTATTCTATGTTTTCTTGGATTTTCCGTAAAGGCTCGAAAGAAGGAAGAGCGGCTTGTTGCAGCACTGAAAAAAATTGAACCAGAAGATCCATCAGAACCTATGCATGATCCCGAGGTGCTTACACCTGAAGAGCACTTCTATTTCCTCAAGATGGGCGAAAAATGTAAAAACTATGTGCCTGTTGGAAGACGTGGAATTTACCAGGGAGTGATCTTGAACATGCACTTGCATTGGAAAAAGCATCAAACTCTCCAGGTAATTGTGAAGACATTCACGCCAGAGGAGGTCAAGGAAATTGCTGCTGAGTTAGCCAGACTAAGTGGTGGGATTGTGCTTGACATTCAAGATGGGAACACAATTATCATGTACAGAGGGAAAAACTATGCACAACCACCACCAGAAATCATGTCTCCAAAAGTTTCACTCTCTAGGAAAAAGGTACGTCTTTGGCATCATTGTGCAAGGAAAGACTTCAACATCTTTACCATAGGATATATGTTATAGTTGGGTACAAAACATTAGAACACTAGTAATAGGACAGTTCCAAGAAGTTCAAGCAATATGGGCCACTGTTAGGGTTTCCTAAATTTTTTAATTTGTTTCAACAAGTTATATATCAATGTCACTGTATTACAGAATCGGAAACATATCCAGCCAATTTTATAGAGGCAAGGGTGTTTCGAGGTGTAAATTAATAATATACTAAAGCATAGATAAATAGTTGTCCTTTTTTCTCTCTAAAAGTTTTTTTGTTCATCATATTTATTGTTTTGGAATTTTCAATTAGGCACTGGATAAATCCAAATATATGGAAAAGCTCAGAGCTCTTAGGCGGTACATTCCCAGGCTTGAGCAGGAGCTTGAAGATCTTCATGCGCAGATGAAGTTAGCTGGAGAGCATAAAGGACAAAGTGTAGGGAAATATGTTGCTTCAATTTCACACAATACAAACAGTATGCCAGCGAGAAAAGAACTTTCTAGTTCAGTTCACAGCAAAACAGTATCTGATCTCCTGTCAGGAAGTGTAGAGGGATCCAATAGGTTAGAGGATGAAAGTTATGACGTTGAGGACGACTCTGCTTCAGAGTCTTTGTTATTTTCAGAGTCTGAGGATCTCTCTGACATTTTTGAGACAGAATCAGAGGAGCAGGAAGAGGACAACAAGGATCGCCCCTTGTATCTCGATAGACTGGATAAGTTTCCCTCAGAAAAAAATGATAATGAACCAGATGATTTCGAGGAGCATCTACGGAAAATCGCTTCACTTTCAGATAAGACTGATTCACCTTCAAAAGAACTGAAAGTGTCAGAGCTCGATGAGATTGATAAAATCTTTCTGAGAGCTAGTTCATTGTTGAAGAAAAAGTGAAAAACTGGGATTTGTATATGACGATCTTCATACTTATATGCACTGCAAAAATATTGTGCAGTTTTAGTGGCATCTTCCGAAAGAATTTACAATCATCAGTTATAGGGCCAACCCTCACTATCATTTTACAGTGATCATGACAAAACTGGAAATTCAGTGGGTTCATTTGAATTCGATGACTGGTAGCTTTGATGTCATAGAGCAGATTCTTAAGGTTTCATGCTAATGTAAGTGCTAATGTTTCTAAAGCCTTGAAGATATGCGATTATCCACTCATACAAAAGTATTGCTTCATTTGGTTCTAATATTAATATTTCTTTTTACTAGAGCTAGATTGTGTGTAGTGCCGGTTGATCTCCCAGTATTGTTAGCATAACATTTCAGGTTTGTAACAAGAAACTAGCTAATTTGTAATGATGGCTTGTGACTGAAATAAACCGTGAACAGATTGTAAAAGAACAAATTAAATTATCGAATGTTCAGATCTCGGTGCTTCCGAATGATCACGCTACACTGCATTTTTAGTCCAATGACAAGTCTGTCCTGTTAATCAACAGCGTATTTGTCAGTTTGACCGTGTTCAGGCGACAAAAAGGTTCAGCTGATGCAAGTTTGATATCACTTGTACGCTAGCTGAAGAAAATTTGTACAAGTGAATTCATCTCATACATCAAACCGATCTCATTTATCAGGCTGAAAGTATGGCCTTGCCTTATATAATTACATTACATATGTCCAGCGTAAGCGTCAGTTCATCTCATGATGGCATACATACATACATATTTTTGCATAATACACACACATCACATGACAGGAGAATCATGCACAAGATCTCTCGTCTCAGCCAAGATCAGGAACGATGAAGTAGTCTTCTTCGTCGTCAGGCACCTCCATCCGTGGCTTCTTGCTCTGGCGCGCTGTTGCGTTCGTCTTGTAGAACCCGGCGTTGCTCGCGAAGAGCTCGGGGACCTCCGCCGTAGTGGTTTTGGCGGGCGAATGGGCGTGGAACAGGTCGATGTCCGCGAACCACTCCAGCTCCTTGAACCCAAGAGGCGAGTCTTTCTGCAACAGCGAACATAATTAAAACAGACGAAAAAATTGAGCAAGGACGTGAAACACTTGCGCTTGATTTCTAGTCCTCGCTGTCAATCAGGTTCTTGCCTTGTCGCTGGATTCGTAGTCCGACAGCTGCAGGAGGTCCTCGACGGCCCAACCGGACGGCGGCAGGAACGGCGACGACGGCACCTCCTGCGGCAGCGTGTCCTTGACAACCGTCGTTGTCTTGGTGGCTTCGCCGGCAGCCGGCGCTTTGACGGCCGCGGGCTTGAGCTGCCCTTGGGCGGCGGCGGCGGGATGCCCTCAGCGGCAGCGCCGCAGACGGAGCTGAAGCCGACGCGGATGCCGGTGGCGAGGTAGCGCTGGTGGTTGCCGGAGAGCGTGCCTGGGACGTGGATGGGCTCGTCGCAGTCGCGGCAGAAGAGCGCCCTGTCCTCGACGCAGAAGATGAAGGCCGGCTTCTCCTGGCACACATCGCAGCGCGGGAGGCTGCTGGCGCTGCCGGCGTCGCCGAGCGCGAGAGGGAGCCGCTGGTGCTTGCTGGCGAGCTTGTTGGCGGCGTGGATCTCGACGTCGCAGCGCGCGCACAGCGCCGCCTCGTCGGCGCAGCACACCACCGTGGCCGCCGCGGCCTCGCACGCGTCGCACTGGATCCTCATGCTGCCTGCCGCGCGCCCGTCGATCACCTAAAAAAAATCAGCACGGAAACTGGCGTGGTTGGCGCGTATAAATTCCGGCGCGCGGTGGGTGTGGGCGGAGGGACCCGGACCAGGCGGACGGGGGCTGGCTGTGTGGACGAGAGGCGCAGTTGCTTGGCGGCTGCAAGCGGGGAGTATCTGCTCGGGACCGCGGGCGCGAGATTTTGATTTGATCGGCCGATGTGTGGGGCGAGACGATCTTTGCGTGGAATTGGAGACGAGGAAATTGTGGCCACTTTCAAGTTGCACTTGCGCGCGAGCGGGACCAGCTGGTACCGGTACCGGTAGCGACCTGGTTCTCCGTTTCGGGCGGGGATTTTCTTTCTGTCCATATGGTCCGCCAGTGTACCTGGTACGGCGTGGCCGTGGACAGGGGGAAATCCGTACGCGCCACACGTTTGAGATATGTGCCATACTGTCGACAAGTGAGTGCAACAGCTCAGCTTTTGCGTGAATTGGAGATAGAAAAGGATCGAAGGGGATTAAATCTACTGTAACTCAAGTCAAGTCTTACTCGTCTTCAATGATCTTTTTTCTCTTTTCTTTAAAAGAGAAGGAGAGCTACGGTTCTTCACTTCTTTGTATTAAGGTAACTACTAGTATAGTTTAACGGTCTCACATGAGGCGAGTCAAAGGCTTCGAAGCGAAAACCGATGCACACCATATCAACTCACACTAGACCAGGGCATCATGCACCAAGGCTATGTATGGCTTCTAAGGGATTATGGAAGTTGGCTTCCATAAGCTAGCCATCTAGGGCTCCAAATGTACAGAGCTTACGAAATCTAGAGAAAACTAGATTGTGGAATACGGTAAGCTAGACAAACCTCTACTTTCTAGACTTCAAAGAAAAATACCGTGCCTCATAGAAAAGAAGTTCCATAAGGATATATTGGTAATTTATTTTAAAGAAACAACTTATCTCCACTTCATAGCCCGGTTCTATTTGGCACGTATTTACTTGTGGCCAAAATAATAAACTTACGCTAAAACTAAACGATGTGCTTTTCTAGGCGCTTCTCCCTTGGCTCCATTTATATTAAAACGCAGAAATTAGTTAGGCCAATTTAATTAATCTGTATGATGTATCTAAACAAGACCAATGCAAGGACCGAGAGAGCGACGGGACGGCGAGCCCCCATGGCTGCCGATCCCCAAGCACCACCGCAACTCCGGCGCGCAGGCCTGCTCCTCGCCGACGAGGCCATCGCTCAGGACGCCAAGGGAGGAGCGGAAGCTTTCCGATGGTCCGCCGTTGAGGTTGAAGTCGAAGCGAGGATGGGGAGGCGTCCAACAGTCCTCGCTACCGGATTCTCCTCGGCGACGTGCTTCAAGTCCGGTGAGGGGCCATGGAACGCCGCCGCGCGGCAAACCAGAGTCGAATTCAAATTTCACAGCAAGGGCCCGTGGTGTCAGGAGTGGGGTTGCCAGGGTTGGTGAACCAGGATCACCAGCTCAGCGTTGGTCCAGGTGGAGTGGGCAGGAGAGCTGCAGGAACCGGGACCCAAAGGAGGAGGAAAGTATACAAGAGTTCTGGGGCCAGCTGTGGTACATCCCAGGGGGCAAGTCACCGCCGCCACCATTGCGGGCACCAAAAGCTAGGGTTAGAGAGGGGGAAAATTTGGTGTGGATTAGGAAGGATCTCGTGGGAGAAGAAGGAATTCGGGCCGGGAGATTGTGTACCGCTGGGGAGTTGGGACGTGCGGGAGAAGGAACCCGCTGAAACTCAATTTTGCGTAATCAATGCTGGGTGAAGGAACAAGGAAGAGCTTCCCCGAAAGTGTTCAAGAATTCAATGGCGAATCGAGGCGGGTAGAGGGATTAGGCCAGGGAGCCCGGATGGGGAGTGGGATTGGGAGGTGGTGGATGGAATCAATTCCCCCAAATCCATACCAAAGAAAAACCAAGGGCCTCCACCACCTTTCTTCGGGCATCCTCCACCCCCTATGGGTTCTACCCAAACCAACCACTACCACCATATTATAGTCAGCAATTCCAAGGTCCAAGACCTAGAGGAGGTGGAAGGCAAGGTGCTGGAAGAGGAAGGGGGCAAAGCGGCGGCGGGGAAGACCTCAACAAAGAACAGGACAACCAAAGAAAGTTGAACAGAGCGTAAGAAAGTGGAGAATGATCGGACATCCGAACAACACGTAACATCTCAATGGAGATTGAAGGTAAAGATGAGGTCTGTATCTTCTCGTAAGAACAAGACAATTGATGTGGTGTGCTATAAATGTGGTGAGATAGGCCACTATAGTACTCGCATGTAGTAGATCCAAGTGCTGCTTTATTTGTAGGTCAGATCAGCATGTAGCAGAGGCTTGTCCTGAATGGAGTCTAACTAAAGGTGTGGCTCAGTACTATGGAAGTGCTGCAACTGGGCTAGGGTTCTATCATATTGATGTGGAACCAAAAGGAAACAGATTCAGTCATTGGGTTGGTCTGGACAATTTTGGCACAATTACTATTGAGCAGGGAGACATTCTGGATGAAGCCAGCTTGATTTCTCATCTAAAGGAGTTGTTTGACAACAAGTGGGAGTGGAAGCTTAGAGCTGAAGATGAGTATACCTTTGTGACTAGATTTCCTCCTCAGAAGAGAGTTGAAAACATAGTCATTGGAAAAGCCTCCTTGTTCTGTTTGGAGGGGACAAATGTGGTGTTGTCCTTGAAGCCATGGAATGGAGATGTTGAACTCGTAAGTAAGTTACAAGAAGCTTGGGTTCAGATGAGAGGTATTCCACCCAGGTGGGCTGACTGGTGGACAATCAGAGAGGTTGCCTCAAGCCTAGGTCTGCTTCTAGAAGTGGACTGGACAGAGTTATTTGGCAGTTTTTTCTCAGTTACAAGGGTCAAAATTAAATGCAAGGATCCAACCAAGATACCACATGAAAGGATATATGAATTGGGAGAAGCCTGCTATGTGATCAGTTTCAAGGTGGAAGGGATAGAACAGATAGAAGATTCAGACCCTGAGGATGATGATAAACACAAAGGAAAAGGTGGAGGTAAAGACAAGGATGATAATGAAGACAAAGATTTTGATGCTAACAATGATGATTTGTTAGGAGAAGAGGACAAGGACAGAGAGAAAGGTACTAAGGACCAAAACTCTGGAAAAGAAGATAAGGGAAACACTGGTGGGACCAAAACTGCAAGTAAGATGGGGCAGAATGAGGTAGGCAGTTCTTCAAAACAGACTGGGAAAAGCAAATCTGCTAAGAGAGCTTTGGATTTCGACATGGATGAGGATTATACTTGAAATGACACACGGTGTGCAAGACTCTTGTATGCAATGGAACCGAGGAATCGATGGAGAAGCTACAAAGGATAGATGGTACAGAAATAGGTGATGAGGGAGAAGCTTTAGAGCTACCTGAGGAATGGATTGAGCAGTTGACTAATGAACAAGATAAGGGATTGCTGATCAAAATGTTGGGGAACAATGCAAAAAATATAGAGGATATATCTTACACAGTGGATTATGAAGAGGGAGAAATTAACACATCATAGCCAACTAATGAAGACAGGGACAGAGCAACAACCAATCTCAAGACAAAAGGTAAAGCTCAGAAGTGGGGGCCTATTCCAGCCCAGAAGAAAAGCAAAAGATTCCTTGATGATGGGAGACCTGTATTGGAGAAAGCACAAGATGTGAAGAAGAAACACAATCTGGAACAACCACAAGGTAAAAAATATATCACTAATCCTGTTATATCTGATACTTCTCTTTTAAGTACTGCTGCTGATATTGGCATAATATCAGGGGATGGACATCCCATTAGCAAGGATTTACTAGGAAAAATGATAGAGTTAGATGACCAAAGAGCTGATAATTTTAGGAAAATAGAGTTAGCCAAGCAGAAAGAATTAGAAGCCAAAAAGAGTGAAATGGATATAGAGAATGGAAGTGAGGTAATTGGTACTTCAGTAGTAAAGCAAAGTCAAGAACAGGTAAGTGAGAGTGGACACTCTAACTTACCAATACAAGTAGATAAGGATGATGGAGAGAGTATCTCTGATGAAGTAGAAGTAGAACTAGCTTTAGGTAGGAGAAATAAAGTAGATAGGAAAAAGAAAAAGTCTAAATGAAAGGACTCTTCTGGAATATTAGAGGCTTGGGACAAAAGGGAATAATCCTAGCTTTGTCTAGTAGGATTAGAGATAACCATTTGGATTTTGTAGGAGTAGTTGAAACAAAAAAAGGAGAGTATTCTAGTGGTATGCTGAGATCTCTCACAGGAAGTGCAAAATTTACTTGGTGCTCACTTAGAGCTAGAGGATCAGCAGGAGGGATATTAGTTGGTGCTAATGAAAGTTTGTTTACTCTAACACCTGGTGATCTTTTAGATTTTACAGCTAGTGTCATGCTTACAAATAGGTCCACTGGTTTTTCATTTAAGGTTATTACTCGTATATGGTTCTCCATATGAGGACAGGAAACAGACTTTCATAGATGAATTGCAAAAGATCATGGGTTCCCTGGAAAGGACCTATAATCATTGGAGGGACTTTAACCTAGTTAGGTCTGTTTCTGACAAAAGTAATGGTAGAGTTAATTTTAAATGGATGGATTTGTTTAATGAATGGGTGAATAACTGGGGTCTTATTGAGTTAGAACTTAGAAATAGAAAATACACATGGACTAATAACCGTGAGAATCCAATCTTGGCAAGGATTGACAGGGGTCTTTTATTTCTACCGAACTAGAGAGTGCCTTTCCATTAGCTAGAATTAAGGCTCGGATAGGAGCCCTAGTGATCACAATCCTATACTAGTTGATCTAGGTGACAACAATTATTTTGGTAAGAAAAAGTTTAGATTTGAAAAGTGGTGGCTTGAGGAAGAAGAATTTAGCAAGATAGTTGAGAAAGCCCAGGCTACACATTGTTCAAACTAGTTCCATCAATATCCGGCGCTTTTAGAGTTAGGATTTTCGTGAAATTAGCTAGAGGTTGGGCTGCCAATAAGATTGCTCAACTAAATAGGACCAAGAATACACTATCTCAGGAATATGATATTTTAGATCAAGCTTTAGAAGAGAGAGATCCGATGAGGCTGAATGGAATAGGTATAAGTTTCTAGAAGAAGAACTAGACAAATATTGGAGAATTGAAGAAATCAAGATTAGACAAAGATCTAGGGATAAAGATATCAAGGAAGGAGATAGGAATACAAAGATATTTTCATGTTGTAGCTAACTATAGAAGTAGAAAAAAAGAGAATAGATTATTTAGAAAGCCCCACTCGCCATGTTACTTGACCAGAAAGGGAATGATGGATTTAGTCTGTAAATTTCTACAATGACCTTTTTGCTAAAGAGAGTTCCCACAATATTAGATTAAGTGATGATTTCTGGGAGTCATCTCAAATAGTTACTGATTTAGAAAATGAGATGCTAATAGCTCCTTTTTAGAACCGTAAATTAAAGAGGCTATTTTTAGTTGTTATTCAGAGGGTGCCCCAGGCCCTGATGGTCTCTCCTTTTTGTTCTATCAGAAGTTTTGGCACATTATTAAGAATGATATTGTAGCCATGTTTAAGGATTTCTTTAAAGGTGAATTAGATATACAGAGGCTGAATTTTGCTCTCGATTACTCTTATTCCCAAAGTAGACAATGCTTGTAATATAAAAAGTTTAGACCTATTAGTTTATTGAATTGCGCTTTAAGATGTTTTCAAAATTATTAACTAATAGACTAGGCAAAGTGGCTCAAAGGTTGGTGGACACTAACCAGAGTGCCTTTATTAAAGGTAGATATATATTAGAGAGTGTTGTAGTGGCCCATGAAATAGTGCATAGTTTAAACAAAAAACAGGGGGAGAAAGGTATTATTCTAAAATTAGATTATGAGAAAACTTATGACAGGGTAAGTTTGAATTCCCGCTTGAGGTTTTAAAGACTAGAGGTTTTTCTCAAAAGTGGATTAAGTGGATTAAGAGTCTAGTGATAGGGGTTCTTTGGGTGTCATAGTCAATGGAGAAGAGAGTTCCATATTCAAGTCCGGTAAAGGTCTTAGACAGTGGGTGACCCCTGTCCCCTTTGCTTTTCAACCTAGTAGGGATGCTTTCACAAGGATGCTAGATAAAGCAAAATAGCCAAAATCTTGTTAAAGGAGTGCTAACAGATTTTAGACCCAAAGGGATCATATCTCTTCAAGATGCCGATGATACCATTCTTTTTAGTAATTCGATGAAATTTATTTGAACAACCTCAAACAGATCATTATGTGGTATGAGGTGATTTCGTGGATGAGAGTTAACTTTCACAAAAGTGAAATTATCACCATGAATCTAGATGAGGGGGAGTCGAGATAGTCATTAAAACTTTTAATTGCCCTAAGGGCTCTTTCCCTATAAAATATTTAGGAATTCCTTTGCATTATGAGAAACTTACTAGAGAAGACCTACGACCCGGTGGTTGACAAGCTCTTGAAGAGTATAGCAGGTGGAGGGGTAAATCATTGTCTTTTAGCAAACTAGGGCTACTTTAATTAAAGCTTGTTTGGCAAGTATTCCAGTTTACCTTCTTTCTTTTATCAAGTTTCCTAAATGGGCAATCAAGATTTTAAACACCCAAATGGGTAACTCGCTGTGGAATGACTTAGAGGATGCCCACAGATATCACCTAGCAAACGGGGAGTTAGTAGCTACATCTAAGGAATTTGGTGGGATGGGTTTGACAAATTTGAGGGATCTCAACATTTGCCTATTAGCTTCTTGGCTTAAGAGGTATAAAAATGATAGGAAAAAACTGTGGACACAGTTATTAGATTTTAAATACAAAACCTCTAAGCCTAATATTTTACATACCAAGGTAGATAGAGCTTCTTCTTTCTTTAAGGGGTTTATGTGGGCAACCAAAGCAAAATGGATTAGGTTATAAGTGGAAAGTAGGGAATGGCAAAAAGATTAAATTCGGGAGGATAACTATAACGCCCGGCTAGGAACACCACCGGGGGCTACCCTCAACACATTCACTAGGACTAAAACAGATATTACCGTAGCAAATCGCTATGTAAAAGATTACGCCGTTTGTGAACGAAAAGTGAGTACTTGTGATGATGGTGCTACTCCCGCCCCCATGCAAGTCGTGATGGTTTAGCACCTAAAACCAAATGAACACAAGGGTGAGTGAAAACACTCAACAAGTACATTCAGAACTGAAGAACAATTAACTCCCCGAGAATTCATGAATAATTTCTTTGGAACTCCAAATAAATAGTAGTTTCCGTGCAAAACGGACAAAGACTTGAATACTCCTTAGCATTTACCGGTAAAAACCGAGCAAGTGGGGCCGACACTTACTCACGTGCACTTGAATATAAGAACCAAATTGCACCTCCGGATAAACCGCACTTGAATTGAATGAAAATGAAAACTTGAAACTTGAATCTCATGAACAAGAAACTTGAACTTGAACCCGAACGAAATATAATACTTGAACATTGGGAAGCAAAGAAGAACTCGAATAATAGGCGAAATCCGAAGCAAAAGATTCGTCATGCACTTGCCTTAATTTCGATGAGAACAAAGCGTCACACGCTTGTTACTTGCGACTTCCAACCTTTTCGCTTTACTTTACTACACGTAACACATGATGCATTGCTTAACATAACGGAATGCATGCCACGATGCATAATGAAAAGCATACAAGTGCATAAAAGAACTCTAAACAACTTATGAAGGTTGATACGAGCATAAAACAGATACACAAGAAGTTTTATGATCATTGGATATTTAGTTTAGCCTACAAAACCATGGAGTAAGCATTTCTTAATTAAAAGAGGTAATTTTTTATCATACCCAAACTATCAGTTCTCAAGGTTTCATATTTTTCCTACACAGTTATCATCATAAGGAAGCTACATAAAAAGTTTCATGAATTTAGCATGCACCAATAGTTAATTATGAAAATCACAAGATTCAGCCAAAAATAGAAAAAAGAAAAGGAAAACCTTTTTCCTTTCTCTCTCTCTGGGCTGCACAGGACCGGCCCATTACTGCTCTTCTCCTTCCTCACGTACACATCGAGCAGAGCACGGACGGGGCTTGTCGATTCGGCCGGCGTGGGAGCGCACCGGCAGCAAGGGGCGGCGCACGAGCACGCCTGGGTCAGCTCGCACCCGCAGAGGGCGCTGCTCGACCCGTGGCGGACCGTAGTGGCCTGACCACAGTGAGCTGCTTGCGAGGGCCATGGAGGCACGGCCGCGGCAGCAACCGGCACTAACGGCGATTCCGGCGGAACGGTGTGATGTGAGCGGGTTAGCGCGGTGCACAAGAGCGAGGCGAGTGTAGCTACGCGACCAATTTTGGCAGGGACGCTCGGTGGTGCCAGTTCAAAGCGGCGGAGCAAGGATGCTCGACGGTGGCAACGTGGGAAGAAGAAAAGAAAGGGACGGCAGTCGACTCTGGTTCTGGGACTTGGAGGACGATGGAGAAGCTTCAGGGCGTCCAGCACCTGCTTGGGCGTGTCCACGCGGGTGGCTACGTGGGACGTGAGGAGCACAGGGAAGATGGCCAAACGGCACACGGCGGTGAGCAGCCTGTGAAGCTGCTTCTCGTGTTACTGTAACAGACTGAAACCCGGCCCTTCAGCTCACTTGTTCTCCTGATTTCGTGCAGCAATTCGATCAGCTCCAAGAACGAAAACTATTCATCTACACGTGCTCTCCATCTTTTCCTAAAGGGTCAACACTTAAAACTTGATAGTTTTGAAGATTTTAAATTCCAAAGAAAGGTTTAGTGAAACTGAATTCAGTTTCAGGTGCAACGACGATGAACAGGCAAGCAAGCCGTAGGTGGCAGGTACGGCTGTTTCTTGAAATAATGTACGGGTACGTCTTGCTTCCTTCTTCTTCAAATTACTCTCAAAATTATATAGCAACTAGAAAATCTCACAAAAAGATGTTCAGCTTCTCGAGATCTCCACATTTTCTTTTAGGACCATCTCCAAATTCCAAGTAGTTTAGAAAGTAGGATTTTGAATTTAGGATTAATAAAATAATTAATTAGCCAACTTAATTAGTGAACCATCATTAATCAACCATCAGAAAATCAAAAAAAAACATTATGACTATTGTTTAATGTCGATATATCATGTAGCAAACAAAACACACTTTTTGTAACATATAACCCGGCTAATATATAAACACAAAATGTGTTATTGCCATGATACTTGATAATCACACACGATAACGATCATATTTAATCTTTTAATTACTTTTTAATATTTGGGATGTTACAATAACTGGTTGGGTGATTCAAATTTAGCTACCCAATACCGGAAATTATATAGATCTGTCAATGAGAAAAAATAAGACTATAGCTGACCTTTGGGATGGTACTGACCTCAGATGCACCTTTACTAGGATGGGAGATGATGAAATGATGAATTTGTGGGATGAAGTTTGCCAGCTTGCCAGTACAATAGTCTTTAGTGAGGAAGAAGATGAATTGATTTGGCAATTTACCTCCAAAGGAACCTACTCTGTCCAATCTTTATATAAGATTGTTAATTTTAGGGGTATCCATTCTGTTATCATACCAGCGCTCTGGGACATAAAGATCCCCCCTAGAGTTCATTATTTCCTGTGGTTGTTAAGCAAGAATAAAAGCTTGACAAGAGATAATCTAAGTAAGAGACAAAAAGTGAAAGATATGACTTGCTTATTCTGTACTGAGTTGGAGTCAGTTCAGCACTTATTTTTTGACTGTGTTGTAGCAAGAAATATGTGGGATACCCTTTCTAGAATCCTTGGTGTCCAGCTGGGGTACTCTTTAGACTCGATTGGGAAGTTTTGGTTAAGCAATAAAAGAAATTGTGTAGTTAACATTGTAACCTCGGCTGGTTTTTGGTGTTTATGGAAACTTAGAAACTCTTTGTGTTTTCAGACTTTTCAGTGGGAGAGTATGGCTATACTCTTCTACAAAATAGCTCATACGATCCAGCGATGGTCGGTGATCTGCCCGAGGACAAGAGAAGCTCTCTGTTGCTGATAGCAAAGTTACTAAAGCAAGCAGCTACGCAAGTGTGGTGGCTGGAATAAAGAAGACTGATGATGGAACAACTATAGCTCTCAATGGAGGATGCTGCAATGAAATAGGCACTTGGCAGGAAGGCAAAGACCTGATGATATGCTGAGCTCATCCTGTTGTCGGATATGAAACAGGGATGGCAAGTCTGAAGCTGGGAATCATACAAGAGTTCTGGGAGCGAGAGGTTGTCTGTCCAAGATCAGTCGTGGCCTATCTTTATATTTGTCTTGTAATAATCTGAATCTCGGTCTGGATGGTAGCTAGTTAATGTGGTGTCGAAACTTTGCCGTAAACATGGTGTTGTTTGCGAGGCTTAGGTTGGAAGCGGTATTTCGGTTTTGATGGTGTCCCCATCAGTTCAGAGCTGTAATTGAATTCTGGTCTATTGACCTTGGTTAATAGACGGGGGTCAAGCCCTTTTACTCTAAAAAAATGCAAGGACCGAGTAGTCATCTGATACAATAAAAAAGAAAAGATCTCGACGGCGCGAATCAGGAGCTGTGTCATGTAAGATGTAACGTAGGGATATATGTGGCCGTGGAGCGCTGATATTTATTTCTGATGGATAGCCATTCCATTTGGCCGGGCTGAACCTGCTTTGCTTCGAAAGAAGCTGCCGCGGGCCAGCACGTACACGTGCGTGTTCCAGGCGGAGAGCGCTTCGATCTCAGCCATACCTTGTCCCACGATATTTTGAGCTTCCTTGTCCCACGATATTTTGAGCTTGAGGGTGAGAGCTGACAGCTTGAGATGCATGTCGCCTAGGGCCTTCTTAGCAACGGAGCATGAAAATTTCCTGGGCTGCACGCAGAAATAGTAAAAAAGAAAAATGGAAAATAAAATCCTCAAATTAACTTTAGCCGTGTTGGGATGAAAGGGTTAGATTAACATAAAATGTACATTTCAATCATTTTTGTGTGGGTGGAAGGAGAAAAGAAAAACATATTTTAATAGACTCAACCCGAACTAGCTTTAATTACCACATTTCGGGTGAGCTAGTTTTTTCAAAATGAGTTATATGCAACTAACCTCATCTAACCATCATATTTAGATCCTTTAGGATAGTTGAGCCTCAACTGGCTCAAACTAATTCTAATATATGGATCAAACAGTTTATGATGATGATGGGAAGAATTTGGCAACCACGGAACGCAGCCCAGTACGGTGCAGTAAATGCTCTGCTGATTCAAGCATGATCGCACGATGACGAAAGCATGGGTTAGATTAGAGCACGCAACAGGCCGCGGGGTATAGGCCTGCTAATGGGCGGGGTTGAACGGGTATTTTGGGGCGGGTTTTAATACATGTACTATTGGATGAGTGGAAACGGGTGACACTGTGAAACGGGTTGGAGCGGGTTGGGTTGACGACACAAACGGGTTGGGGCTTTATGGTCATAGATCGACGCATAAGTCATATATCATCTTCTGTCGTGACTTCGGGTTAGGGTGGGTTGGGACATTGGACCGACGGGGCTGGGAGGGTGGTAGATAGGGTTTTTAAAATATGGGTTGGGATGGGTTTAAACCCGTTGGCAGGCCTAGCGGCATAGCACCGAAACGGGACAGGCCTGAGCCGGACGGGGTCTTTCACATAAACGACAAAACACGGATGGCCTGGTGCTTCTGCCCTCAACTCGTCGAGCAGATTTTTATGAGCCGGGAGGGGGATCATCCTGTGGCTGGTGGCGGCTGCGCCTCAGCTTCGTTTGAAGATCCCACTTGTCGCCGCGCCGACTGGCGTCCGTCCGAATCTAGTAGATTCTAGAGTCTGCCCGGCCGGCCCGTAACAGGTTGTAAACTTGATGAGAATTTGTAACCATATTAAGCTGAATTTGACACATTACCGCTTCATTTACGGGTTTTCTGTTCGAAACCTGGCCTGAATATCTGCCATCATAACATGCGTTACTCCAGCGCGCGAGAACAAGTGAAAAAGACCCTGCCTGTTTTCTTTTCTTGGTCCGGTGCACTAATGATTTTGATTGATTCATCATGGATGACGAGATGGATTTTTGGACTCGGGAACAGTCGCTGTTGGGGCCGATCAAAACTTGTGGCCTGCGTTGCTTCGTCCCGCAGATGGAGGGTCTACTAGCCCCATAACGAGTGGGACCCACAGCTTGGTCCGCCCGAGTTTTGTACGTTTTGTACGTACAATGCCGGAGTTGCAGATAAGCACTGGTCATGGGCTCATGGAAAAGCCCAATCGTAGTGGGCGCCGGTCCCACTTAATGATTTAACGTTAAAAATGCGAGTTAGGCCCGTCAGAACAATGGTTTTCTTTTGTACGTACCCAGATAAGCACTGGTCATGGGCTCATGGAAAAGCTTCGTAGTGGGCTTCGGTCCTCGATTTAACGTTACGAGTTTTTGGTTTTTTTTTCCTCTAAACTTTTTTTTTTTTTTTTTTGCTAAAAAATGTATCCTCTGCACTTCTCATGGAATTACTACTCCCTCTACCACCCTCACCAAAAAACAATAATCTTAGACTAGGAGTAAAGTTATAAAGATAACATCTCTGTGGGTCTTTGAATAGATTAATGCAAATATCAATATTTTTTAATGCAAATATCAATATTTTTTTACATACACGATATTCTTTTTTTTTAAAAAAAAAACAAGCATCAAGATAGATTTGATCTTCAATTTTAAATAGCATACAATATATATAGAACGAGGACGTATGACCCATCCTCAGAAAAAGAAATGCACGAATGACCGTTTTGACTCCAGCCTGCACTCACTGCGCTGCGCTTTCAGAACCCGTTTTATCAGAATTCAGAAACCAATAGTTACAACTTGAAGGACAACAGGGAGACAGTATTCTTCTGTGCACAGTTTTTTGCTTCTATATATATGTTCAGGATTTCTTGCTTGCCTTTGGCCAGCTTCACGCTCAAGACGTGTGACGCCATTTTTCAACATGAAAGATCTGCACGCTCTTAACTTCATAGATGATCGAGCTCATCGACTGTTAGGTTCTGCCTTGCCTGAATGGGCATTTCCCGTTTCAGCACAGCTGAAACAGCGAGAGCGAGGGGGAGAGAGAGCATACAGAACACACACGGCAGACCGAAATTGGTATAACACAAGGCATCTCAAGGAACAAGCATTAAACTGCCGGCTTTACTTGGCTTACAGCCACAGACTTCTAATTCACATGTCACTAAACACATAGTTACATAGCACTTTCACCACACAGAGACGCAGTTCCGGGCCGTTTCCATCTGTGATCAAACTGATCACACATATACGGCGACAAGGGAGACAGAGAGAGACCAAACAGGTCACTGGTACACAGTATAATACAGGGCGGATGATACCGACACGATTGTTTAGTTTCTTGTTAGGAGATCGAATTGGGTCAGACGCTTGGAAATTCTACTCCACAGCGCACATGCTGCAGACGCAGTAGTACTTGCGCGGTTTCCTCCGGGCGGACCAGGCCCAAGGCCGACAGGCATGGCTTCTCCCTTCTCCTCCTCACCTGCGCCTGGTCGTGTTCGCCGGCGCCCACAGGTCGGCCCCCATTGCTCTGGGTCAGCTGCAGCGTCAGGTCCACCGGCACCAGGCACAGCCCGCGGTTCCGGAGGCTGTAGTGCTCGGGGTCCTGGATCACATGCCAAACAGGATGCACGCGAGTTATGAATATGATATGATCTTGTGCTAGGTTTCTTGCACGTTCTATGTATGGACTTTGAGTTTTGTTTCCCTCAAATTCGGTCAAGTTCATTCAGGATTCTAATTTGTATCCTCCCTCTATACGACTAATGTACTGAAAGTAGCTTTGCATGTTGTACAGGTTTTATCATCCAGAATTCAGCTTAGCATGGTCTACAGGTTTGCATTCAGAATTCAGTGGAGATGAGGGATGGCGATTGGCGAGAGCTCACCTCAGGCATAGCGCCGGGAGCCGGAGGAGCACGCATGTAAGGGGAGCCCAGGACCTGCAAAGATCGGTGCCACATTGCCGTCAGCGGAAAGAAGGATAAGCGAACTGAATGAAGATCATCTGTGGCATGTGCGGTCACTGAATCAAAGACCTCAAGTTGCTGGTGCAGGAACTTGATGTAGCCCGAGGCCTCCTGCAGAACAGAAGCCGTATCGGTCTGCAGCAACCAAAAGCAAAGGTAATTGCAGCGGTTGCCAAGACGAAATCTTGGATGAGAAACAAAGACAGCAGGAATATACAGCGAAAGCTTGAAAAATACCTTTCCAAACGGTGACACTAGCTGCTGGAGCGCCGCGACTCTCTCGCCGATCTTGTCCTTCTTCTCCTGCTCAATCGCAGCAAGGAAAACTTCAGCCAAACAGACATGGGAGATTTTTCCGATGTACGGGAGGTGAGACACTAACATCATACAAGGTGCGTACCTTTGGTGATACGACGGGCGGGATTCTTGGGCTGGTATTCCTCGGCTTCTTCGAGGACATGCTTCCGAACTCCTCTGAGCTGGTGTCGACGGCGGCTGCGGCGACGGTGGCTTTGCCACTGAAATAGCTGTCGGTGTGGTTCCTTTTGCTGTGGTTGGCTACCTCAGCCATCATCATCTTCTTCTTCCCCTGGGCTCACTAGCTTCCTTGCCCGCCCTGTTTTCCTGCTGAAATTCAGGAGGAAAGAAGCGTAGGTCAGACGAGCCTCCTTGCTCCTGGCTGCTAGTAGGGTAAATAAAAGCTGACTTTTACAGCTGTAGCCGTTGGTTCAGATGTCGGTTTCATGGAAAATCACTGTCGGCCTTGAGCTAGTGATTGACAGTTTAAAGCACTTAGTACTACTAAGCCAGTCTCAATGGGGGTTTCATAGGCGTTTCATGCACATTAAATAGGGCGCCACATCAGCAAAAGTCTACTTTTTGCATGAAACTCTGAGGAGAGAGAAGGGAAGAGTTTCATCTTGGTGAAACTCTCTTTGGCACGAATACCAACTATCTCTAAGTCATAAAATTAAATGCCTATGAAACCACAAGATGAAACTCTCCATTAAGAGTAAGAATTTCATCCAAGTTTCATTTCATCTTAGTCTTGGAAACAACGAAATGAAACTCACCATTGAGACTAGCCTAAGTCACACAATTAAAAAGGTCGACATGACATGACTAAGTCAAGGGTTTCAGTAACTTCAGGAATCCTTTTTCTGTACAAGAACTTTCTTCTGAAAAATATATCCAAACAGTGCATAATAAAAGGGATTTGCTTCTTTTTTCAGTTCATTAGAAAGCCTGTTCTGTCTTCACCTTTGGACCCGAGTGCAGGGTGGCAGCCGCACTACAAGATTCTGGGCATCAGAACTGTCCTACCGCTGCCCCCTCTTTCACCTCCAAATCTAATGAAGGCCAGCTACCACTCTCCAGTTTAATTATTTATTTATATATAATAATATATACTGCTCGTTTTTTAATTGGAGATTTTGTTTGCTTCTGAAGTCCAGTGCTGCCATTTGGACCTTATCCGAAGGCTCTCTTTGCCAGCATAAAGAAATTGGTTTCTACTGATAGAAGACAAGGTCTCAAGCACAGTTTAAGTTACATAGTGAGTTAGGGGAGACCTTGTCTTCCAAGTTTGAGCCTAAAACAATGGCACAACACACTATTGGTCAGAGGAAATAAACTAAGGTAATCCTTATCCATCTCAGCACTTGAAACGTGTAAGTTCAGAGCTCCAGATGCTTGTCGTAGGACATTAGGAGCTGATGGGTTTCAGTCTTTCAGGCAAAATTGTCCACCACGGTACGGCGTGATGAAGATAAGGATAATCTACTCAATGATTAAATACTACTTCACAACCGTCCTTAAGCGTAGATAGATTAATAAAACAAGAACTAGTATATGTATATCATCAGAAACCAGATTGTAGCCCTCATAAATCATACTCATGTCTGAACATGAACGAAAGCTACCGTTTGCATTGCAGCAAAGAAACTATTTATTATATATATACAAGTCTACATCATCCCCTTCATTATACGGTGATGATGATGGTGCCGTTACGTATTTCGGCTGGAAGTAATGATCAGTGATGATCAAACAAACGCGTATTCTCGTCATGACATGCACAGTCCAGTTAGCAGCGGGGGCCCCAGCATCTGTGGAAGACAAAACAACAGGCAGGCGCCAGCTGGTGCTCAGGCTCTAGAGGGCTAGTGAGTAGCTAGTGCAACTGCCCTAGCGTTGATCCATTTGGGCGTCATTCCAGGGGGCTCTGATTGAGAGTTTCAGACAAGCCGATGCAGGCCCATTGACTGCGTACTGTTGTGGTGCTACTAGTACCACAGAAAACAGGTTTGGACTGTACTAGAGCCATTTGTTGAAGCTGGACGCAATCAAGCAGCTAGGCCAGACAATATATCCATTTGACAGGATCATTAGGGCAGAGGCACTAGAACGTTAACTTTTTTTTTTTACGATCGGGCCGTTCACCCGTGTTTGATTAAGAGGAGGACACTAGAACGTTAACATATAAACAAACACCGGTGGAAGAAGAAGGTTCTGAACCTTGAGTTCTCTGATCATGCATGCATGACTACTGGTGGTAGTAGTGTAGTACATCTTTTTTTATATTCTAACTAACAAACTTGTTCTTTTATTTAAGCAAAACAAATCATCAAAACAAAAATAGTTGTGGAACCAAACAAACAAACTCCGGTATGTAAAAGGGACAAGAGGCTTGTCCCCTTCGACGATGATCGATGCATGCACGCTGGTAGCAGAAAAAACCATTCATGACTGACTGACGAATTTGTCAAGTAGCAACAGGTTGTTTGCCACATCATCGATCGCTGCCCTCCTTTACCTCACCTAAACCGCTCACTGTTTCTTTTCTACGGATACAGTATGGAGCCAGTAAAAATAAAGACGAAAAATCGATGCGAAATTAATCAAGGGTAGCAGCAGCAGCCAGCCTTTAAACCAAAGTGGGAGGGAGGAGGCCTTGAATACGCTCGTCGCGACGTCATTAGCAGCACGTCCATTATCGGCAGACGACGTCAGGCCAATCGCGACTGGTTGGTTAGCAGAGAGAGAGAGACTAATTAATCGCACGTCTAATTAAATTTAAACCGGTCCGTCGCCGCCGACGTAGGCCGATATCTGTAGCCGTAGCAGCCACCCGGGAGCCAGCTGTGAGGGAAAGGACGCGAGCGCCAGCGCCAGCCCAGACCCCCTGCGCGTACTGTGGGCATTGCGCCGCGCCATCTCTACGGACATGCATACGCCATGGCTTGCCAAGTCTACTCTCTCTTTCTGCGTGGCGTGGGCGTGGGCGTGTCGGTGAGACGACAAGAAACCGGGATCATGCAGGCCGCCCGCCCGCCATGGTTGAGCAAAGAAAATAGCCTTTTGAAAGACCGGCCGGCCAGGCAAAGAATGAAAAAGCCATCGCCATGGTTATACACAAGCTGCTGGTATCTACTCCGTAGATACTAGCTACGAGCATCATGCATAAAAACACCAGTCCAAGAACTATCTGCAGAGTTTTTTTAAAAAGTGAAACGGAGATGTTCTTACCAGGATCAACAGCGACCTGTGCCCTGTGATGTGTGGAAGGAGAGCGATCGAGCGCAGGGAATCGACTGCGGTGGAGAAGGCAGGAGCTTTGGCTGTGTGTGTCACCGGCAGGGAAACGGCCGAACCAGCGGCAGAGCGCGCGGCGCCGTGCGCTAGCAGCTTCTTCTCTTTCCCCGGCGCGCGTGCACCCGCCTTTCCTTTCCCCACCCGCCGCCCGGAGCCGCCGAACCAAGAGGCTTTCGCAGGCAACCACCTTTGCCGAAGGAGAAGAGCTAGCCTGTGTTGGGGAAGAACCGAAGAAGGAAGAAGACACGAGGCTTACGCAGGGTTTAAGGATGGAGGCAGAGGGGACATCTGGGGGATCAGGGAAGAGGAGGAGGAGGTCCTCACCGTTTATATACACGCAGACACACACAAGAGCAGAGTTGCTAGTGCATTTCTTTCTACCTGGGTGGGTGTGGCCGGGTATGCTGCTGTCCGTCTGCAGATGATGGATAGATAGATTTTCTCGAGTAGAGCACGTATTTCTTTTTGTAATAATAAGGAAAGAAAAGTCTATATATCTCCACACTATCTGGCGCTAACGACGGGAAACAAATAAATGGGGTTTTCTTATCACGAACGAAATCGTTAGGTGCACCTCCCTTCCCTCCCGGATGGTCTACTGGTGTGGTGCAGTGCAGCAAAGGGACAAGGGAAAAGGAGATGCTGTGCACACCAACTCGTACCGGTTCAGGCATGACAACTTTGGCAAGGACGAGACAAGCGTGGGTGGGGAGGAGAGGGTGCATGGCATGCCGATCGATCTGTGGCAACTTGGCAACACGTCGCGTGTCGTGTATGTGTGTGTATCCGATGTGCGCCTAGCACTTCCATCCGCTTTTCATGGCTACGAAAGAAAGCCTTTTTCCCGTGGCTCCTTTTTCCGTTTTCCTTTTTGTTTTTCGGTCGCGTGCGTGCATCGGCCTCGGTGACAGCTAATATCCAGAGGGTGGAGAGAGACAGAGAGGGATCGGCGAGACGAGGACATCGATCAGGAGGTGACGCCATATGCGCAGCCCACAGCGGCAGCGGCAGGGCATCGAGTGAAGAGGGGCCGGACGGCGACAACCTGAGATGGTTTTATTACTCCTCGTGTACTTGCGTTCCGGCCACGCGCGCGCTTGGCGACTGGCGGGCCGGCCGGCCTCGGCGCTCCCTGCCGTTCGTGCCGTCTCGTCGTCCCGCGCCGCGTGAAAAAGGCTGCCGGTGCCTTGTGCGTTCATGCTCCGGCACGGGAAGAAGGCGACTTTTCCGCGGCGGGCGGGAACGCCGAACAGTGGCCGTGTGCGGCCGCGGGGCGTGGACCGTGGTGGTCTGTGGACAAGGATACCGAGGGATAGCGCGGGGGCCGGGGCTGGGGCTGGGGCTGCGCACGGGTAGGTGTGGTCGCGTACGTGTCGCTTCTGCCAGAGCGGCGGCACGTATACTACTACTCCGTATGCCGTATGCGTGTGCACTGCACTGGCCGGCTCGGCTCTGGGGGTCTGCACTGCACAGAGCACATGTCTCTACCGGGGTGGTGTTCCTTTTCCTTTGCCTACCGTCTCGTCTTCTTTGCAGCACATGGAAACAAAAGGGCAAACCACCACAAATGCTTTTTACCATACACGTACACGGTGTGGAATTTTCAGCATTGTAGGTTCTGGTTCCGTTTCCCAGTGAGGCAGTGAGTATGATGTTAATAACTCTCTGAAATCAGGCGTGCATGCTTTGTTGAGTGAGGTAGGTCGTCTATTCTACGCTAGTAGTAGTAGTACACTAGCACAGTATCAAAACTCGGAAAAAGTAGGCCGCGCTACCTGTAGTTTTATTCTCACGCTACTTACTTTTGCTGTGTGTGTAGCATCATGTGATGGTGTACGTTTACGCTCCCATGAGTCGTACCGACGATTGGGTTGGGTCAGCTGAGCCGACTCAGCCGGCCTTTTTCCCATTTCATCACGAGTACGAACTTCTAGACCGCCGGTCAGTTAATAACCGGGTTACGTTTGTCTTGACGGGATCCGTTTCGTCGCATGCATGCTCCGACAGTGCACGTATCGATCGACCGGCCTCTCGCTTTTTCCTTCCCGGGGTCCGAATCGATCTTGACTATCGTGCCCCGACAGTTTAACCCACTCAGGTCCGCCATGTCTTTGAGTAATCCCTGCTTCAGCACCGCAGATCCCGTCTCATCGCTCTCAATCTCTCATGTCATCTCTTTCGGCGGCTGCCGGCCGGTTCACCTCACATGATCCAACAGTGATCCCAATCGTGACGTCCCCAATCCTTTCATTACTAGCGCGCCGCGCCCGACCGGGCACGCCACGCGCCCGGCTCGCTAGCTGCTGCCGCTGCAATTGCATGCAGGGAGGCATTTCAAGAACGGATCGGACCCGTGGCTGCCTGCGCCTGCGCGCGGCGCGGCCCCGGTCGTCGCGTCGGTCGCTGTCGCGCCCTGTCCCGGTCCGCGCCACGGCTGGCAGTGGCACGGCGACGGCGACCACGGCGCGAATCCGATTCGCCAGCTCCAGCTCACCAGAGCGCGCCCATGCACGAGTCCACACGACGCGACGGCTTTCGCGGCCGCGGCCGCGCGAGGGGACTGGACCAGTCCTGATGATGGGGGCGAACGGACGGACGGGGTCCACGCGCTTCCACCGCCTCTCGCGAGTCGCAGTCGGGGAGCTGCAAGGGATTTTTATCTGCTGCGCCGCTGCACTGCAGCGTGCCTGCTGCCCGCACTCCAATTTGCGCTGTGCAAGACCAGTTCTTACGACGGGCTGGCATCGCATCGTATCGTATCTATGGTATCGCGGTAAACTCTCTTAGGCCTACGCTACTTGCTCTGGTCGTGTATGCGTGCGGGGAGAGAACAAAATCGACCACGAAAGGGAGTTCCTGGGCCGGGTATCCTGCGGCGATTTTACTCTCAGCTGAACATATGTCAGACGGGTTCCACCACCGGTAGCTTTCGTTCATGAACAAATCGTAGAAGCAGCTGAGTAGGTAAAGTTCAAAGACAGACCATTGGCTATATGCGTATCCCCGTTTCTTATTTAATTAATCCCTCGCTAAATCAATTCCTAGACTTGTTTACATTAAGCTTCTTGTAGTTGATTATAAATATTCATGGCGCCAAA
Organism: Hyparrhenia diplandra; assembly: GCA_015847255.1. NCBI lineage: Eukaryota > Viridiplantae > Streptophyta > Magnoliopsida > Poales > Poaceae > Hyparrhenia > Hyparrhenia diplandra. Next base: position 91,084 of record JADLZK010010100.1, on the reverse strand, counting down.
TGAGTATATGATAAAAAATATGTTTCATGGTGTATCTATCGATACTAATTTAATTTCATAAATATTGATGCCTTTTTTGTAAACTAGGTTAAATTCAGAAACAATAACTTAAAATGAAAATACAAATTGATTTATTTAGAGATGGGACGTCCTTGTGTTGGCTAAGTTTATACAAAATATATAGAAATACATTTCATAACTAATTTAACGATATTTCATTGGTCTTACAAATGCTAGTGTTTTCTTTATAAATTTACTTAATTTAATATTGTCGTCTCATCAATCAAAAGGTAAAAAATGCATTTTGTTGGGAACCTAGGATAACCCGCAAAAAAAAAAAAAAAAATGCATCCCTATGGTTACTTAAGGCACATCTGAAGAATTTTGTTGGAGCCACAAATCTTGACGTTGATGAAGTTACTATTGACGCCTCGCTATCGTTCCACTAAAGGATCGAACAGGGGATGTTAAATCCTGTAATTGTTGAGACGTTTCATTGCCGAAGTTGTTTATCTAATTAACTTGCATGTTAATTCAGTGAGGCTTCAAAAATCTAATAAATATAAGCACACAAATCAAATCAAGGACTTAAACCTAGATGAGCTAAGTTCCACCACAAAGAATCTAATTAACTGTGCCGTGAGCCCAAGTGTGACCATCTCCACCGGCTGATTCCTTCGTGTGTGCCGCAAATCGTGTCGCGGTGCAGCCTTTCCTTTGCCCTCCTGCTGGAAAAGCAATCGCTCTCCCATTAGGCCCGGCAGTTCAGGGGCGCCGCTCGTGCAAGTGGCCGTCCGTCTCAAGTCGCAAAGCCTACGTGTCTACCCATTGTAGATGGTCATGTGCTTATAGCTTGCTAATTCGCCGCCCCTGCGGCCGTCGACACGGCACGTACGTCCTCATGTGGTGGCACCTGGCTTTCGGCTCCGCAAATCGCGGTTTCATTAGGGAGTAACCTACCACGACCCTGTTGTTTATGACCTGTTTGATTGGAAATCTGCTGGATTCGTACTTAGATGGAGAGGACAGTTTGTTCCGTTCCATCTCGAATTTGTTATGGAATGACGTGCCGCTGGGTTAATCATCCGTTCCTTCCTAATCAAGACACCAGAAACCGACAAGATCATCAAGGGTGCTGGCCGCTGAAGCGTATAATCAATCAAAATACTGGCTCCAGTCAAACCTATCATTCAAAGGTTCATGGCGTCGGCAAAATTTAAAAGTGGAGCCAAAACACATGGTATAGGCTGACAAATTTCTCCATCGGAATCAGAAAGTTTGTAACGCAATCTGCAATCACACGGCCATGACAAGGAATGAACGTTTCCAGCGGCACGGAAAAGAAAAACTCCGCTATTGCAAACATGCTCTATGAAATGAAGGACCATTCCACAGGAAAGTGAAACCAATACGCTGTTTGCAGTTAGTACAATGTCTTCAGGTACTCGTACGTTCTATGAAGTTATGATCCGTCAGACTAAGCATTCAAGTTGCCACCGGCATCTCATTGACCGGCGGACCATCATAGGTACAGCAGCTGGGTCTTGATAAGCGACAGAAATAAAAAGAGACTCTCCCATCTTTTCTGTTCTGTTGCAACAGCAAACTCATCTGCTACATCCCCACAACGGGAAAACTCAGAGGCCGACAAAACAGTACGACCTCCAAACTAGGATTCCTGCGCGTGCGGGCGCAAATAGCCTCTGCAGAGCTCCTCCATACGACGAAAGAGCTGTTGGGGCTGTTGCCACCACGTGGATTCGGAAGAAGTTGATCTTCCGTAGTAGTCTTCTTGTGCACTATCCTTCTTGGTGATGTTCTCAGAAAAATCGCGCCAGTTTAGCATTGCACGTTTCAGTCGAGCTGTTCTCTTCCCAGTAACCATATATCTGGTGTAGTCCTTAGCAAGGCGGTATAACTCCTCCCCTCTTATTATGTGGATATACTGCAAAACAAAGGGCGCAAAAAGAGTGATTCATAAAAAGCAAAAAAGTTTCCACGTACTGATGTTAATTTGTGGAATGCAGTTCTGCATCCCTGTTAAGCTACGGCCAAAGTATTTTCGTGTTCCCTATAAGTCTGTTCACATTGATCAATTCAGATATACATGACAGTGTGTTTCTTTGACAAAAGTAAAAACAACACGGATAGTTGCAAAAGATTAAAGTATACTAATTGTACCATCCCACAAATAAAAACTAATAAACAACACGGATATACATGATAGTGTGTTTCTTTGACAAAAGTAAAACAACACGAAATCTGAGTATTATGATGATGCAATTGTACGAAATTGGCGGGCTAACACAACTTCATCAAAAAATATAGCATAATGCTACAAACTGGTAAAACATGAAGTGATGACCTTACCACAAGTATGAATGCAACAGTTGCTATCAAAATCTGGAGCATCTCATATAATGATTGCTTAAAAGACTCATCCTCTGGGCCATCAGAGTCACCACCACCACGCCCATAATGGTTTTTATTTCCTCCATTTCCACCAGATCCTAGTCCTTGAATCTTAGCCATTTGATCCATCAGCACATCTTTAATTGACCTTGGCTTTTTGCTTCTGCCATAGCTTTGTTCAACGATTCCATTGAAAAGGGCTGGAAAAAAGGCAATAAAAATCAGCACATTATTATAGAAAAGCATTTGGACATGCTACTATGCGTCTATGCTTGAATTATGTCACACCGTCATGCGCACAAAGTCAACCAAATAGAGTTATATCGCTCTACATTACTAAATTTAGTATAACATAGAGTACCAAAATACTTTAACAGAGTACCTTAGTTCAACATCTACCAAAATACTCAAACAGAATACCAGATCAGATCAAACTTGTTTAATTGCTCAGCAATACAGAATTAAACAAGTTTCTGATATAATGTTCTCAAGAATTTGGATGCCACGGCAAGAAGATAAAAAAAAGGTGATAAGCATGTCCCTTATGTCAATACCAAGAAGCATTACAAGTTCTACAACACCATTCTTACAGTAACATAACAAGTGGTAAGTATGTTCCACATAAGGTAAAAGAAACAGCTACTGCTTAAAATGGGAAGAGGAAAAGAAATAATCCAGGGGAAAGCAACAAAAATGCTTACATCATTGATAATGTTAGGGTTCTCTTTCCCACTTGAAGCATATACAGGACCAAGCCTTTTATGGCAAGCAGAAACAAGGACAAGCCTTGGATACAGTTGCTCCTGCAGCTTGAAGGATCTGGTTGAATATGGGCATAGAGAATGTTGATGAAGCAGCTGATGGGCCTTCCAATTCCGGCTACGGCTTGTGCGCAGTGAGCATACTGTGAGGCTTGTGTATTGTGGCTTGGAAGTAGCTCATGTTTCCGTACTTCTTGAATCCCAAAACAGTTTATCTTGAATCACAGAATAGCCGAAGGCCTAACACATTACAACTGAAACAGAGACGTAAGTACAAGCACACAAAAATCTGAGTAAAGATTAAGATAAGAGCATAGCTTATCTGAGAGTAAAAATCAGTATCAACTAAACACTATAAAGCAAAACGACATAGCTCCCATGCTATGACACAGCAGTTTTTAGTCACTTGTTGTAGTCAGTACTCAGTAGTCACAGATCAAAATTATTCACCAGAACTAACAAATTTTTGCTTAAATTTGATCTTCTATCTAATTCGAGGGCGTGATTTTGCTCATATATTTCAATTTCAGAACTTGAGCTCTGCTTGGATGTTGTGAAAGACTGAAAGAACATCTGAAAGAATGTTGTAATAATTTTTGCTTGGTTTCCTATTAAGGAATCAGACTGAAACTGTAATCAAGACTACATGGTAGAGGTCACGTTTAATCGGTAATACCAACAAAGTGAAACTTTAGCAGACCCTATCCAGTCAAGTTGATACTTATCTTGAAAGCTTGGGTAAACACAGTACATCAACTAGTGAGCAATCCTAATCCAAGCATTAAATTTCACTACACGTGCTCCAAATTGAGCCATGGATTTGGGACATTCCGCAGCCCTGTTTCTCAATTCCAACCCCAATCAGAGAACAGCCATACAGTACCATCCAAATATCAATCCAAGTAACCAACGAATGAAAGAATAGTCATTTGCTGTAATGGGCATGCCGAGTGAAGTTCATACGGAACGCCTGCTACCCGTATCAACCCTTCCATCGCCGAGCAATCAAACTGAAAAATGGAAGGGCTCCCCTCACCCATCCTAATCCCGCACCTAATAGGCATTCTAAAACCCTACCCAAAGTCCTATCCACACCACGCAGAGGCGTCAGCGTTGTTGTTACCTGGAGACCAACGGTGGCGTCGGCGGATTTTGGAAGCGGAGATGGAGGCGGAGGGCTGGGGGTAGAAGAGGGATGGGGGCGGTCGGACGGAGAGGGGAGTCAGGGCCGACGACCGACCGAGGCGACGAATTTCTGGGATTGGGTTTCCGAGCGGTGCGCTCAGCCGGCGCCCAGTCGCCCACCGCCCAGGGTCGGCCTCCAGTCCGTCTCCACTAGGCCCAGCCAAAAAACGTCGGCCACAACGTGGCTGGATGCCTTGGACTAGTGTTAGGCCGGCCCATGAACTAGATTATCTGGTTAAAAAAGGCCTGAAATTCGAATGGAAAATATCGTAATTTGCCTTTTTGTCTGCATGACCAATCGCGGGATTCTAGATTTTCTTCAACTTTAATTAAAAATCAAAAGCCACTGGTCAAAGGAGTATAGGGAGAGAGCACAGAGAATTACGGTCAGGGAATGTCAAAAAAACATTCAAAAGATAGATAGTAACTCCATTTCTAAGACGGTTGATTTTTTTACTCCAAGTTTGATCAATTATTATTATTATTATTATTTCACATCTTTTGTTGTGGCTTACTTTATTATTAATAAAGTTATTCAAGAATAACATAAATCTACTACCTCCCTTATTCCTATACTACATTTTTCTGCTCCCTGGCGCGGCCACGTCACCTTTAATTCGTTGTCGTTCGATTGCCCATCTACGGCGTCCGTTTACCTCCTACCCTGCGCTTCTGGACATCTCGACCCGCTGCCGCTCCCATCGCCCACCTTCCCTGTTCCCCGCTCTGTGCTGCACTGCACCAGACGCCGCGCCTGCCGCCGAGGTTGGCGATGCCGCCCGAAGCGCCGTGCCTGCCTCCCTCCAGCGCGTCCAGGCTCAGCACAGCCCCACCCGCCCTCAGCTCCCACCCCTGCCCCATGGCATGCAGTGCCATCGAGGCGGGCCACCGGCGGAGCAGCACAACAACTGCGTCCTCCAGCCGACGCGGGTCGCGGCCACCACCTGCACGCATCAACGCCGCTGCTCCTACGAGTCTCCTGAACGGCAGCTGCAACGCCACCGTCCAGCAGCTATAGCTATACTTTCCTTTTTTCCCCTATATTTCCTCAGATTTTTCAGGCCAGGTGCACATGTCTGCTCGGTGTACAGCCGTCCATTAACCATACAGCCCGGCAAAATTGTCCTCACTGGCGTCGAAGCATGCTTTTTTTTCCCAGGATATTGCACAGGGACAAAATCTCGGACAGGGATGGATAGTGCTCGGCAGCCAAAATATATGATTCAGTTTACATTGATTTACTGATGCTCCTTCCATTATCTGGGGTACTATATAATATAAAGAGTAATGATTTTATCTTCCTCTGTTATTGAATTGTAGATATCTTTGTTTTGCTTCAAGTAAAAGTTATATTTGCTACATCTTCTCACTTTTCTGCAGCCTACACTACCTTTTAATTTACCAGTGTATCTGACCACATTGGCCATACATCTAATGAAAGCTAAAACAAAATGTCATGAGTAATTGCTACCATAAATTCATAAATGACTCTGATATAGCTGAAATGTGTGCAAATAGTCCAGTTCTCTATTTTCTCCAAAATCTGAATTTTTCCCCAATCTAACTAAAGTTATTATTTCTATGAATAATCTGCCTACCATATTAAAAAGGTGAGCCTCATGCTGTGAACTTAAGTACGCTCTTTTTTCCCTACCGATGGATAGAACAAACAAACATATTGTTCTGCACACCTTACTGTCATAGATTTATTTGGAGATTGCATACCAGCAAAGAGTTGAAGATTGCTAGTGGACTTTGAACTCTGATGTTTCATCAACTTCAAACAGAAAGAATATAGGACATCGGTTATACCTATAGATAATCTGTTTATAGGCAATTTTGAATTTTTGAAACATACAGTTTCACCATTACTTAATATTTCAATTACATACTATGTGTATATCAGTTTGCTCTGCCTAGCCTGCGGCAATTTGCCGCAGGGTCCTGGCTAGTTTGACATATGTTTGCACCAATTTTTTTAAATAAAAAACGACTTGTCAAATTTGGAGTAAAAAAGTCAATTGTCGTGTTATTTAAAATGGAGGGAGACTATATAAGCTCATTCTTTGACGATTAATTGTAGTGTGGATGGAAGTATATTATGGCAGATTGGAGATTATATAAGCTCATTCTTTGGTGTTTGTAGTGTTCGTCATTGGCCTTGTTTAGATTGCTAAAATTTGTAACTGCATGTCACATCGCATTGTTACATCGTGTAGACGTTTCGTTTGTTAGTGGTAAATATCATCCTACCATGGAGTAACTAGGCTAAAAAGAATCGCCTCGCAATGTACATCTAAACTGTGTAATTAGTTATTTTTTAACCTAAATTTAATACTCCAAACATATGTCTTTTGGTGTATTTAATGTGATGTGATGGAGAAAAATGGGAAAAAAGGTTAGAAATTTTAGCAATCTAAACAAGGCCATTATCCTAAAGGTTTCCAACAAAATGGGTATTTTCTTTTGAGTACAAACAATGCCTTGCGAAGTTGAGTCAATCGTGGTAGTTAGCTCTGGCTCTGTTGCTTTCTTAAGCCAAGCCCTCACATTTGCGATGGATTTTCTTACTATTTGCCTTGAGCCGAAGTATATGGAAACAAGCTTTCAGAGTTAAAAAGAACTTTAAAAAGCAGATAAAAAAGTCTAAAACCATTTAAATTATCGTATTCCCTTAACTCACCGTGGTTTTGCAACCAAACTTTATGCATGCTATTTAGGAAGAATACAAAAAGAAAGAAAGAAAGAAAGACCAAGTGTGAAAGGAAGATTTTTCATCAGAGTAGTGAATCACAAATTTTGTATAACTAGAGTAATAGTATGGAAGAAACAGAAATAGTGGTTTCGATGATTAATAGAGACGAGTATTCCAAGGGTCGGTCTCTAAAAAATTAGTAATTAATAGAGACAACATTCAAAGCCCGTCTAAAATATTTATTCCAAAAAAAGGTACTAACATAAGACACATTTTATAATAAAATAAAATTATAGGGCTCGACATGATCTACAACTTTATCACAAAATAACATTATCGTCACGTTTCTTTTTAGTAATTTGTCTTTTGTTAAAATTACCCTTTCATCATGAAGCAGGTAAATATCTTGATTTTAAACTTGACAAATTGATTATTTTTGACAAATTGATTAATTAAGTGTTTATACAATAATTGCACGGTGATAGATATTTTGATGTTTGCCAAGAGTTCACGCCACTCTTTGTGTGGGGGATCAATATTTTGGATGACCCCAATCCGTCAATCAAGACCCTCGACATCATGTCTCGGGGCGATTCTAACCAAGGACCTCTCGTCGTGGTCTAATACCACCGTCACAGTAATGGTGGCTAGTGCGGACTCGAATGGCCTAGCTCGGAGACAATGACACGAGATTTATCTTGGTTCGGGCAAAGTCGGGCTCCCTAGTCCAAAGGTGTGTTCACTATCCGAGCTCAAATGCTCGTGACCGGGGGGTGCGTACAAAGCGGAGGCGAGAGAGGGAGCGGGCTCCCAAGTCTCTATGATTGAGGCAAGTGCCAATATGAGAGTGAGGATGCGGGTGCGAGAAGAGCCGGGTGCGTTGTTCTTCTTCTTTTCTTGCTTGCCCCTAATCAAAGACCCTACCCCTCCTTTTATAGTAGCAAGGGGATAGAACATGTGAGCTCTCCGAGTTGGGGCGGGGGTAGGTGGAACAATATGATCTTGTAATCTTTGTCGGGCGAAGAGCTCTTCGGCGAGCTCGTGGGTTGGCCAATAGCTACCTCGAGCTCGGCGGCCTTGGATCTTTGGCGGGTGCGTCGCCCATACATGGCGGTCGGGGCATGGGCGGTGGTCATGCGTCGCCTCGTCCTGACCGTAGTTGGAAGCTGTCCCTTCGGTATGGGGGTGCCCATGTGGCGGCGATGGCGTGCGGGTAGTGCGGCGTCTCCCGGTCATGATGGCGGAGTTGCGAGTAGACGGGATACGGCGATCGAGCTCTCGGATCGAGCTCTTTGGTTGGCCAGGGCCCTCTCTTGAGCTCTTGACGGCCTTGGATGCCAAAATTGGTCGTCGCCGCACGCGAATCCCGGCCGAGGTGGCGGTAAAGGTCGCCGCCCGGCCCCAATCGTGGTTGGAATCGGTCCCGTCGGCGTGGGGGTGTCCATGCCGTGGATGAGGAACGCGACGTCGCTTGTACTGCAGCGTCGTGGACGGGCCGTTGAGTCATCGGAGCATGGGCGGGCGACGACGGGCCGTGCTTTCCGCCACCGTGCTCTCGCATGGCCTCGGTGCTCGTCGGGGGAGTGGTTGGCCAACTCACAGCCCTTTGCCGGTCTTCCGCGTGACGCCCGGGGACGAGCTCGTGGGCGGCGTTTGTTGGGCGGTTGGCGTCGAGCTCGAGCTCGAGCGACCGGAGAGAGGTCGTCACGGGAGAGCTCTAGCGCACAAACGAAGGGGCCGTCGGCGGGGGACCTCGAGCGGAAAAAGAGGTCTCGCCCGAGCTCGAAAGTACGCGGTCGAAAAAGGTCGACGACGGAGACCTCGGCGAGGCGGAAAGAGGTCTACGCTTGAAAGAGCTCGTGCGCCCGTATAACACCGCTCTCGGCGATGGCGACCATGGGGTGGAGGGAGAGGTCCTTGGTTAGAATCGTCGAGACATGATGTCGAGGGTCTTGATTGACGGATTGGGGTCATCCAAATATTGATCCCCCACGGTAGCCCCCGAGCGTTTGGGAGAGAGAGGAGGTCTCTCTCAAATGCTCCCGTTGCGCCACTTGGAGCGGGGGTTGAGAGTCATGTTTGGTCGTGGTGGCTGCTGAAGCGCTCTCCGCGGTGTAGCCCAGAGGCTCGGGAGAGCTGTGAGCTCTCGCGGAGGCTTTCTTAGTGTTGTGGTGAGCCCTTCGACCTGTTGTCTTGGTTTGTCGATCCCCCGAGCTCGCCCTTCTTGCCGATCGGCCGTCGGATCGACCTCGAGTATGGGTGCTCGGCACCACCAGCCTGCCGAAGTCCCAGAGCCATCGGGTGAGCCCGCTCTCCCTTAGTGGATTTTCCAATGAGCCGCTTCGTGGTCGTTGCGGCGGCCTTGTGACGGCTTCTTGGGAACCGAAACGCCGTCTGCCGTTTTGTTTTATCGGTGGTTATCACGGGCGCCCGCGTGCCTCCCGCGATTGGTCGCGATTCTGAGTCGCCGTCATTGGCGGCGGTTCCTCGCGAATCGTGCATCGTGGGTGGAGATCGTGGGGGAAGCGCGCCGGCGCCCCCCGCGTGGGGAGGTGTGAACCGTCGCGGCCCGGCTATAAATACAATGGCTCGGGTCGTGGAGGTGGCATTCGTCTTCTTCCCCCTTCTTCCTCCCCCCCCTCGGAGCCACCGCCGCTCGACGGATGGAGGGTCAAGGGTCTTGGGCGGGAGGCCCGGGAGGAGGACGCCGACGCCGCCAGGAGGGGATCGTCTTCTCGGCGCAACATGCGTCGGCGGCGGCATCCCGGCTCCGCCGGGGCCATGCCTTCTCGCCCCTCTCGGCGCCGCCTCGCCTCCGCCCCGAGGCGGTGATCGCCGAGCTCCGCCTCGACTCGGGCTGTGCCGCGGTCGGGGAGATGTGAGGGCGGCGCTCATCGACACCCCGAGCAGGGGCTTCGCGATGCGGCGCATTCAGTGCGAGAATGCCGACCGGCTCGCCGCAGTGAGCGTCTCCCCTTCCCCGTTTGGCCTTTGAGTTGATGCCCGCTCGGCCGATCCTCCCGTAATTCCGTCGCGAGCTACCCGGAAGAGGCGGATCGCTTACGGAGCGGCTCGATGGTGCCGCCGGCGCCGCCCGGCCGGAGCGGTGGCGGCTTCCCAGCGATAGCGTCGTCGGCGACCGGGCCCACCCGGGGAGATCCGTGGGTTTTGCGGATGGAGACTTCGGTGGCGAGCCTTGGTGCCGGCGTCGAGGAGCCGGGGTCGCGCGAGGCGGTGGTGGCCAACATCGACGTCGACGCCCCCGCCGGGCAGAGAGCAGCCCGCCGAGTCCGGGGGGCGGCGGCGCTCCGAACTGGCGAGGTCTTCGTCACCAAGCTCAAGCTCGACAAGGACCGCAAGGGCGAGAAGGTGAACGGCTCCACCGCCAACGTGGGCATCCACCCCTCCAAGGTCATCGTCACCAAGCTCAAGCTCGACAAGGACCGCAAGGCGCTCGACCGCCGGCTTTGCGAGCTCGGTGAGGCCGTGGGACGCCGCCGCCGTGGAAGCCGTTGTAGATAGGACCTCTTACTACCCCTTTCGTTTTTGTAGTTTCCTTGCGGGTTCATGCACTCGTGCCTATATGTATGTATGCTTTTATGAACAATGAAAGCGTAAGGGTTAGGTACCAATTTTTGTCTGCATGGCCGAGGTCTCGACCGTTAGTTAGTCGCGAGGTCTCGAGCTCGTTGGGCGAGGCGTTCGGGCCCGAGGTTGTGGACGGAAGCGTGGGACAATCTTGTCGATATGTGTTCCCGAGTCCGTGGCAACACCCTCGGCACGGAGGGCACGGCTTAGCTCGGCGTCTTTCGCCGTTCGACCAGACGAGTAGCCCCCCTGTCTCTCCTTGCTTGGGTTTCGTCTCGGTGATGCCCGGTGATCCCCGCGGTGTGCTCGAGCGAACTGCGGGTGTAGTCCCCGAGGCTCCGCGGGACGAGGGTCCCAGCGTGGAGGCTATTATAGGCTATCGTGTGTTCGCTTTCCCGTTTATAGCACGAGGCCGTAAAAGGGTGAGCTCGGACTTGGTTTTACCTCGTTGGCGAAAACCGAGTGCTCGGTGAGTTGATGGCGGGCGGTCCGGGAGGTCAAGCTCGAGCTCGTTCGATGTGGTCACCGGCGGACCGACCTCATATTCAAAAGGCGCGACTTTTCACGGTTTCTGGCTCGTTCGAAGAGCTCCGTGGACTCGTGTCCTCCTCGCTCGTGGAGGATAACCTGAAGTCGCCTTTTTGTTTCCTTTGGCAACCCGAACACGCTTAGGCGAAAGCCCCGAGTTCGTTCGAGTTCTCGGGGCAAGAGTCGCTGCGTGCTTGCCTTAGCGTCCCTCACTCGTGGTGTTCTGGGCGACCGTCGAGCCCTTTGTGCTGGGCCGGCCTTAGAACCCTAGGATGGCGAGCTCGTGTATCAAGCTCTATCGTCGAGCTCGAAGATTTTCAGCCTGTGTCGAGCTCTCGGGCCGTCGCCCAGCGGTAAAATAGCCGTTGGGATTTTACCGTTGGAATTTTTCCGTTGGTCGGGAGTTATCCCATTAATCTTTGCGGTCGCCGGACTTCCGCCCGGATGGCGGCCGTGGGTTGTTGTGGCGATAGCCGTTGCGGCGTGGGCCCGACGGCGTGGGCCCCACCCCGACGGTTCCTTCTCGGCGCATCCGTCGCTGGGCCTTATAAATAGGCGGAGATCGGGCGGATTCACCTTTCTTCCCCTTCCTTCTCTGAGAGAGCCAAAGAGGAGAGAGAAAAAGAAATAGAAAGAGAGGAGAGGACATACTTCTTTGCTCGGATCTACTTCTCCGTCTCCCCTGTTCCGCCCCGATGATCCGCCTCCGTGAGCGCAAGATGGGGACATGGCATCGTTCGACGGCGACCAAGCGGCGGTTGGAGCTCTGCGGCCTCGTCGGCGGGCTCCCGTGCCGGCGACGGAGGCCGAAGAGTGGATCCTCCCCGCCGCCGCCGCACGAAGTTCCCGATCCGCGGGCGCGGGTGCGTGGTGTCGTTCAGGGCCTTCCACGGCGCGGCCTCGGCGCGCCCGCCCGACGATTTCTTCCTGAGCCTGCGTAGTGGCGGGGGGCGTCGAGCTCCGGCGACCGGCGCGAACGGCATCCCCGCTGTTCGGCGTTCACGATCTTGTGCGAGGGATGGTTGGGGATTCCCCCAACTGAGACTCTTTCCCGCCGTCGCCAAGATCCGGGGCTTGAAGGGCGGACGGAGGTCCCGATGGAGGTGCGGCTCGCATTGCCTCGTCACGATCCAGCCTGCGCGGTGGGAAGGTCCGCGAGTTCTTTCCTCATGGGGCGACTTCCGACGGCAAACCCGGTGGAGGGAGGAGTGGTTCTACCTAAGAACGACCCGACCATCCTACGCGGAACACCGGGGAAGACGTTCGACACCGCAGCGCCGGCGGCGTGAGGGTCCTGCGATCACGTCCTCGCCCAGTGGAGGCCGTGGCGTTGAAGACGAAGGGCGACGCCGGCCCGACGATGGAACCATATCATCGAGGCCCGCTCGCGGCGCGCCGGTGCCGCTCCAACGGCGGCGTCTTCCGTGCGGGAGATGGTTTGCCGGAGCTCGCGCCGTTCGTGGGACCGGCGAACGCTGGCCCGCGCGAGGCGTCGAACAAAGTGGAATGGTGGATAACTCGGCCGACGCAGCCCGGGTGCGAGGGCCCTGGAGCCCCCAAGTTCTCCCCGACGCGGACGCTGGGCGCCGGGTAAGAGCTCGCACTTTTGTTTGTTCGAGGTTGCCCACTTATCGCTTTGAGTTCCGAGGATGAGCTTGTGTTTTTGCGGGGTTGGCGAAGTGGTCATTTGGTTCGCGTCCTCCCCTCCCCGAGAGGGCGACGCCGGGGGAGGCCGACCAGCCCCCGAGAAAGCAGCGCTCGGCGGCGGCGGCGGCTGGGGGGAGGAGGGAGGCGAAGGCACCCGGCAAGAAGTCCCCCCTCGCCGTCCGCGAGGCCCGTGGCCGAGGAGATCGGGACCTCATCGGGCTCCCGAGCTTGATGTCAAGCCGACGCCGTGGCCGAGGGGGTCGCGCCCGAAGCCTCGAGCGGCGCCCGGTTCGGCGCGCCAGGACTCGAGCGGGTTCCTCGGGCGAGGTCGACCGGGGTCGGGGTGCCTCGAGCCACCGCCGAAGAGGCGCGGATATCGACGCTGTGAGTTCTCTTCCCACTTACACCCGTGCACGGCGTTCGAGGGCGCGTGGGTCTTAGCTGTCATTACGCGTTGCAGGCGGCCCGTGTACCCGCGGCGCCCTCGGAGGAGTGAGGACTCCTCGGCGACGCGAGCCTCAGGCCCGCGTGGAAGCTCTTCGATGCCCAGGAACGACGAGCCTAGCCTCGCGAGTTCGAGTGTAGGGCTGGCGAGCTCGGGGCGCGCGGCAGCCCTCGGCGGTGGGATACCGGCCCGCGACGGCGCGGCGGCGCGGCAACGGTGGCGCGCGACTCACGGGGTCGAATGATGGCGGCGGTCCCGTTCAAAGGGCTGCTGTCGACCTCTACGCCATTGTCGATGTCGAGCTCCTCCTCTCCTGCCCTTCGTCGGGCAACAACGTGGGCGCGAGTCGCGCGTCGAGGTGGCCCCGGACTGATCGTGAGACTCCAGCCGACGGCCTCGTTGGCGAGGGGCCCCCGGATCCCGGTGGCGTGAGGAGAGGGAGGCGGGGATCCGAGGATGATATTCCGGCCATGGGCGAGGTCGCCGGAGAAGACCGGCCCGGGAGTCGGTGGCTCATGAGGAGGCTGCCACCGAAATCCCCGTTATTGACATCTCCGACGGCGAAGAGCCGGCGGAGCCGACCCGTGGCCGCAGCCGAAGGTGAGGGTCCATCGGGGGCTAGCCCTCGAAGACGCCGTGGGTCCCGGCGGATCTCGGCGGCCCGCCGGCGGCGCCAGCCGGGGAAATGACATCGCTCTCCCCGCCGACCCGATGAGCGCCGCTGCGGCCAGCGCCCAGAGGACCCGGCGTGCCTGTTCCGACTTGTGCGGAAAGTTCGAGATCGTCATGGCCTCGGGTGTTCTTCTCCTTTTCTTGTGCTTCCCCAAGTTGTTCATGTGCTTGTGCTCTTCAGTGGGCGTCTGTGATTCCATCCGAGAACACAACCCACCGACACTGCCACCGAGGGCCGCTTCTTCGGGAAGCTCATTGAGCTGTACAAGGACATGGAGTGAAGAGCCGGCGCCGGGCGCGCAGTTCAGCATCAATTTCTTGCGCGCACGGAGGACGCCGTTGGACTCCGCCCGGGACGCTGGAAGGCCGGGCCTTCGGGCGGCACAAGAGAGAGGGGCCGGCCCGCCTACGAGGCGGCTCGCAAGAGGAAGGGCGGACTTGAGCTCGCCCACCAGCAGACGCCGCAAGAAGAAAATGCGGAGGGGAGCTCGACACCCTCCACCGCCCGCTCGAGGGACAAGGAGCTCGCGCTCTCGGCGGCCGAACAGGAGGGCGGAGGCCCTCATAAGGAGAAGACGGAGATCGGCTGAAGGAGTGCCTCCAAGTCGGCGTGAGGAGGCCAGCTTGCGGGTGAGTGTCACCGCCCTGCCTTGCGTTTTTTGTTTTCTCCAAAGACGGGGCTGATTGTCCTCGCCGGCGGGGCCTCAGCGTATGATCGCGAGGTCGCCGAAATGTGGTTCTTTGCCACGCCGACGCATCGCGAGGGACCGCTCAACGAGGAGGAACTTCTCGTACTTCGCACAACGGTGCCGCGTAGGAGCTCTATAGTGAGTCGGGAGGCGCGCCCGATCCTCGCCCGTATCAGTCGTGGTGACTTCCGTTATTGAACCGTCTTCTTGTCCCTGGGAGAAGGGAGAAGTCCCTGAAGGCGGCCGGGGACGTTGCGGACATGGAGCGGAATCTTGCCTCCGCCGAGGCCACCCCTGAGCACCCCGGCCGCGGGGAAGGAAGGAGACGGACTTGAAGCAGCGCACCTTTCGAGCTCTCGTAGACGCCAAGGAGGAGCTTGAGCGCTCTTCGGGCTTGTGCCTGCGATGCCACGCGGAGGGAGGGGCGGCGAAGCTCGGGCGGGCGCCGAGGATCCGCCATCGCGGCCGAGGATGTGTGCGACGTCCTCTGTTGAGGATGGCGGACCAGCCGGAGCGAATCTAGAGTGCCGTATAAGGTGGCGAGGACGCCAAATGGTGGTCCACAAGGCCGTCGGCGTATCTTCGCCACTATCCGAAAATGGACGCCGAGGCGGTGAAGGCGGGATGGGCGCCTCGGTATCGACGACGCTCAAACCGACGGAAGATCACGCTGGCGCCGAGCCCGACCGTCGGAGTTGTCCGCCGAGCTCTATAAGCTTCGCCACGAGAGAGGTGGGGAGCCCGGACTCATCACACGGAGGGAGGGGAGCAGCGGGTGAGCCGAGGCCGCGGCGGCACTCGTCGCGAGGGGGGCGATGGACGAGACCCTCCTTCTGCGTAAAAGTAGGGCTCGGGGCCAAGCCCCTTTTTGCGGATTAGTTTCTAAGTCCTCGTAGTTGAGGTATCATTGTTAAGGATTTAAAGGGACTCGTGTTTGGAATGAAGATTACTCGTGTTCCTTTTTCTATCCAATGTCCTTGTTCCAACTTTTACGAGTTAGTATTTCTAAGCCTGATGGCGGGCGTTTCGTTAGCGCGGGGCGTGTGAGATCGTTAGGCGCCGCCGCGCCATGCCTTTTGTTGACGAACTTCGTGACTTAGTTGTTTTTAAGACGTTAAGGAAAAGGAGCACGGCCACCGTGGCGAGAGCTCGTTGTTGTGATCTTTGTGAAGAATTTGCGAAAAATTGGTGTAGTAAACCGTGGGGTGTGCGCCCCATTCCTTGTAGCCCCGAGCAAGGGCGGGCCTTTGTCAAGATGAAGGCCCGTCATTGCTCGCAATATAAGACGTGAATTCGAGATGCTTGCACGCAGATCTTTGCATCGAACTCGGTGTCTTATTGAATTTTACGAGTTATGATATTTCAAAATACATCTTAAGGGTAGAAGCGGCGTAGGCTGTTCGATGTTCCATGCGTTGGTGAGGATTCGTCCGATGGTCCTTGAGCTTGTACGCGTGCCGGCCTCAACACTTGAGTCGATGATAAAGGGACCCTCCCATGGCTGGGAGCTTTTGCCTGTCCCTCGGGCTTTGGACTCGTCGTGGGGCGTGATCGCCCGAGCGCCGGCGCTCGCCCCGACGTGTCGCCGTGGTAGCGCCGCATGGATTGTAGGGCACTTGGCGGAGTGGATGAGCGCGATGTCACGAAGCCGCCGAAGCGGTCCGCGGCGCCTTCGGCGGTAGCCGCTGGTTATTGTGCTCGTCGAGAAGGTCGGTGCTCGAAATGAGCCGCATTTCGGGCTCGGTTGGAAGAACCGCCGGACCAAGACGGAAGAACGGGTTCGTCCCCGGGGTCTCGGTGGTGGTACGAAGACTCCACACGACCCCGGGGGGAGCTTCGACTAGCCATCGGCGGGCGTACTTCGAGCCTCGAAGATCTGCGGACTTCACGCCTCGCAGGATCATGCCATTAGCTCGCCTACTGGCCAGTTGGTCAGGGTGGCCGGCCGCATGGCCGCGGTCGACGCTGATGTCGCATCGCCGCACCGCCGATGAAGACTTCACGGTTGGTGCCGTTGATTGGGTGATCGAGTTCGGATTTCGCGGTGGATAATGCCTATGAAGAACTTGACGGCTCCTCGGCTCGCATCGCGATGGGCATGACAGAACATCCATTTGGAGAACTTGTCGATAGCGGCGGAGATGCGTGTATCCTCGGCCGCCTGCTCGAATGGTCCTACCATGTCAAGATCTCGACGGCGAACGGCCGGTGAGCGGAATCGGCTTTGAGGGGCTTGGGCTTGGGAGGTGTGTCCGCTATTAAGAACTGGCCCGACCCTAACGTCCCGGACGACACTGAAAGGCGCGACGGCGGTCGCCGCAGTGAAACCTTGACGGAAAGCTTTCCGACGAAGCCCGGCGGGTGGTGCCGCGGATGGCGCGTCGCCCCCCGGATTTCTTTGACTTTGTGCTCGACCATCTTCGACGGTGATGCAGCGCTATGGGATGCCGTTTGCCCCGCTGTCAGAGCTCTTCCCCTGGGAGCAAAAAGCCTTTAGCCCTCGGCTGGCCGTCGCGACTCCCTCATGCCCCGGGGTAGCTCGCCTTTATCGACCATCGTAACAGAGCGGGACATGGTCACGGCAGGTGGCTGGTCGGGCCTGACCCGAAGAGCCGGCCCGCGAGTGACCCAGAGCTGCACAGGAAGAGCTCGTCGCCAATGACCTGCCCAGTATCGGGAGCGCTCGACCCTGCGGACGTCGGTGTCCATGGGATGCGGCCGGGGGAGGCTTGAGCTCGCACCTTCCGAGACCCGGGCTCCTCCTACTGAGCACGTATCGAAGGCTTGTGTTGTTCGTGCATGAAGACTCCGGGGAACCGGCAAGCGGTGACGCCGAAGCTTAGCGAGGGCGTCGCGTCGTTGTTGAGGTTGCGGTGGACGGGTTGACCTCCGGCCCGGTGGAAATGTTCCTCAAGTTCTCGGACCTTACGGTGGTACGCGACCATCTTCGGTTGACGCAGCCGACCTCACTTTCATGACTTGGTTTTTGGCGAGGCGCCTCCCGGACCTCGAGGTGCCGGATGCCGAAGCCGCGTCTGCACTCACATTAGCCCGCTCACCAACGCCGTATTCGACCACTGCGTTGACGGGCGAAGTGCGGTGGCGTATCGAGTATTTCATGCACACTTTCTCGGAGAGTGAAGACGAGGCCGGCGCCGGCCGTGCACTCTTTACCGATCCGTCGAAGTGTAGGGTCGAAGACTCGATGTCGTCGGGCCCTGGTGTGTCTGCCGACCTCGGTCCATTCGCAATGAAAACTGCCAGAGCCGAGACTTGATGGCGTCTCGGGCGCCGTACGTGATTCGGCTCCCATGAGCTCGGCCATCCCACTTCTGGTCGCGTCCGTGACCTCGGGGCTGGGATGACCTCCCGGGATACTGAGACGAATGCGTCACCGTGGGGGTCGGCAATGTTCGAAGCTTGGGCCGGTGATGAGCAAAGCGTGCCACGGAAGCTTTTCGGCTGTGGTAGCGAAGTTTTGGTGTAATCGGGAGGACTCATCGACCCAGTACACCGGACGCTGTACCTTGAGGCGCGTGCCCTTCCTCCTCTCTCTCGACGACGAGCGGTGCTCACCACCTTCTCGAGGTGGCCGAGATGTAGAGAAGGATTGGCTCATTAGCCTGCAGAGCAACGAGCACGAGCGGGCTCGGCAAGGGAGTTGTTTCGGGGAGCCGAGGGCTTCTTGGGCCTCGTCGGTCTAGGAGAAGCGCCCGGTTTTCTTCGCCAGCTTGTAGAGAGGGAGGCCGCTCCCGAGGCCGGGCTATGAAACGACCTCGGCGCCGCGAGGCGCCAGAGTGAGCCGCCGCACGCATTTTGCGTTCCTAATCGGCCCCATGCACCCTCGTGATGGCGGCGATTTTTCTCGGGGTTGGCCTCGATGCCGCTCCGAGACGATAAAGCCGAGCAACTTCCTCGCGGGACCCCGAAAACGCATTTTTCGGGCTGGAGCCTGACCCCGTATTCTCGGAGTTTGGCGAAGACCTTTTTAGGTCAGGGACGAGCTCTTCGAGGCATTTCGTTTTGACGGCGATGTCATCGGCGTAAGCTTCTACAAGCTTCGAGGAGCTCCTTGAAGACTTTCGCATACACCTTTGGAAGGTGGGCGCCGGCGTTCTTCAAACCGAAGGGCATCGTTACGTAACGAGGAATGGCGCCAAACGGGTGATGAAGGAGGTGGCGAGCTGATCAGCTCGTTCATTCTATCCGGTGGTAGCGGAGTAGGCGTCGAGAAAACGAGGGGTTTAGCACCGGAGGTGGGAGTCAACGATTTGGTCGATCGCCAAGAAAGGAACGGATCCTTAGGGCATGCCTTGTTGAGACCCGTGTAATCAACACACATTCTCCATTTCCCATTCTTCTTCTTGACTAGATGCGGGTTGGCTATCCACTGGGATGATACACCTCCTTGATAAACCTAGCGGCTAAGAGTTTATCTATCTCCTCGGCGATTGCTTACGTGATCGGTCATCGAAAACGTCGAGCCGTTGCTTCACCGGCGAGAGCCGGGCTTAATGTTCAAGGAGTGCTCGGCGACTTCCCAGATGTATGCGGCAAGTCCGAGGCTCTCCACGCAAAACACGTCGAGGTTTGCGGCCGAGGAAGTCGACGAGCTCGCCTGCCTATTTAGGAGAGAGGCTGGGACCCTCACGCGGAGGGTGGGCCATCATTATCGACCTCTATCTCCTTGGCGTCCTTCTCGGGCTCGAAAGTGCCTCACGATCTTCATGAGCTCACGGATGGGCTCGATCTCGGGCCGTTCGAGCCCATCGGCGCAAGCTTCGTGCCGCAGACTTTCTTGAGCTTCGGGGGTGTCCTCCCTTAGCGCCCGGGCCGCCATCTTCGGCAGCATCGCGATCGATCGACCGCGGCAGATCGGCGTCTTGGGCGGCGGCCTACATCCTAATCAGCGTGCTCGAAGGTGGAGTCGACGGTGATGACCCCCTTGGGCGGGGATCTTAAGCGGAGGTAGGTGTAGTTGGTTGGGGACGGCCATGAATTTCGCATAGCACGGCCGCCAGCAAATGCATGGTAGGCGTTCTTGAAGGGAGCACCTCGAACGTGAGGGTCTCCTTCCGGAAGTTATCCCGGGTCTTAGGAAGGTGACGAGGGGAGACGATCCGCCCGAGCGGGATCATCTCGCTTCCCGGTACTTCACGCCATGGATCGGGTCCGGTGAGGGACTGAGGGCGCGCCTTAGTGATGCCAAAGGGCCTGGAGTGCGTGGTGGACGAGGAGGTTGAGGCCGCCGCCTCCATCCATCAACACCTTGCCGAGGCGCTGGTGCGATGATGGGATCGGCGACGGCGGGTACCTCCCGGGTGGGGATGTGTCGGGATGATGCGGCCCTGCCGAAGGTGATCGCCGAAGCTCGACCACTTGAGTAGCGGGCGTCGCGGGCTCGGTGAAGAGGACTTGCGGCGGCGCCGTGAGCTTGTCGGCGCTTGGACTCGTGGCCCGGGCTCCGCCCAAAAGACGGCGTTGCCGGCGCCGTCCTCGGATAGACGTCGTCGCCGCCCCGATCCTCGGGCTCGCCGCCATAGGCTGGTTGGTCGCCCGGGCGCCTCCCTTGGCGTGCCCATCACGTGCTTCTTCAGCCAGCAGGTCCCTTCATCTTGTGCCCAGCGGGACCCTCGTGATGTGGGCACGGGGCCTCGAGCATCTTGTCGAGAAGTGCTCCTTGTGGGCGAAGCCTTTTCCCCCTTCGCCCTGGGGTCTTGCGCTGTCGCGATGGCGACAAACTCGTCATCGTCGTCATCACGGGCGCTTGTTCTTCTTGTTCTTCCTCTTGCGGGGTGGGAGGGCCCGGACCACGCCCGCGGCCTCGTCGTCGTTCTTGGGCTTGCCCTTGCCCGTGGCGGCGGAGGCGGCGTCCTCTCCCTCGGCGTGTCCGGTGGCGGGGTCGAGGAGCTCCTTCCACGGACTTAGGCTTCTTGACGCCGAGCTCGCGGATGAGACTCTCGCCGGGTGGTGCGAAGGTAAGTGAGCGGTGATGATCTCGAGGTCGGAGGCCTCGGAGGTTGTTGCGAGGCTTAGAGCGCGCTGATGTAGTCGTGCGGGCTCTCCCCCTTCTTTTTGCATCCCGGAGATCCCGGGTCGTGCTTGGCCCGGCGTAGGTGCCCGGAAGTTGCCGGCGAAGATGTCCTCGCCAAATCCTCCCCGTCGCGGATGGTGCCCTCGGCGGTGCTCGAGCCAGAACGAGCCGAATCCGCAAGATAGAGGGCAAGGTTCGCGGATGATGAAGTAGTCCCGTTGTAGCGCCTCCCCGCTTGACAACCGAGGCGGTAGTCTTCGAGCCGTGGCGGGGTCGGTCTCCCGTTGTATACACCGGGTCGGGCCGGAGCCCTGAAACGAGAAGGAAGGGGCGTGCGTGTATCTGCGAGCCGAAAGCCCTGGCCTCCTCAGCTCGGGCTCGGCGCTGCGATCTCGCCGGGAGACGGACTCCGTTGGCGGCGTTCCGTGATGGGTCGCGGCCCTTGTCCTCGTCGTATCGCCATGACGCCCTCCCGCGGCGATTGTCGCACTTGCGGCAAACTTCGTGAGTCGCCGCGGCGGTGCTTGTCGCCGTCCCCGGGGCGCTTTTGTATGCGCCGGGCTTCCGCCCGTCGAGGCGATGATGGTGTCACGTCTTTGTCGCGGTTCGCGCCGATCCGGGCGCTGCGCTGCGTGGACCTCTGGATGAGAGGAGGCCTCGTGCTCTTCCCAAGTCGACGGGTGTGATGCGAGCTTGCCACCTGTCAGGTTGCCGCCTCCGCTTACGAGCTTCTTGATCTCAAGCGTGGGCTCGGCGTGCCCCGGGGGGGTCTCGGGGGCCGCGGGCGAGTTGCCTTGGCTGCGGCGGCCGCCGGGGTTGGGAGGCTCTCCAACACCGGCGGGAGTTGCTGACGTTAATGCAGCGATACGTCACGGGCGTCCCGCTGGGCCTCGCGCCTTGAGGCGCCCCTGCTTCTTGCTTTCCGCGGAGGCCTCGCGCTCCCGGAGCCCCGCCGCCTCTCTCGAGCTCCTCCAAGCTCCTCCCGGCCCGGGCTTGAGCGTGATCGACGGGCGGGTCACGGGCGGCCGCGGAGTCACGTGGGCGGCGTCTTCGAGTCATTGGGAATGGTCGTCGTGGGCCCCCGCCGGGCGTGGCACACGAACACCGACGTGTGGGGTCAGCATCAGGAGGCTCATCCCATCGAGGGCGAGCTCGAGGCTCATGGACCGATGCCTTCCGGGTCATCGCCCCAAAAGAGGGAGACCCGGGCGGCCGTCGAGGTACATCTTGGCGTGTATGCCGCCATTAAAATTTTTCCTTCGCCAGTAGCGTCTTCGCCCGGCGAAGCCGGAGGGACGACGTTGGCGATGGAGAAGGTGACATCGCGAATGAGCTCGCGTGAGCTCGCGTCAGAGGATGTCGGGGAGGAGTGTCCTGATCGGGACGAAGAAGCGATCGCCGCCGCTAGCGATGGGGCTAGCGGAGTTGCGCGGAGTCCCGCCCCATGTCGGGCGGATGGAATCGGCGGTGTCGCGGGCGCCTCGGGAATGTCCTCACGCCGCGTCGGCGGGTGAAGACGGTGACCGAGCCGCCGGATCGGGGCCGGTGAGTTCGAAGGTGCGGCGCAACACCTGGTCGCTCGATCATGCGGTGGTCACGGTAAGAAGCCATCGGAGTGGAAGATCGTCGCACTAGCACGCCCCCTACCGGGCGCCAACCGGCCGTGGTCTAATACCACCGTCACGGTAATGGTGGCTAGTGCGGACTCCGAATGGCCTAGCTCGAGACAATGACACGATTTATAATCGGTTCGGGCAAAGTCGGGCTCCCTAGTCCCGTTGTGTTCACTATCAGAGCTCAAATGCTCGTGCCGGGGTGCGTACAAAGCGGAGCGAGAGAGGGCGCGGGCTCCCAAGTCTCTATGATTGAGGCAAGTGCCAATATGAGAGTGAGGATGATGCAGTGTGAGAAGAGCCGGGTGCGTTGTTCTTCTTCTTTGCTTGCTTGCCCCAATCGAAAACCCTACCCCTCCTTTTATAGTAGCAAGGGGATAGAACATGTGAGCTCTCCGAGTTGGGCGGGGGTAGGTGGAACAATATGATACCGTATCTTGTCGGGCGAAAAGAGCTCTTCGAGCCGAGCTCGTGGGTTGGCCAATAGCTACCTCGAGCTCTCGGCGGCCTTGATCTTGGAACTGGTCGTCGCCCAGGCACATGGCGGTCGGGGCATGGGCGGTGGTCATGCGTCGCCTCGTCCTTGACCGTAGTTGGAAGGCGCCCTTCGGTATGGGGGTGCCCATGTCGGCCGACGATGGCGTCGGGTGTAGTCGCGCCGTCTCCCGGTCATGATGGGCGAGTTGCTGGAGTTGACGGGATACGACGATCGAAGCTCTCAGTCGAGCTCTTTAGGTGGCCCGAGGGCCCTCTTTGAGCTCTTGACGCCTTGGATGCCAAAATTGGTCGCCGCCGCATCGCCGAATCCCGGTCCGTGTGGCGGTAAAGGGTCAGACCGGCCCCCAATCGTGGTTGAATCGGTCCCGCCGTGGGGGTGTCCATGCCGTGGATGGAGGGCGCACGTCGCTGCCGTACCGCTGCATCTTGTGGACGTGACCGTTGGAGTCATGTCGCATGGGCGGGCGACGGGCGGGTCGTCTCTTCCGCCACGTGTGCCTCCGCGCATGGCCCGCGGTGCGGCCGAGGAGTGGTTGGCCAGCTCCACGTACTTTGCAGTCTTCCGCGTGACGCCGGGGGACGAGCTCAGACGGGCGTTTGTTGAGCGGTTGTTCGCCGAGGGAAATGGGCCGAAGCGACCGGAGGGTGGTCGCGCCCGGGAGAGCTCTAGCGCACAAACTTGAAGGGGGGCCGCCTCGGCGGGCGGAAAGAGGTCTCGCCGAGAGCTCGAAAGCGCATTCTAAGGTCGACGGCGGAGACCTCGGCCGGGGCGGAAAAGGTCTGCTTGTAAAAGAGCTCGTCGCCCGTATAATCGGGCTCCATTTGTAGGCGACCATGGGTGGAGGAGAGGTCCTTGGTTAGAATCCTCCGAGACATGATGTCGGAGGGTCTTGATTGACGGATTGGGGTCATCCAAAATATTGATCCCCCACAGTATATCAGTATTAGAAGATTAACGTGATACACATGATTTGTGATGCACAGGATTTGTCATCGGAGGAGTCTCATTAGGACGTATGTTTATAATCATGATACACTTGGAGGAGTCTCTCTCGTCAAAAGCATGATAGTAGGTACTATATACGTTCGCAATACATAAGACATGTTGTTGGGGTCTGAACATGATAGTAGCTCCTCAATCTTCGGTACTATTGTATTGTATTACCGGTGGATCAGTGGTCTACTACGTACTATTGTATACTAAGTATCCGGTGGATCAGTGGTCTATTACTGCTCAATGTTCGCACTATTATGTGAGTGGTGGATCAGTACGATCACTACTGCTCAATCTTCACACTATTATATGAGTGGTGGATCCGTGGATCACCGGTGACGAAGATCTGAATCCGTCAGGCCGGCTAAAGCAGGTCCATAGCCACCGTCCGCACTGTTGAGGTCCGTCTCGGATCTCAGACCAGTAAGGTTTCAAGTTAAGAGACCTCGTTGGCTTGTTTTACACATCATGCTCCTACCTAAGTGTAGCCGATTTTTTTTCCTAGAAAATAATAATCAGCTAACGAAGTGTGTATTCTGCGAATTGAATGCATGATCTGCCAGGTACTTCTCAAATTTACAAATTCCTTTCAAATCTCAACTGTTGATGCGTTCTTCGGTTAAAGACGTATAAGACCTACAAAATCCTATCAGAAAAGAACATCAGACAAGCAAATAAGAAAGAAAAAAAAAACAGCCAAACGAAAACAAGATGGATCCGATCCGATCGAATGTTTCTCAGGGACATTTCACGTTCCTCCCGGGCCCTCCGTAGTAGAAGTAGCTTCCCCAATAGCTGTTAGAGCCTCCCTGGATATCATAGCATCCGGGGTGATCGGCGAGGAGTTTCAGGTTGGCCGCCGGGATGAGGTTGTTGTCCCAGTCCACCACCTGCAGGTTCCGGAAGTAGGCGGCGCGGTCGAAGCCCTCTCCGGGGAAGTGTCCGCTGCCCATCTGGGTGGCCGTGTGCGACCCCGACGGGCGGGTGTTGACGACCTCGCCGCCGAACTGCACCATGTTGGCGTGGCGAGCCAGGTGGGTGAAGAGGTACGACGGCCAGTACCCGACTACGAGGCCCGGGCCCAGCTCCAGCCACCAGTGCCCGTGCTTTGGATCCTGCATGCATGGCCGGACCACTGGTGTCAGAAAAACTTCACATGGTTTGCTTTGAAATGAGAATCGGTTACCTTCCATAACATGAGAGTAATGTCGAATTGCCTGCCATTGTACACCGATTCCGGGGTGATAGCCGCCCCAACCGCAATCTTGTTCGTCGTCTGCACGAATCCGCGGCAGTTGTGGTTGTAGCACCCAGTTTCTTGGTACGCGTCAGTCTACAGAATGTTCGACCGATTGATTAGGATTCTATATTATGGTAGAACAAAACATGTGACTTCCAACCGATAAATACACTTACTGTCCAGTACGTAAAGAATCTTGGGTTACTGTCTCCGTATAGCTCAGGGCTTACCTACAAAAGTATAAAACACATTAATTATTGGATTCATATATAGTGCTAATTACTATGTGCTCGTTTTTCTGATCTGTTCAAATGTACCTGCCATCCAGCTTCGATTGTGTTGAGATCATTGCCGAAAGAACCAGAGATGACCCAGATCTGTGACAGGCTGAACTCAGATGGGTCACCTATCCTTGGTGACCACACATTAACACTGGCCTTGGCCCCATAGTAATGTTCAGAGTTTACATAGCCAACTGCATGCTGTAACCAAGTAGAAACCCATATCAGCAAACATAATACAGTCCCAACAAAGGGTTCCAGTGAGATTTGACTAGTTTAGTCGGCAGTACAGTACTGACACGGCCAACTAGACGCTCTGGACACAAGACAGCGACCATATTTACTTTAATGGCCATGTCAAATGGGCTCATGATTCAAGAAGCTCTAATTTGTTTATCTGGATTAGCTCAATGAAGCTTATGTGCAGATGTAGAAACGATATTGTCTCTTGGCATCTCTTAGGCGTCCCCAATGTTTTCTAACTGGCTAGTCAAGAAAATTTCTATGAGCATCAAATAGAGAGATCAAATAACTAGCGACTCCAGAACAACTAGTCTAGCACAAACTCCCAAATAGCTAGTCTAGCACAAACTATGTCATAGCTTGCATAACTCTCCACTAGAGTGTTCTTTTATTATTACTATTATTATTTCGATTTGTGGATGTCATCCATGCACAGGGGCCATGGTAATCTTCTATGTATTGTCATCTAGCTAGCTATTTGCATGTTGTACGCCCTTAGCCAGGGATTAAGCTTCTCGATGAATTCAATAGAGGTACATTGACTCTGATGTCTAAAATTTATTTATTTATTTATTTTTACTCTGAACTTTGATTTTTCCGGCTTACTTATCTCAATTTCTGCTAACTTGATACATGTCGAGGTCTTCAGTTATAGTAAAATATTACATAACTTATACTCTGATGTTATAGGACAATAACGCAAAAAAAAAAAAAAAAAAATGCAACTGGTAACTACTATAACGACCATGAATTTTTTCAAACCATAGTTAACTAGTTGATCCGCTACAAAATCACATAATATACAGGAGGTTCCCTAACTTATGACTAAAAAACATACCAGAGGAAACTTGATCTTGACAATGGTCAAAGTTCACGATCTTATCCATAGAAAGTAAAAAAAAATGGTTAATAATAAGTACTATGTAGTTAGTGAAGTTAAAATTGAATAAGTGTTCTAAAATGGGCTAAAAGAAAGGACAGCAAATTTTTGTCTAGGCACCAGTCAAAGTTTAAGATCTACAGCAATCAACAATAATATGCCTGACGACTGACTATTAGGTGTCTACTGCTGTATTTAAGGAAGACAAATAGTAGCTGGCCTTGCATAGAGAAGTGAATTTTTAATGTTATGTAAACGCCTGGTTCTTTGGAACCATTTGGACTGGCTACATAGAGAAGTGAATTTTTAATGTTATGTAAACGCATGGTTCTTTGTAACCATTTGGCCTATCTGATTAATTATCACTACATGTTTGAACTCATCCTTGAAATTTGAGGGCTTTGTCATTGACCTAGCAGCAAACTTCTGAACCTAACAAGGTGGTGAGTTATTACTTAAATCACTGCCATCAATATAGAATATGTGTCCAAAATTCAGCAGATACGAAACATCATCAAAACCGAGAGACAGAATTGCACATGCTACAAATAAAATATGTTTATAGATAAGCAGACAGGAGTCTAACAACTGTCGTGGCCACTGACTGAAATAGAGTATAGTATTCCAG
Organism: Hyparrhenia diplandra; assembly: GCA_015847255.1. Classification (NCBI taxonomy): domain Eukaryota; kingdom Viridiplantae; phylum Streptophyta; class Magnoliopsida; order Poales; family Poaceae; genus Hyparrhenia; species Hyparrhenia diplandra. The sequence continues at coordinate 64,051 of JADLZK010010100.1, read as the reverse complement.
GTTCTGTATAGTCAAGCATGCAGAGGACATGTAACAATAAGATGACAGTGGACTACAGAAGAGGACAAAGCTAGGCATGGATCTTAGGAGCAAAGTAAATGTTCTCCTATGGATTTTTCCCATGTGAAGCTTCTGTAGATTCATGCAAGCAGTAATTGTTGTGCTATCTTATTCCAAGTGCACGGGCTTCTCTTTGTATTTTCTCTACGTTTGGGGATTCAGCTTACTAATTTGTGCACTATATATAGGCTGTTACAATTTTATATAATATACTATGCTACTGAATAAAAAAATTAAAAACAAAAAGTTTATTTTCTGGAGTAGGAGTACTTAAAATTATGGCACTGCAAAAGTAACGAGCGTGCCACTGCAAAGCAACAAAATTACGTTGCCTTTCTTAGTGCCATCTACCATGTCAGGAAGCAGTAAAAAGTTTTTTTAAAAAAAAAACATCATGAAGTAAGCAATTGATTGCATTACTATGCAGTAAGGAATTTGTACCGTCTGTAAAGAAAACTCTAGAGTACAGAGTTATTCTATTCATCATTTGTATATCATTTCCAGTACTATTTATCTATGTATAATGGAGAACATGGCTCGTAATAAGACCTACCTCATGGCCGCTGCTTGTGGAATCACGGCGAACACCCCGGCGCACAGGCTTCCTGCCGTACCTCCTGAGGGAACTGGCCCTGAGCAGATCCTTCTCCGTCGTCCGCCGTATCGGCACCGTCCCCTCCGGACACGCCTCGCCGGCGGCATGCCACGCCTGCACCACCACCTCGCCGACTCTGCTGCCGCTGCCGCTGCCAACGCTGCCAAGGGTGAAGTTGCAGTTCTTGGGCCTCTCCGGTGGATCCTAGTAAATCAGCATTAAGAGACTTTTAACATGTGTACAACTTTTACTAAGCAAACGCCAAAAGAACGAATCTGTGTGTTGGCGTTACCAGAATCTTTTGGCCTCTGAGCTTTGGGTGGTCAAATGCAGGCTGCAGGTGAGAAGGGACACAGTCTATGATATCACCGTCAGGGCTCTGCATGAAACAAACAGGTTTCGCGAACCATAAAGGGAGATCCGATCGGAATGAGCTTGCTCATGAAAAAAATGGATCGAAATTAAGTTTCAGGTTATCAAGTGACCTGGATGGTCTTGAGAGCAGGCTTGTTAAGCTTGGTGAGCAGAGTCCTGATCCTCTTGTGCTTGAGCAGCTCCTTCCCTGTTCTCAGCCTTGCAGCAGTGGCATTGCCGCTAGAGCCAGACTCGGAAGATGCCAGTGCAGCAGTGGCGGGAGGCGGAGAGGCGAGCAAGAGCATCAGCAGGAGGTGCAAGGGAACAAAGTAGAAGCTACTGCAAGAAGCCATGGCCCCCTTTTGCTCCCGCAGATGCTTGTCTGCTTCTAGCCGCGAGCACACACTGGGAAACAACAAGCAAATAGCAATAGTGCGTGGTTGTCTTCTTCCTCCCCAACGCCTTGCTACCAAGCTTCTTGGTCCCTTGTGATTTCGAGCCTCCTTCTCACTGTCCTTTAATTTGTGTGTGAATCTCTTCCCTTTCAAGTGAGCGCTCTCTCTCTCTCTCTCTCTGCGCCTAATGCAGGTTTGCCGCTTGCCGCTCGTCAAATGGGGAAAAAAAAAGAAAGACAGGACAGGATGAACTGCGGTGGGAGACTGTCAGACTGTGGAGTCCGTACAATTGGAGTTCCCACACAAAAGGTTAGGTGCTCTAGATTTATGTGTCGCAATAAAACACTGCAGTGCCAACCAAGCGTTCAGCTAGGGACCCCTGCTCGCCTGACTTCTTGCCTGACAATATCTTGTTTTTTCCATGTATACCAACTATTCCTCTCGCTCTAAATTCTAAACTGAAAACATTTTAGTTTTTTAATGCATGATTTTTGCTAGATGTACCATTAAAACGATATATCATCCCATATTTAATATTAGTCTCGTATCATATTTTGATTATATGTTCACTCAATTTAAATAGGTGGACTACGTGTGCTTCTATTGAGAAGTTGAGAGAGACTACGTGCCACCGGCCTATTTAACTGACCGTGACGTGACATGCACAGGCTTGGGTCGCTCCACGACGTGATGTTGTGTGGGCTGAGCTTGGTTTTGTCACTTGCCAATGCAAAATGCTAGAAAATCGGCCGCGCTTAAGGGATATCTTCAGCGTCGCACTTGGGCTAATTGAGGGGGAATTATCAAGATTGGTTCTGGTGTCAGTTTCACGGAGTAACGGAGGAGTTTCAAGAGTAACGGAATTTGCGTACTTTCGCTGCAACAGAAAGTTGGACACGTCCTTGATGCAACGCCAAACACGGACACCTGACCCCAAGCATCGCCAATGGAACAAGCTATAGTATTTTCACGTGGAAGCATCATCTCCAACGCATTTTTAAAATTTGTCATAGAAGTTCATATATGACACAAGTTATATGACGGTGGGTTTTTCTTCATGATTCGGCACAGAAGTTCAACTATGACGAATTTGGCTTATTCCATGACAAAAACAGAATGTCATAGAAGTTGAAATCTGTACTAGTGGAATTGCACACTCTCCCTACTAAGTTGCTCCCAAGTTTCCCTATTTTGATCTTATGTAGGCATGAGGATTGGATCGGAAGAGCAAGCCATTGGAACCATGCCTAGGTCTGTGATACCTACTTGGATGTGCTAGGTGATTAGGTTTTTGGGGAGCATCTAACGTGATTGGTCACCGATCTTCTTTGTATTGTTCCTGGTGGACATTGTAGGATTGCATTGTGAACACCTTTATACATCGGTTATGGTATGTGTTCCAACAATACTCAACAATAATGTAATATTTTGCTCCATTCCAAACAAATCAATTTCTAGAATCATCTTGAGTTAAACTATCTTAAGTTAATCAACTTTATCTAGAAAAAGGTAACAACATTTGTCACATTAAATGAATATCAAATATATTTCATGATGTATCTAATGATACTACGTACTTTGATGTTATAAAAATTGATGTTCTTGTGTAAGTTTAGTCAAACTAAAATTCTTGAGCGCCAAAGGGTTTAATTTGGACTAGAGGAAGTACTATGGAAATACACTAGGTACTCTAGATACCTAGAAAATCGGCCATTTGTTTTGGATCAGATCGGAGAATGTCAAAACCATCTCTCAACGAGCGAGCATTAAAATGGAACGATGGCCCAATAAATAACAAAACATGTGCATGGGCGTTTTTTAAAAAAATTATTTGAAAACATTTAAATAAAATACTCGCGTTTTCATGGGTTCACAAAAGGTGCTGTCATGACACAAGATTTTCTATCTAAAAAGGTATATATTTTGACAGAAATTAAATGCTAAAAGATTAATGTAGCAATGGAGATCTTATCTAGGTGTCTGCCGTTTTTCCGTCACACTCTTTTTGAGCTTTTTCCAGCCTATATTCATGACGCTGAGATTAGTTGAATCATTACACCTACTCTCGTAGCATAGCTAATACTAGTGATCAGTGGTCACACACAGGCCACCGGTGTTCCGTGGTCACACTCGCACATGCACTGCGGGAGACAAAGCTTGTGGTCGATCTGTTGTGTGTGAAAACCCCCTCACACCAGCAGCAGAGGTCCATCGTCTCGTCACCCTCACCACCCACACCACCCCCCACGGCCACCACTGCTAGGACAATAACCATGCATCAGTACGACGGTAGATCCAACAAAACCCAATATGATACGATGGCACTGACCTTTTATTAGTTTTTCACCATACCACCACAAAGCAGTGGGCATGCTGTGGTCAGCTGCAGGCTAGCGCTTTTGATGGTTTGAACCTGCCTTTTGGTGCCATTGTGCTGGGTGGATGAGGATGGAGCAGGAATCTCCGGCAAGACCCGGTCGGTCTCGTCATGGTCCGTTCGCTACGCGCGACGGCCGATAAAGTCTGGATCTGCGCTTTCACTTTCTTATGTCTCTGCCCATACGTGCATATATAGCGTTGCATCGCGCTGGGTTCTCGCGGCTGGCTTTTTTGTTTCTTTGGTGCCGACCAGGGCAACACGCATGCAAGGCAGCAAGAGCAAGAATGTCAGCCGCGCCATCTTGCCAATGTGGGTTTTATGTTTTTTTTTTTCTCTCCTGAGTTCATTGCATCGCACGGATTCATTTCATGGCTCCAGAGGAGTGGCTCAATTTCAAATTGGGGTCAAGGGGTTTCGTCGAGATCAGAGAAGATCCTCAGATGGGGCTGGCGTTTCAGCCCATGGTGACCCATGGAAGTTGGCCGTGTCTGATCGATGATGACGACTAACTAGTTCGATTAACGTTGATCTTTGATCTTCTTTTCTTCTACGAGGGTTGAACTGATTATACAACTCTATTCCCCCTAATGCATCCTTCGTGGCGCGTGTAACCATTGTTTCTCTACTTATTAATACAATCATCTCTATTCCTCATCACAATTTATCATTGTTCACCCATCTCTCGCAGGAGATATTATATCACCTAACTTATACAGTTTAAAGCTTAACTAAGCATCTAAACGATTTTTGCACTAAATAGGATATCAGGTAATATTTAGTGGACAAGGATGAATATATGCATCAAGTGTTTTCAACCAACTCCTATAACTTAATGCAACAAACAACATAAAAGGAATCAAGTGAATTTGTAAAACATAGGACATAAGAATGCTCCGGGGCTTGCCTAGGATTTCAACTCAAGCCATCTAGTTAGTTACCACCGTCTTGGTGACACTTCACCTTAGCACCTTTCTTTGCATGGACCATGAAACATCATCTTCGGATTCGGCTCCATCATCCCGTTAAATCTCGTGATTCGCCTAGCGTATCTAAATGAGATACAACAATGCAAATGTATGAAGCGAATAATAGTAATACGAGAGATGCTTCACATAAGAGCATTCAAGACAAACATAAGATTGTGTAAGACATAGGCACCTCAAGCTACTTAACTTAATCATCACTTGAGCATAACATAAAAGATTGGCAAGTACATCAAGCATGAGAAACAAGACAAATACATTAATCCGCTGCAAGCATCACACCCTTAATCAAACATGTCTAATCAAGCATGTCTAGCCAAGCAAGAGTAAACTAGAGCAATTAACTTAGCACTGCAGTGTTTGGACAGCAGCACATGAGCCAATTATTTTAACGATAACTAGAGTTATACAAAACCAAATGACATGAAACAAGACATTCTCTAAATCTTATAAAATTGTCTACAATTCATATTTAAAGTCCACAAAAAGATTCACAAGTTAACTTGGTCGAATGACAACAGAACATAATCTGTTCTGGGCAAACAGCAACATGACATATTTCTGGAGGGACAACAACAACCATATCTCCTAAACCATTGGCCCAAAGGTCACCAAATTTGAAGAGCCGCTAGATGAACAAATTATCTACATTTTTTTTTGTATTCAAGTCACCTCTATAAAATGACATTATCATGGGGTACTTTTCAATCCAAAATCACAATTATAAAGAAATAAAGCACAAGGTCATGTGGAAATTCACAACCAAGCCACAACCATCATACCATCAGGTTACACATGACCTAAGATCACTACAAAACATAGCATTTTACATCACATAAATTTATTTCATGCCTTTCTTATTTTATTTGAATATAAACTCTTGTCCTTCCTTCGTTAAACAAAACCTATTATATGAAAGCAATAAAAATTCTATTAGATCAAAGCAACAACCAATAGTAGCTTGTTTATGCTATCCAACATGACTATATGTAGCAGAAGTTACCTTTTGAGCCTCCCATATTGGTTGTAGGTGTTGACAGCCAGAAAGAGATCAGAGAGTTGAGGATGGATTTGAAAACACGTACAAAAGAAAAAAAAAAAAGTATCTACTTTAGACCAATTTGATAAAGTTGGCAAAGTTATTAAAAAAATATACTTGGATGATTTTGGCAGACTCCGTCCACGTATCCTGTATAAACCTACCCACGCTTGTTCTCGAAGGCAACCTAAGCCTATTTAGCAGTCTGAGCCGAATTTCATGTTTTTCTTTAGAAACTCATCTGATGTAGTGAAAAACTTGTAAATTGCATGTGAAATAGCTTTCCTTACAGGCATATGACCTCCCCCCCCCACCCCTCTATTGGTATGACAGGATCATCCCCGATTGAATAATCCATCTATCGAATCGTCAAAAATCAATCTACTTTTTATTTCTACTCAAACTCTATCACCCCCTTGTTCTTCAGCACATCTCTTGACGAGATTTATTGATGTTCTAGGTGGCCTTATTGATTCTAAGACACCCCAAGCACATCATTAAGCCTTCAGTTGTTCAACTCTATGAGGAGATTCACAACAAGATGCTAGAGGGGAGGATGAAAGCCCATGTTGCTGTCGATTTGGATTTTTGAGTATGTTGTAGCATGCTTGGAGGTGCATTGGCGGGGGAGATGTCAAGATCGAAGATCAAAGACATCAGCTGCAACCCTCTTCCTTCAACATCTACATATGAGGCAAGAAAGTATCAGCCTCCCCTAAATCTAGTATGATGCATGATGCATGAACTGTGATATTTAATGAATATACTAGATTGATTGGAATTCAAATGTAAAAAGACTTAGCAAGTTTATGAGTGATTTTAACAAAAAGGGAAGAAAACAATCTTAAATTCCTGTTTTTCCTTTAAGATGCATCTGTTACGGATCAACCCCTATTGCTAGCCAACTTCATTTTTTTAGGGGAGCTAGCCAACTTCAATATGGGATGCCGTTTGGCTTTTTTGAGGGACTGATAGGCTATGCATTGGCTAGCCAGTCCAAATTGGCGTATTGGACAACTAAAACCAAAAGGGACAATTTAGGGAGGTTGATACTACTGAACCAATGGTTAGCTAGCTCTGCGCAACCATCCGTTTCTACCGCACTAGTCAATAGCAATTTAGTAGCATCATAAGCCCCTTTTGTTCATAAATATGGTGGTGTAGAATGCTCATAAAACATTGTTAAAGCTTCAGCAAGCTAATCACTACTAACAAAAAAGATAACATATTCAACCGGCACTTATCTCCACCACCCACTCTTCGCAATGAAATATGCCAACATTCCCGTTCCCACCTACCCTTCACGCTGAAATATACCGACACTCCTCTTAGATCGGGTTGATTCCGAGTGGCTCATTGTAGCACTAGCACGTTTTTTAGTTTGAATAATGTGTTTCTAACACAAACGGTCATCCGACGACTGGAGCACCAAGCTATACCATCTGCTACTATTTGTACATAGCCCATTCATGATTTCTGCAGTTGCAATTATATATACTATTACAATAGGTCCAGCTTCCAGCTGAGTTTTTCGTCAACTTTCTGCAGTATCAACGACCAACCATCAACGATCTGTTCCAGGTTTCCTAATTCCTCCAGCCTATCAACCCATTCCAAGCATCAAACAGGGGCTTCCATCTGAGTTCCTCCCCTGCATAGCGCCTTGCCTTGGCCTGAGCCTCCGTCTCTGCATCGCAGTCTGCATCCCCCGCAACAAAGTTCAGACAGATGTACGTAACTAGTATGTTTCTGAAGCTCATTTGCACGAAAGACGGAACAACGGACAGATATTTTGGTTCATTTTACCATTGGCGCCCTTGGAGGATTGCTCCCGTTCCAGCTCCTGCTCCTCCCTTTCTAGTCTCTTGGCGAAGTTCTTGGCTGCTGCAAACACGTTCCTGGGCCGTTCCCACCCACCGCCGAATATGCCATGGCCTTCCTTTGGTTGCGGACGGGACAGGAATTCCAGCACAGGCAGCTCATGGCTCTCAACCCAGTGGATGCAGTTCACGGGCAGGACTCCACAGCCAGCTGCCCTTGCCCAACATAACAATTCAATTAATCAGCAAAGGACTAGGTGGTTTCTATGCTGTTGGGTAAGGAAACAACCTGAATCTGTTGCCCCAGGTCTCCAAACTGGATATCCACGTGTGCGCTGCCGAGAACGTCGTCCATGGCGAATGTCCTAGCAGCATGATGCACGCACTCCCGACATCCTTTTTGTAATGCGGCAGAGTAGTTAGAGTGTACTCGTAGCCGTCTTCTATCATCTATACAATAAAAAAATTGTTATTTTGAGTAGGTACCTATGCACTTGTTCTCATCCACAAAGAGAGCTTGACTTCGCACAGGCCCATTCCAAGAACTGTATCCGTCCCCAGTGTAACCGACTCCTAATCCCACTCTACTCCTGCCCCTTCCATCAGCATGCCTGGAAATATCTCGCATCAAAACCTTGTATGCCTCGTTCAGCAACAGCGTGTGGTCATGACCCTGAGCACTCAAATCCCAAAATTCTCTATTATATTTAGCTTCAGAAATTTAGCACAGAATTGAACAAAATTGATATTGAAGCTGCCAAAATAAAACTACAAGCTGTTCTTTTCTTGTGCACAGCCAACTACGAATGGAAGAGAAAAAGTGGTGAACGGAAGAATATGAGATCAAATGGTAGGGTGAGGAAGAGGGAAACGGATGCACCTTGTAGCCGACAATGTCTGGATGGTGTTGCTTCTGGAGTTTCCTGTAAGCCTCCTTGATTTCCTGAGGCGTGGAATGAACTGTGACTCCTAGCACCTGGTAGTAGTAATCCCTGGTCCTTCCTCTTGCTGTGCTGCAGCACCGGATCACGCTTCTTCGTCGCTCATGGTGTGGTCTAATCAATTCATGGTGAACTGATCCATTTCTGGGCATCAAATGACAAACATCAGAAGCAGCAGAGGTGCTGAAGAACCCTACCATTTCTATATGGACTGTGGTGATTCCTTCTGTCTTTGGTCTTTCCCAGCAACTGAGGACAGTTCTGTTCAGATATTTACTGCAGATAATCTCCAAATAGCTGTCCTTTTCATAGAGAAGATATTTGCAGGAACTTTCTCAATTTTTACACTTTTCAAAAAGTCTTTGGATTTTCCCAGCAACTGAGGATAGTTCTGTTCAGATATTTACTGCAGATATCTCCAAATAGCTGTCCTTTTCATAGAGTAGATATTCGCAGCAACTTTCTCAATTCCTGCACTAAACAAAAGAAAAAAACTCAACCACAGGTTTGGAGAAGATGATACGAACACGGACCGTCAATGGGAGGTTCCGAGCACATTGCTCTAACTGGTATAACTCGTGATAAGCTAGTTATATTATCCAAAATGCTTAGAAAACATTTGCACAAATTTCATATTGCCCAGTACGTCAACATGTTCATTTTCAAAGGCAAACATAGAAGTACACTTATTGGTCACAATGAAATCTACAAACCACATTAAAGGCCAACGCTTGTTTCAGCATATATATGAGTTTTTAAACGTGTTGTACATCTAGGCATACAACTATACATGCCACAACACCCATATGTCCCAACCATACAAGCGCACAACAGTGCTTATTGAGCTAGCTAATACATACATACTACATCTGTGGTCTTGTCTGGACTACATAGATTTTTCCATCCTTCACTACTCCCTCGACGTCCTGAGGAGAACCATATAGCTCCTCGATGACATGGCCAGCGCGTCGCGATGCTTGAGAGGATTGAATTTCGAATCCACTGTCTACTATGAGAGGGTCAGTTGTGTAATCAAGTACAACTTCATCCTCCTCATCCATCGGCACACTGAAGAAAAAAACAATTTATCTGTCATTCCAAACCAATAAGCACCTTGATATATATTCAGGAATGGAATTTCGCTAACCTATCATATAATCCTGCACCAGCATAACCTTCCAGATCCTCGCCGTTGGAGTCGGAACGAAAGATGACCGTTCGCCTTATGAAGAGACCAATTGGCTTGCTCGGGTAACCAAGTAACTACAAATGGGCTACAGATTAGATCTGGCAAACCAGGTAAACCATATCCTTAATAGAAATTTTGCAATCTGGTTGGGGGACCTACTGACTATGAAAATTTCCCAAGTTAATCTACATTTATTTACCAGTTTACCTATGTATAAAGTATGTTTTAATGATATTAACCTACCATAAGACAATATCCTAAGAACTAACCTTGGGAGAGTCAAGGTCATCTTTTCTGCAAACAAAGCTCATAGCACGACCAGGATAGGCTCCCACAAGGGTCTCTCCAAGCCCTTTCACCACTTCAGCATATATCTCAGAAGAATCTCCAGACGATGGGTTTGTAGTATGAATGACAAAAGCATAATCTGCATTCACAATTTCTTGCACGAGAACAGCCATCGAAAAGGTACTCATGATCGAAGTTTCACCTTTGCGTGTGCTAAAATATGCTCTTTTCGTTCCATTTTGATGCCCAAACCTAAAAAGGAAATTGAGATATCCAATGATCATACTTGGAAAAATATTTCCTTACATTCAGTTTTCCATGCATGTTGCTTATTTGTAATCGATATTATCTATAATCTGTGGGATCAAATGCCCCCATGAATAAAAGCAAAGAGGTATAACTTAAAAATTGCCCCTGTGTTCCTAAACTAATGACCTACAAGGATATACCGAAACTTATGGATCATTTACTAGTATTAATTGTATATGAGTGTACCTTTTTAATAGCCATCCATGCTTGCCCCAACGCTTGTCGCCTTCATCACCAGGCCAGGGCATTCCAGAGCCTAGCATCCTCTCCTTAAGCTCATTAACCTGAGACGCAAAAATAAGGCATACATGAAATAATAAAAAGATTAATGCCATAATTAAGTCTTAATTGGAACAGATATAAACATATAGAGATATCTTACCAATTGCATAGGAGCAGTAAGATTAAGAACGGCTTTTCTTATTTCACCTAGAGCACTAAAATCTTCTTGAGCAAGCCTGATCTTAAGCTTCTCTATACTTTGTGCTACTTCCTGCCATAAACGAACAATCGAATATAAGGCAGATTGTTTTTGATGAAACAGCAGAGGGTCCCCTACTGATATTTTTTTATTTTACAAGGAAACTGTAGAAAAAAGAAAAAAGAAAGAAACAAGAAAAATGACAGAACAAGGATAATGGATCGAAAAGAAATAAAAAGGAAAGGGGGCACTAGTTCAAATTGCACAACAAATCCCTAAAAGAGGCTACTTGTTATCACTAGCAAACATGCTTTGGTAAATTAGAGTTCATGGTAGAATAAGAATATAAAGCTACGAAATACATACTACTGAAGATGCTACTTACAGAGCAGGCTCGAAAAAATGCATTGGTGTTCTGAATACCAAAATGGCCCCTTAGAAATTGGTGGACATTAAAGTGCACATTGATATCTTCCCAATAGCGTATTTCAAACATGTAGAAGAAACATACTTCTCCAACAAATATATAGCACTATGGTTCAAGGATATAATGTCAAAAAAGAACCGCAAACTGACCTTATTAAGACCATCTGACAAAACCTTCTCAAAAGTGCCAAATGGTATCGCAAACAGATGTTGGAACACCAACCCATGAAGGTACCTTTCCTTTGAGGTATGCTATATTCCGAGACTTGGCCCCAACCTTTGAAGATAGAATTTTGAGTGTAAGCACAGGGCTAAAAGAAAAAGAAACCAGCATAGTAACAGCTGGTTTCATCTAGTTTTTCTTATGAATGAAAAAAGAACTCCTTAGGCAAAAGTTTATATTAGGTACCATTTCCTCGGAGAATTCTTCGGCTGATATTGCATATTTTCCAAGAAATTTCTTCTTGGCTAATGAAATAGACGGTACTGCATTGCCTTCTGCATTTAGAGAACTTGATTGTTGAAGTTCACTCTCTGTGATCTCCCTATTGAATGCAAGATATGAGATGTGAGCATCAAACAGATAATTCTAGATTGGCTGTGAAATGTTGGTAACATGGGACCACTCAATATTGGCCAAGTTGATAGTGTGCCATCAAGTGTAGCTTGACCATGTAAATTGTGTAAAAAAGTATGAAGTTTTTTTTTTTTTTCTCAAACACACAGTAGGCAGGTATATAGACACTTGTTTACACAGATTATGGGTCTGCTTGGTTCCTAACCATGGGTTGCCACACCACAACAACAGTGGCACCGAAGCAGCAGCTGCAGAACCAGTGGCAGCAGTCTGTGGCGTGGCTTGCGTCGGTGAGGAACCAAATACCCCCTATATTAACCCTATAGACATATCCTGGATGTCATTAATAACAACACAAAATTGCTTTTGTTGCTTTCTTTATTTTTATTCATTGTTGCACTTTGGAATCCCTGCACCTGGTTAGTGTATGTGTTGCAAGTGTGTTGTTTTCGTGGTAGTGTGTTTGCGTGGTGCCTTTTCAATTTTCTTTGTTAATGCAATGATACACTGCATATTTTACAAAAAAACAACCCAAAGTTGTCTTTCAAAATATATGGGTATATGGATCTAAGTTACCAAATGAATGAACTAAGCTGATGGAACGAAATATTAAAAAGGAAATACCGAAATACTCCATCCGCTCCAAATTGTAGTTCACTTTGGCTTTTCTAGATACATTGATTTTTTTATGCACCTAGTTATACACTATGTCTAGATACATAGTAAAAGAAATGGATCTAGAAAAGTTAAAGTGAACTACAATTAATCCATAAATTCATTATACATGAAGTTCAAATAACCTCAAGTACCTATAGGTTATATCTGCAGAAGTAGGCTTGAAGGAAAGCAGTTTCTGATCATATCCTTCAAGTTCAGACAGAATGGTGTGGTCAAAACAGGTCGCAAACAGTACCTTCATTAGGAAAAAGCTGGTATGTCAACATCGATGCAAGAAAAAAAAAAAAATCCGAGAAACCTTGCAACATAATTGTGAAAATAAACCTTGCAATTCCTTGCTCGGACTGACACATGGGACAGAACATCTGGCATATCAGGTGTGATTACACCAACTACTCCATCTGGTATTTCTTCCTCTCCCCTTGACATTCTTTTGCTACAAGGATAGTTGGTTTATCATAAGATTTGTTCTGGACAGCAAGCAACGCATCAACCGCAACCACATAACCTGATACTTCAACCGGGCTTATAACCTGCCAACTGTTATCAGGAGCCAGATGTCAGGTGCAGAGTAATAGAATATATCAATTATCAGATTTAATTTCTGTGGTTCACATAAAATTATGGAGAGGGTCACTAGTGCCACTATTACAACTATGCGCTCATTTACCGGGATACAGTGTACAAGAAGTTCAACAGCAGTCATAGATTTTACATTTTACCTTCCAAGGTTAGCAACGTTCCTTAGAACAGGATCAAATCGGTTCAGAAGAGCAGACAGGGTAGCAGCTGATCCACCGCGTATAATTTCTTCTGTGAAGATACTGACCTGATAAAAGTGATATTTATTGTTAATTTCTTCATGAACAAATGGAACATTAGGTTTGATTTCTATGAAGGACTCACTGCCCATTGGTCTATGCTGAGTAACGAGCCAAGATATTCAGCTGAGGGCTGCATCATATTATGGTACTGTTCTCCCTTGCTCGCAAAGGGCAAGTCTGATTCTGTCAAGAAATGCTTTTAGCGTAGAGAGCCCATTGGTCATCTTTTTTCTTAGCCATTTCCAAGGCTTGGTTCCATCCCTTAAAAAAAAAAAAAAAAGACAACATCACCATTGTTAAGCATGACAAAATAGAATCACAAATAAATTCAAACAAACATTTTTTTTTTCCAGATAGCACAAATGCCATCATAAAACATGTGTCACTTCTGTATCCATGTGATTCAAACAGTTGAAATTTTGACTATACAGGTGTTTAATACATTTTGTTTCCAGATAGCACAAATGCCATCATAATACGTGTTTGCACTATAGCGGCAGCAATCAGCTAACGCTACTCTGATTAGCTGTCACTATAAGCGCGGCCATAAGCGGCGCTATATAGCGCCAATAGCGGCGAAAAACAGCAAAACACTATTTTCAATAGCCGTGATTTTTTCATGGGTTTAATGTGATGAATAACAACAAAATGCTAAAGGCACACAAAAAAAATGAAATGTAAATTCATACTACTACAAAATTAATAGCTGTCACTAAATGTAGTATCAAAATATTTAGGAGAGTTCATAAACTAATTGTGAATGACCATGCTGTGGCTAATAACATTTACCCTCTTACTTGCAGTGATCAAAGTAAAATTTCAACAGCAGTATGGTGTTACTTAATAGTTCTCCATCTGTGTGTTTTTAGTTAGCAAATTTTGGCATGATACTTATTTGAAGTATAACAAAATATGAATACTTTTCTAGAAATTTTGGAGAAAACATTTTTTTTTTTAAGAAAGGCACATGGTAAAGAAACAGGAAATAGAAAACAACAAAAATGAAAGTTGCAGATTCTCTCTGATCTACATAAACAACTAGATTAGGGCATGCATACCAATTTGATTATTGATTCACAAAATAAAGTAAACTCCACTGTAAAAGTCTTGGTATTTCTGGATAATAAAGAGTCGAAGTGTACCTTTAAGCAATACAGGATATCTTCATTGTCGTCAATTGAAAACGCAAGATTTTCAAGGACAAGACTGATGAAGTACATTATTTTCTGGAATGAGAAAAACATCATGAGATAATGCATTTGGATAAGATAAAAACATGCGATACGGAAAAGGTGCATTTAATCATGCGTTCTATAGCAATATTTGTGGTGACCAACCTCTGGAGCTGCATCATTGAGCTCCTCATATGACCTTTCAATTGCTGTCCTGAAGGTAGAATCAAGAGCGTGTCCAAAAATATAAGATCTTTCATGCGTTCAGGCGAATCAAGAAGCAAAGGGGCGCAGTTCAGCTCGAGCTTCCAATAGCCCCTATACGTTAACAATTTGTTATCAATAACTGGTTCACAAAGCAACTACAAAATGGGGTGGACTAAAGAATTTAGTCAGTTATGGAGATCTAGTTGTTTGAATCCTAGCATCTGCTCTTTGTTTTATAAGAAATCATGAACTTGGATCTATTATCACTGACCTCAAGAAGTGGTTCCGCTGATTTATCCTCAACATGGTTAAGCACAAATTCGAGCAACTCCTATACAGGCAGTAATGTCACAAATGTAAGAAACTATGAAAGTACATGTTTTGAGAAAAGAAGTTGAGGGATTTTTACAGGAAATCCAGATGGCAAACCCTTCACTGGATTGATCTGAACACCAACCATGAAACCTTCACCCTGCATCCAAAACGTTAGTTCATTAGACATGAGCACAGGTATATAAATATAAAGCATTGTAGCAGAACAAACAGGAGGATGATACCTCTGATTTGTATCCCATACAAGATGCTATAGCAGATTCAAGATCAGCACCAGAATGCACAGCCTAACAGAATGAGAAAAATAGAATAGTATTAATCAAACATTATGTCAGGGAAAGAACATTCAATCAAAGAAAAGATGAGTAAATGCATATCTTCTTTTTGTCACAAAAAAGGTACAACATGACCAGTATTATCTACACACTAGACAAGCGACCATTTCACAACTAGTGATTAATCATAATTAATAAGAATCTAAGTTCTAATTGCACATCCATACTTCCTACAAGCCAGACTTGGGTCTCAATTAGGATCTAAATGTCATATAGACGATCAAACACTGCACTAGGCAAATAGTGATTTTTTTTTTTTCAAACGCCGCATGAGAACTGCACACCTTTGTATATTATATAGAGAGGGACAAAATGCCAACAAAAAGAAACGCACAACACCCTTAACTTAAAGAGAAGTCAAGGGTATATACCAACCACCCCTTGACCCAACAGGATGTCAAGGGCAGGTTGCAACAAAAGAAACGGAAGACAAATCACCTATTACTAGGGAAGACCGACCAACTGTTGGAGCTTTTTGTGCTCCAGCCATACTCCCACATCCTCATTCTTCCTCAAAATGTTATTGAACATCTCTGACAGAAGGAGAGGGAGGGCGGCCCTATTGCAAGCGGTAGTGCTTTCGCCTATGACCGAAGGTCTACTGCACAGTGTCTTGGGTAAGGCCTGGCGCTAATCAACCCTCCCAAGACCCCGCGCAGTGCAGGTGCCTACGGCACTAAGTGCGCCCTTTTTTCTGACAGAAGCTGTTAAACCCTTTTTCCTTGTCTTTTTCTATCTTCGGACTTGTCTTCCTCCACCAATCAGCAAATTTCATTCATTGTATTGGGGTGCAACTCTTTTCAAGACCAAAGGCGTTCTAAAAGTTTGTACCAAAACTGTTACACAAGTGGAGAGGGATGTGCTGGCCTGATTCTTCATCTTGGTCACATAGCACCCACTTGTGTCCAGGATGAGGATGCCTCTTTGTGCTGATATATCTGCTATCCGGCATTTATTTTCGAAAGTGGCAAGCCATAATAAAATCTTGCATTATATTGGGGCGGCATCATATATAATCTTACTTGCTTGGCTATCTTAGAGTGAATTAGAACATAGGCCATAGAAATGCGGTCAACCGCAGGATGTTACCCTAGACCACCACAGCAAGGTAGAAATAGAAGAGGGAGAAGGATTCAATTTAATTCTGCTTGCTTTATTTCAAGAAAAAAAATCCCCTTTTATAGAGCAAGGGTAGCTGTTAGGGCTCCTAGCCCTACCGGAGAGTGGACCCGCGATGGAATCGGGATAGGGATAGGGATGGGGGCGCTGAGCCGGAGCTGGTGGAGTGGGGACACCGGTTACCCCGCGGGGAGAAAAGGCCCGCCGTGGAAACGATCGGCCGGCGTGGCTGCCAATCCCGTCTCGTCGGTAGTGGTGGCGGCGGTGGTGCGAAGCTTGGCGGCCGGTGGTGGTGGCGGTTGGACAAGCCCCGCCCGGGCCGATTGGGGGCCGCCCGCGTTGTGGTTTCCTCTCGGCGTCTTTGTGGTTGGTTTTGGCGTTGTGGATGAGATCAGGCTCATCGCGGGGTTAGCGCCCCCAGGGGCGTGGAGGCATCAGAGACCACCGACGAATCCGTCGGGGCTCCCGAAGAGGATACCGGCAGCACGCCGGAGATGGAGGGCGTGGAGAGCGGGACCGATGGGGCAGGAGGAGGGCCCGACATCACCGATACCAAGCTGTTAGGGTTCCTAGCCCTACCGGAGAGTGGGCCGGAGGTTGTAGGGATGAGAGATAATGACATATGAGATGGGATGTTTTTTTTTCAATAATAGCATCAAGCAGAGATATCTAAAAATGAGGGAACTATATAGTTTTTAAAAAATGAATAACTGTATTTATCTCTTATCTTTCATACAGTAATGGGCATACCAGGGTTTTTGCATATTGTCAAAGCTGGAAATATTACTATTGAAAGCATATACTGGACAGAACAGCATATATCATTAGCAGAAATAGGCAACACTAGTATCCAATTTGTCTATCTGATTTTTTATCAATTTTTTTCTGAATTGATAGCACAATATGTGTTTTTTATGTTGTCTTTGAAAAACTATATTCCATTTCAAACATAAGGCACAATTTTTCCCCTAACTTCTATTATCCATATTAGCTGTGTCACATACCTTTAGACTTCTCATGTAATTTCCCAGGTCACGGAGTAAACCCTCCTTCTGTTCACTTCTGAAATTTGGTTCTGAATGAATAGCACGATCATAGCTCAAGAGGCGCTCTTTGGTTATTCCATTTTTGTTCAAGGTGTCCCAGTAAACACTTATATCAAAATCATTCTTAATATAATCCATTAATGCCTGTCAAAGGAGAGACAAAGCCATCAAAACCTCAAAGCCTAAATGTTTGCAGTATCAATAATTCTAAGCATCCAATACCTGGCATATCACTACATCATCTGGGCTTGTATTATTGTGCAATTTCTGGTGCCATTCTTCCATCATTCCACCTTTGCAGTCATTATTTCTCTGTAACACACCAAGCATTTTATTGTTGACAATGTCTATGTTTTGGATGAGCACTACCAACTGCTTAATTCAGCAAAGCAATGAACAAAAACAACTGTATATTCACCAAGGACCATTAGTTTTACCTGTATTACTAATATCTCATCACGAATGCGTTGACCCACATCACCTTCACCTCCACCCAACAGCAGCCATTATCATTCTTAGTATCTCTGTACTGAGGGTAAGTTTTGTACATATTCTCAAGATCATCTGTAAACCTATCTTGTGCTTTTGCTTATCTCACTGCATGGTTATTGAACACTATGAGATGCCGCACAATATGCAAATGAGTTATGTTTTAGTTTGTATCCATACAATATTCTACAACTATTAATTGTATTTTGTTTTGCTATTTATGATGACCAACAGTGAAATTAGGTTCACATGTCAAAAGAAAAGGACAATTTCTGATTCTTTTTTTAACACAGAGAGTAAAAGGTTACTAAAGTAAATAATAAAAACATGTATATACCGTGGCTTCACATTATAGTTCTTATTCCATGTTAGTTGCCTGGTAGCCATGAATCTAATCCAAACAAAGAGTCCAACAATACCCAACAGTCCAGCATCTCTGGCTTGGTCAGCTAGATCTGCTGCAAATGTTAAATCTGTCAAAGAAAAAGAAGTAGTTTAGGAGAACTTTCCATGCAAAAGGCAGTCATATTATTATGGATATTTTAGTGCCTGACCTGTGCATAAGAGATCGCTGGGCATCTTCCTCCAGATCTGCTATTCTCTCAGCAACGCCTTAGCAGTGCCTTTACCAGCATCGCCATTGTCCTTTAACTTAAGAACAGATTGGAGAGTTTTACAAGTAAGAGACTGCAAAACAGTCAAAAAGCAGAAGAAGCAGTATGAAGTGTGGACAGAAGCAATTACCTTAATATTTCTGGCATCAGGGGTGCTTAAATCTAGGAAAAAAATCAGAACCATTATTTTGTTTCCATGTTTCACCAGACCTGAGAACAAATGGCATTCCTTTTGTATCCTCCATCATCAAGCTCTATCTCAAAAAACCTGGACAATAAGAACCTTGAGATGGCAAGACAACTAATATAAAAAGGGAATTATAGCAAGTTGACTGTAAGTTCCACCTGGTAATGCAAACCATCCAATTCAGATTTTAGTAAATTCAGTTTCACCGCGCCTTGTCTAGCAATTTGGAACCAGATGGCAATATATTTTGAAGGAGGTGCCTGCACAGTTAAATAACACCACATTGGCACTGATAACAGTATTTAATACAGCTGCTTGCAGCTTTAAAAATGGAAAAGATTTTGAGTTTTACCTTCCATTCTCCAGCCTTTTGTGCCAAGGACCAGTGAAGAATTAGTGGCTCTGTATGGTTTTGTTGCCAAGTGAACTTTGTTTTATTTTGAACCTTGGTGGAAATTGCCTTAAGAAGATAGAAGCTTAATTAGCCTGGTGGGAAGCAAGGGCGGAAATGCAAAAATCTGTCAAGGATCCTAACCAGTATCTCTTTATCACCGAACTTTGAAGAGCTTTCTGTTTAGAACTTCACAGCCATCCTTCTCATGTAAAGACTTGGTGAAGAGATCAAGAACAGTTGGTTTCTTTTTAGTACAACTTCTACTTTCTCTTAAGATAACTGTATGCTTATGTTTACTGAGAAATTGCGTGATATCCCTCTTTTTGCGCTGAATCCTTTCTACAGAGAAGTACTTCTTGTTCTTCAGCTGCTTGGAAACTTTTACTCTCAATGTCCCCTTTCAAAATTTTTCTGCCTCAACTGATCAATAGAGATCCCCCTTGTCCAACTCAGCCTGGAGTTCCTTCCTTGCTTCCTCCATTTCTACCTGGCAAATTGTGAAAGAAGAACCTCCATGAAGCGTTAAGCAACAAGATATGTTTTTTTTCTGTTGAATCAATGTATTACCAGTTGCTTCTCCAGGAGGATAATTTGGCTTGCCCGCTTTCTCCCACCTTATATAGGCCTGCACCTGTACAAGGTCCTCTGAAGTTTATCAGCGGGCATTCGAGATGCAGGAGATTTATCATCTGACTCAGGTGCTCCAGGTGCTTTTGTCAATTTAGCTCGAAGCTTCTCTAAGGAAACACCTCTATTTAATTCCTCTATTAACTCAGCTCGTGCAGCTTCATACTCCACCTGGAAAAATGCAACAGCTACATATTTTAGTTAACTAATAACTTGGTGCATCAAGTTCCTTCCTTCCAGATGGGACGATGAAATGTTTGGTACTAAAAGCTGTTGCCTTTTTCTTGCTCTGGTGTGTATGACTGCTTTCCCTTCCTTTCCCACCGAAGGTAAGCTTGGACCTGCACAAGATCACTCGGCACCAAGGTAGAAGCAGCAGAAGGGAGGCACCAGATGCACCATTACCCTGATGGCGGCCCGACTGGAGCTGAATCTGAAAATTCTGGCCATTGTTTTTAAACCTGTCCAAAACAGAGTTCAGATGGTTGATATCTTGTGCATTCAAATAAACAAGCAGTGAATTCAAACAGCAACAGCATTACCATTTGTTCTGTGTCTCGTCAAAGATGAGGAACTCAATAGGCTTAGCGCCACAGGATCATCTATCTCAATTCTCAGAGTGGGAGTTGTCACCTGACTGCAAAGTTATATACATTAGTAACTACTGTTCCGTGGTAGCATAAATATCCTTGATGCAAGACGACGGCCTTCACAAAAGGCGTCCTAAGAGCCCTGTTCTTGTACACTGCTGTTCCATCAGGTTGTCTGGACGGAGGATCCAATCTGCAAGCCAAGTAGCTCAAGTATATCAAATTCAAGTGCAGCAAATGGCATAAGAGCGTGTTTGACATATTTTTTTTTGTCATAAAAGCGGCAAGAGAGGGATTGCCTCACACCTCTTGTCGGGCGAAGGACTCCCCCAATGCAGAATCAGGGAACCGCTTGTGTTGTGGTCACCTCAAGGCCGATCACTGACACCAAACCCTGCGGCGCTGGGTTCACTGAAACCTGTTCCCACACAATGCACCAATAGTGTTATTTATGGAGATAAAATTCGTAGCAACTGCTGCAGAATGAAGCTGGAATCCCGCGGTCGCACCTGGAGCTCGAGCCAATCCAGCTTGAACTTTCCTAAGCGAAACTGCGATAAGGCAACGGAAAGAACGGAAAAAATCAAAAACAGGCAAATTGCCAAACAGTGGGAGCGCATTAGCTGATGAATGACGACCCAACGGCGAAAGACAGAGCAGACGAGAGGTGCTTACGTCGGGGGACGCGCGGTCGGCGGACGCGGCGACGGCGCGGGGCACGACGACCGGGGCCGTGGCGGGGAGGCAACGAGCGTGGTGGAGCTGCGGTGGCCCGGCCCGCTGCGTCGGAGGGACGCCGCCGACTGCTGCTGCCGCTTCGCTGGCGAGGGGAGGCCGCGGGCCGTGCGCGGATCGCGAGCGCGCACCTCCGCCGCCGCCGCTGCTGCGGAGGCCGCGGCACTGAATCCGGTCATGGCACGAATCTCAACCGCTCCGACACACTCTGATATCGACGTTGCAAAGGAATCTCAGCCGCTGTTGCTCGGCTTGCTCACTCGCTTCCTACACATACATGAGAAGCAGATATTATCGCGAGGAAACGAACGAGTGGAATGCGGCCAAGAACAAGAACCGCCAAGATCAACCAGCACACGCACGTACTGGGTGTCAAGAAGCCACGAACACAATCGCTAGCAAGACGAAGCCATCGCGCACTCACCGATGCTATATATGCTCCGAGAGCGAGCGAAGCGAAAGAGGAAAGAAGAGGATTGATTGGGAAGGAAGCGAGGCTCAAGCGGGGGCTGCGGAGGAGGAAGATGGAGTGGGCGGAGGAATGGGCGCGGGCGGGGCGGGCGTCAGCGCAGGTTCTCGCGTTGCTCGCTTCTCTCTCCTCTGTCCTGTTCCCGAGGAGCGCAGAGCGGCGTGGGTGGACGCGACGCCACGCGACGACGTGATTATCTATCTTCTCGCTTTGGATGCAGGCACAAGAGAGACCAGATTAATGCCAATTTCGCATCACTTCCTGTTTTTACCATTTTCAGCGCACTGAAAAAGTGGCACCGTCAACATCAATGGAAAGACATGCCTGCCAATCAGATATTTTTCCGATGCCCGGCCCCTGATTTCGGACAAGCATATGGCAACAAAATCAAACAAATCTTTCAACATACGCAATTCATTGGAGCTTCTATATCAAAAATCAGGAGTTCTGGAACTACAGTTATCCATTTTTAGCTTCCAGAATAGCCATCGAAAGCTGGGCTGCGGCTTGTGTATCTCCTTTGCGTAATTCCTCCTTGTCTCTCGATACGCGTCGGCCTTCTATTGGTTCCTTCCCCAATCCGCAGACGGGCGCTCCCGTATTTCCCCAGTCCGCATGCCGCGGCGATCACAGAAACGCCGCCTCCCTAATCACGTCACGTGCTTATCATTTTTCTCGCCCCACACATCCCACCAGATGAATTAAATGAGGCGGCAAAAAGGTCGCAACCTCGTAAATTGGCGCCGCCATTAAAATGGTGGTTCCATCGTATTAACATCTATCTCGAGGCTACCACAAATAGCTTGCATCTAAAATCAGTCCTCTATATGCCCGACGCGAGAATACTAGTAGCTCGTTTCTCTCAATCTACACTTCAACAGCTGCATCTCAACGAGCACCCATATGCCCGACGAGACCGCTGCCGGCAGGCCGTCCCCGTGAAACATCTCACCACCTTTCCCCATGCCGGGCGAGAGGCCAACTACATGGAGGTCGATTCTCCCGAGGGTACCATAATTCTGATACGACCTCTTGGTAAGTTGTCACATCACTTCTCTAGATCAACATTCGACGCAGTAAGAACAAAGGAAGTCGCAGTCATATTTGATTACCATTAGTAAATCATGCCCCCTTGTTTTGTCTAATATGCAAAATATATTGAAAATTCTAAGCTCCAAACCGAACTACCGGTCTGAAAATTCTACACCGAGACGAGGATACCTAAAAGGTTGGTAAGAAATTCATTAATCAAGAAGAGGCATACCAATTTTACAATGCATATGCTCGAGACAAGGGTTTTAGTATTCAAGGAGCAAAGTTCACATAATGTGGAAAAAAAAAGAAAGAAGCATAAAAGAATAGAACCTTTTGTTGTTCTCGTGAAGGTATTAAATCACTTTTGTATTGTGCCCTTTTCTTCATCATTAGGGATATAACGCCATTTTCATCAATTATTTATCTATCTATAGGTGTTCAAGGTCCCGATAAGAGAAGAATCTTCCAAACTATAATAAGAGACTGTGTAGACACGATGCCAAGTGTGAAGCTCGCATGAAGATAAGTCTTACAGATGGATTGTCTTGCATCTATGAGTTTGAGCCCTAACATAATCATACTTTCCTTACTAGTAGTCAAGTTCACCATTTTAAGATCTCAAAGAAAATACTGTGAGAAGCACAACCTACTAGTGTAGAAAATGCTAAAGCGAGCCGGCATTTCCTCATAATAAAGCTACCTTGATCTCATGGCAAAACAAGCAGTGTGTGGAGTTGAGAATCTTGAATTTACTTCGTGAAGATATGAAGAATAAATTGTATTCCAAAGAGGTCACTACAGACAAACTCCGACACGGAGGAGTATTGGAAATATCTAGAAGAAAACATCGAAGATGGAAAGTTTTTCTATTCCATTCCGTTGATGAGGATGACTTGATAACAAATATTTTTGGGATGTGATTCTAAAATGGTTCTTGAGACCATCATGAACTTTTTTTGATGTTGTTTGCTTTGACACAACATATAGAAAATTAAATGATGGACGTCCATTTGGTCTAGTTGGTGAATAATCACAAAGAAAACCCGCGCTTTTTGGTCTTTTGCACTTTTGTACGATGAAAACTCGATAGTTTTGTTTTTGGCTTTTCAACACATTTTTAACCCTATATGTCGGGGCAAAAGCCAAAGACCATTTTTTAACTGATGAAGATGCAGCTATGGCAAAAGCAATCAAGATAGTACTACCCGAGGAGACTCATCCGCAAATTTGTGTTTATGTATATGAACGTAATAAATGCATGCCATCTTCTTTTGGAGTTGTGGAGGACTATAAGAAGTTCAAATAAAGATTTTCAAATTTTGTATTTATGATCAAGAGGAGGAGGAGGATTTTCTAAACGCATGGAACAATTTTGTGAACAAGTATAAAGCTACAAAACAATCAATGGCTACAAAGATTATTTTTGATAAAAAGAGAGAAATGGGCCTTAAAGCATATGGAAGAAAATACATTTTTCGCCGATATGGTTAGCACCTTCAAAGAAGTGAAAGCATGAACAATGAGTTGAAGGGATACATTAGTGTCAAATATGACATACTTACCTTTTTGAGCACTTTGAAAGGTTGGTGGCGGATAAAAGATATGAGGAGATAAAATGTGATTTCAAGGCAACACAAAGTACACCTAAGTTGAAATCTGACTTGAGGGAGTTACACTAAGGCATGCGCTAAGAATTTATACCCCCAGCCATATTTACAAGGTATTCCAAGAACAAGTGATGCAAACACTTCAACTGCGGATCCTGTTCTATTGTGGTGAAAGTAATGCCGAAAAGAGAGTACAAAATAAGGGTTTACATGGTAAGAGGAACGAACATGTTGTACAGAGTTTCTCCATTGGAAGTAGAAGTGAAGTGTAGTCGCAAAAAGTACGACCGTTTGGAATCTTATGCCGTCATGTTGAAGATACTTGATATCAACAATATCAAAAAATTCCTGAACATTACATTCTAAATAGATGGGCCGGTTGATGCAAAAGTAGTTCATATAAAGAGCAATTCCGAGACACGCATGGCGATCCCAAAAACAAAAGCTATCAAAAGGAGGAGAAAGAGTTATGCAAACATGTATATTCGGTTAGCTAATCGAGTCATGTAATCTGATGAAACATACTCTATGGCCATGAATAATGCGAGAGAAATTAGCGTAAGATGGGAGAAAAGTCTAAAAAATAAGACCCGATTCGATGTCGAAAAATTCATCTCACCACAAAGGTTCTCACTCGGATATACTTTTGAGTAATACCACGTGAACACCATACATGTGACACCAAATTCTAATTATTTATATTATCTATTTTTGTGCCAGGTACACAAGAAGAAGACTAGCTATAAAAAACCAAAAGGCTTGAAGGTTAAGGAGAAAGGAAATTTATGGATCCGAGAGACCAATTGGTGGTTTTGAGAAGGCACGCATACGAGGAAAAAGGCAAGAATGTCCCAACCGTCTGGTTCTCGCAACGTAAAACAAACACAAGACAAAAAGAAAGCAAGAATGACCCAAAGGCTTGTGGTCCCACAATGAAAGTAGATAATGTAACATATAAAACGACCACACTACAATCGCCCGGTACCTCGCATTTCAGTTATATTTAATTTAATATTATCGCATTTTAGTCATATATTCATTATTGATATTAGTTTTTTTTTTTATTTGGTACGTGGGGCCATTTAGGGACAAAGCATGTACCAACATCAAATTCAAATACCTGGCTACTATCCGGGCTACTATCCACATGGAAATGCTTTTGTGCCTCCGCCTTCGCTTCATTATTTGGGACCCCTAACCATGGTCAAGATGCACAAGAAAAAATATCACTCAGTCATTCATTACAAATCCCTATAATGTATTTCCCAATTTTTAAATGGAAGGTCTCTACCCCCTAGGAAAACGGAGAGGAGTTCTCAGGCTAAATTACGCTTGTTTTTAACTAACTTGTAAGGTATATTTGATTTGATATATAGCATCGAGCCGAATGCTGAATATTTTATCTTTATTAATGTATGAAGAAAAATAGGGGGACTACCACTAGGCAACAAAAACTTGCAAAAAACATGCTAGAGTCCTCGAAAGCATCGTCCACCAAATATCTTCAATCCTCCACCATATGGTGTGATGTCGTACCGATGGACCCTCAAGAGGAAAGGTAAAATATACATTCTCATGGCACAAACAAAGTCCCAAAACTCAAATCCAGATCCCCAACCCAAAATCGAGATCCTAAAATCAAAAATGTGCAATGCGGCCAATCTAGGTTCCATGAAATCTAATCAACTCACCGCTAAAAGCCCGAGGTTGTTTTACGCTCAAATCGAGGTTTACCTAGGGATTTGACTTTTACCTTCAATTGAAACCCCAAAGAACATGGCAGCGTGCCGCAAATTTCCAGAGCTTTCCAGGCCAAACGGAGAAAAAGCTGAGGAGTGAGGCTCACGCGCCATCGAGGTGGAGCGCTGCAGTACGCCCCGATGGAGGTGTCCACGCCGAGACAGTGCCTAGGGAGCTGGCCGCCCACGCCGTGAGACTCCGCAGCCGAGCTGAGCCGCGAGTGCTGTAAGAGAGAAAAGCGAGGAGACTGGCAGCCCACGAGCGTAGGCTCGATGCAAAAGAGAGTGAGACGACAAAAACACGGACGAATTGCCTCGTGACGCACGGCGCCGCGTGGACGAGGAATACCCGAGGCCCGCTTTGAGGAAAACCACAGAATGCGACACGCGGCGCGGGAGACATAAAGGAGACACGCAAGGGAGATACACAAGCTGCAGCTAAAGTGGCACATTAACGTCCTTTGCTTAAATCTACCAAGCCGAAGCTTTGACACCTCAAAGTTTGGCTTCTCCGGCCCTTGGTCATTGGTGAGTTTAGCTTATCTAGACTTTGCTTGCTTTATATAAATAAACGTAGCGTTGCAAGATTTACACTCATGGCTCCGCCCAGATAAGAGACACATTTGGACTTTGGCTATTTGTTTTTATTATTATTATTGAGTTAGTTATGAATTTTTTTGTTTCTCGAAAACCTATAAAAAGCATGTAATGGCCTTTTGGCTATTTTTTTAAAAAAGTAAATTGCACTATGGCTACTTAAGCAATTAAACTATTGTGTGGTTCCCTACCCAACTGAAAAAACTATCAGATTTGCTACATCAAGGGACCGAGTCCGAGGCGAGAGAGATTTTAGGAGAGAAATTATGTGGGGCGTCTAGGTTCGGTGGGGGTTCAACAAAAAAACGTTGTGCCCATTATCTAGGGTGGCTTATCCATGTAAGTTGTTGGTGGTGGCTGTGCGGCTAAAGTTTGGGACTGTCAGACCAACATAAAATAATTTCTAGTACTTTTTTTTTTTTTTTTTTTTACATTACCGCATAACACGCACGCACACCTCACCCCTAAGAATACATCGTACAAAACCCTAGAGTACCAATATGAGAACCACACAATAGATTAAGTCCTCACAAGACAATTTACTCTTCTTTTTATTATGGAGTTAGTTCTAAATTTTTTGCTTTCTCGACACACACACACATACAAATTGAAAATCCGCTCTCAATGCTCTTTTCCTGATTTTAATTCATTCTAAAAGTCAATTTTTGGTCTTTTCAAAAACTCAACTCACAGTTAAATTGTTTCCAGTTTGTGCTTTTTGACGAAGTTAGATAGACGTGAAAACAAACAAGCCCTAAAATCAAATTTTTAGGGTCATCTTTAAATCAAAATGATTCGTTAGCCAATTTATAGAAAAAAATATTAACATTTATGGCACCAAATTAACATTGAAGCATAATGAAAATATGTCCTGCATATATAGTGTGTTTATTTAATATCGCTATAAATATTAATTCATATCACATAATTATAAATTTGGACAAATTTTACTTACCATAATTTTAAAAAATTCATTATGTAATGAATAACTCACGTATAGCAAGCAAAATGAACAGATGCATAGGGATGGAGACCACGAGAGAAAGATGTCACGTGGATGATAGAGGGATCCTAGCGTGGAGGTAAAAAACAAATACTCCCTCCATCCATTCCTAAATAAGTGTTGTTTGCACTTCTCAAAACAATTTGAACTATTTTTTATATTAAATTGTTAATACTTATGTTATATAATTAGTATGTTTGAAAGATATTTAAAACTAGTTTTTTAATAAAATTTTTTTAAAGTTACACAAAATGCTTTTATGTATTTTCTACAAATTAAATCAAACTTCACAAGACGACACCACATTTATTTATTTATACCCCGGAGGAGTAACTCACGACACCATTGATGTTAGGGGCAACCTTCACGGACAGGCTATGAGTTGTGTTGAATCTTTACTGATTTTTGGTGCGTCCTGCCCGAATCACACAGACAACAGG
Source organism: Hyparrhenia diplandra (assembly GCA_015847255.1). Taxonomy (NCBI): domain Eukaryota; kingdom Viridiplantae; phylum Streptophyta; class Magnoliopsida; order Poales; family Poaceae; genus Hyparrhenia; species Hyparrhenia diplandra. The sequence goes on along the minus strand of JADLZK010010100.1, from coordinate 36,034 downwards.
CGGAAAAGAAAAGTCCATTGACTATGCCATTGGGAAAGAAAAAGCGACACGAGATCCAACAACAGGCTATGCCGGGCCCGTCTGGGGATCCGGTGGACGAACACCACGTCTCCACGTGTACCGCAACCCACGTGACTGACATCTGGGCCAGACGGCAAGGCAAAATGGCTCGCGCGGCGCTCATGCAAGCACACGTGCCGGCCGGGACGGATAGCGGGTGGCGTCGACATGTGCGGTGGAAGGCAGTGCAGTGCAGCAGCTGCTCGGGCGGCACGGGGTGTACCTGGACGATCGAGTTGCAGATGTACTGCTATTGTCTTGTACTCGTACGTATCATGCGATTATACGATTATATGATGAGGCAAGCGCACTCAAAAACTATTTATTCGGGTGTCTAGACAGCCTACAGCAGGTGTGGATCACGTCCTGTTTGGTAAGTGGTTTTGTTTTTACCCTGTTTGACATAAACAGCTTCAAACAGCTTGTAAAGCCGGTGATGAAACTATGCGGGCAGTCCGTAGTTATCGCAGAGGAAAGGCACTTTGGCAAAAGACACGGAGGCACGATAAGAACCGATGGAGTAGCCGCTGACTTAATATGCCTAGCGCGAACCAACCTTTCCCTTTTTGAACGAAGTTAAAGGCAACCGAAAGCATAAGCACACCATGCACATGCACAGATAAACTGTGACACAGCAAAGGTTTTTCTTATTATGAGCCGTCCAGCTGACGAACAGTACAGCTGGATCAGCAACGCCTGCTTGGATGTTTCCGACGTTACATCTGCTTGCTTTCACTGATGCTGCATCACCTGCCTGATCGTCCGTTCTTTGTCCTTTATACGGACGGCTGAGGTTTTCCCCCGGGCAAACGGACGAAACAGGCGCGCGGGGCCGGCCATCTTTGCCCTGTTCCCCAATCATGCCAAAGCTACACCTGTGAAGCCGCATAACGCAACAACGTGCCCTTTGCCCTACAGCCACGAACAAAAAAACTGCCAATATCTCAACGCAGGCATCTCACACATCGCTGGGCAATAACACCGAGTGTAAATATCTGAGTCATAGTTCTTCTACTTCAGCTAGCCTTTCAGGCTTTTTGAGTTAGTAGTGGCGTTGTTTACATGCGAGTGAGAAATTGTCCAAGGAGCTCTTAGAGCCATATTCTGCTACGCCTGCAAATCGTAGTTCTTGGATAATATACTACCAGATCTACAGTCACCAAAAGATAGACACGTGCGTGAGGATGCCATTTCTAACTTGATTATGAATTCAACACTGCTTCTCTTAGCTCATATGAAACCAATGCCGTAGTTGCAATGGCGACTGCGAGACAACCCTTCATAGAGTCGTAAATCGCCACTTAGGTTCTGGTACACCCGCCGCCACACATCAAGCTCTTTTTTTCAATAAATCTGCCTGTTACATGACGAGCAAGCGAAACAGCTGTCAGTAAACAAGATGAAAACATTGTTTTGATAGAGAGATGGTGTTTTTTGTGATCGCAAATGGTTCCTGAAGGAACTGAACTCATTTAGCACAGAACTGCAGCACAAGTTTATTGGGGGTGGTCGTTATGTGTTCATGAGGCCTACTAAAACAAATATATGAACTTGACGTTAGTATGAGCACAACCTTAGAGACCAGCTCCTTTCCATCCGCCTCAAGTTCAGAACACCTTCAGAAGTAAGCACAGTGGTTATTATGGAACATGACTAAGCAAGTTTCTTTTGAAAAATAAATGAAAAACAGGTCTACAAATGAAATATTGCATTTTCTGAATCACAAATGCTGGGATAGTATGATATCCTTACTAACTATTACATTTTACAACCCTACAAAAAAGCACACCTACATCCCACCCAATTAGGGCACAAACCAAACAGTGAGCCCCCCTGAAATTTTATTTGCTTTATTGCTTGCTTTGAGCCTTGTAAGACCATCGCTGAAACAAAAGAGAATAAACTACCAGTGCAAGAAATGAATCTACAAAGTAGAAATTATAGGTTGTAATGAATCTTTTCTAGCATTTATGGGTATATAAGCTTATAGGTGATTCTCAGAAAGGTTTGGGCATTAACTCCGTGAATCTGCAAAGCAGAAATTATAGGTTGTAATCAATCTTTATAGCATTTATGGGTATAAGCTTATAGGTGATTCTCTTGGCAGGTTTGGGCATTAACTCCGTGAAATAAAAAAAAAAAACTCGAAGACGCAGGAGAGCTGCGTGTCTTTATATTAAGAAGAAAAAAAAGAGGCAAGAGCCCTTACAACACACACCAAAAACACACCCCCACAGTTCTAAGCTCATAGCACCTTTACTAAAAAAGAAAAACGACTTCTGCCTCCACCACAATAAGATCCTACTGTCTATCTATAGGCTCAAGCGAAGGGAGTGAACTTCGCTGAGCCTTTGTAAGATTCCAGTAGCTGTTCCTCACTTGTGAACTCCGTGAATTAAGAAGAAAAAAGAGGCAAGAGCCCTTACAACAACACACACCAAAAACACACCCCCACAGTTCTAAGCTCATAGCACCTTTACTAAAAAAGAAAACGACTTCGCCTCCACAATAAGATCCTACTGTCCATCTATAGGCTCAAGCTTAAGGAGTGAACTTCGCTGAGCCTTTGTAAGATTCCAGTAGCGCTGTTCCTCACTTTGTGAACTCCGCGGAATTAACCAGATGCATTATGGAACAACATATCTCAGATGGAAGTCAATCTAATTTTGTATGGTTGCCCTTTTCAAATTTGTATTCTTAAATCCATTGTGCTTATTTTTGTGACTACTATTTTTGCTTAACTATAATCAAAAAGAAAAACTGACGAGTTTATTCTTCTTTTTGTAATGGAACTGTCATGTGTCATCTGAACTCATATTTCTCATCTGCAGTCTCTTCTCTCATCCCAAACAGCCAACTCCATCGATACATCCTCTCTTTGGTGTTTACTCAGTAGTAGTGATCTAAAGGATCATTAAAATCTACTTATGGTACAAAAAGCCATTTCCTTACTTCGTCATTTCAGAATTTTATGACAGCTTTACACACAATGAATATGCAGAATGAAATTAGTAATTGAAGTGGTTATCAAGTTTGAAAAAAGATCTTCTTTACTCAGCCTTCAGCATTTTGTTCGAATCAAACTACAGCTTTGAACTCTGCCATCTACAAGGACGTGAATGATTGTAAGAAAAAAAAAAAAAATTGATATACTTGAAAAAACAGCTCAATTAAGTAATCAGAACATTTCCAACCTCTGTGCCATTATTGCTTGGTTTATCAGAATAAACATTGGTATTCCGCCTTTTTGAGATCTCCAGTGAATCTCTGAAGAAGACTTTCTTTGTTTACATAGTTCTGCATACAGAACATTAATCAGAAAAAATATCAAGGGTAATCAAAGGAGATGAAATATAGGTGAAACCAACCAGCTTGAGATTGTTGGGGTGCATGTCTTAGTGAATGTAATGTTGTCCCCACATTCATAGTCGTCGAAGGGCATGCATCATAGTTCATTTGATCCATCAAGGCACCAACATCAGCATGCATAGGATCTTGTCGCGTCATATACATTGGAACAAGGCTGCAATGGTACAGATACCCTGGCTCTTGAATTGTAACCATAAGTCTTTGTGGTAGACTGAGCTGCTAAGTTATCATCAACGTTTTCAGCAGTAGTTGATACATAATGTGCTGGAGGAGGCTTTTTCATGGCCTGAGTGTAGCCAACCAAATGGCAATGGTAAATCCTGTCATACATGGATTGTGCAGTTTGTCAACTACTGATCTGTCCATCATAAAAATCATTGCATATCCAATAAAAAAAACAGTATGTGTACAAATAACATGATTAGATAAATTCAAAGATACAAAAACAAGGTACATGAACAGGCTTAAATAGAGACACATCTGATTGAATCATATTTTATCAATGTGCAAAACCATATGTAGGGGTGCTCCATGAAAAGCAGTAAACTATCCAAAGTAAAAGTGAACTGACCAATACTCTGATGCCATGTCTTTCAATCGTGTCTCAAGTCTATGGAAAAGTCCCGTCCCTCTCAAAATCTTGCTTATCATGTGTAGGTCTTATGAAGTTTGCCTCCAAAACCCCTAGCAAATGGCAAAATTAGCATAATATAAATACCCTTTCAATTCATTCTAGTCAAATAAGGCAACAGATTAAAAAAACTATAGTGGGAGTTCTTACCAGCAATGCCTCTTCTATTAATACTACATGAACCTGCCTGCCAATAGGGCTGAGGAAGAAAAAAAATAATGTGGAATGAGGATTGATCAAAATGGCCCATCAGCATTTAATATCAAGTAAAAGGGAGGTGCATTTGAATGGTGGAATTTTATGAACTAGATGGCCCAGAACCCGAGCATTACCACAATGGTGATAACAGTAGGGTGAGAGATACACTGACGAACTTCTACAAATCCATTGTTTGGTTCGATATGATAAGAATCCCATCCTTATTTACTTACTAAATGATATAAACTATATAGAATGAAACCCGGAAGATATAGAATAAAAAATAACTATGAGAACTCTAATCCCGAAATTTTGTAGGTGCTGTCATGCTAATGCTATAGTCCGTACTGTCATGAACAGAAACCCAAGTCGGCAAAATGACACATCTTAGAACAATAAGGTAAACTGTGACATTTTTTCTCAAACATGCAGGAGAGCCACATATATTAAAGAGAACACCACGAGGTATGATCCTTACAAAAGAACCTGGCCCTCGAATCGCCTGCACAGGTGAGCAATCAGCTCACCAGCACACCCCACTCACACTCTTGGTCCTCGGATCCCACACACACTCTTGGCTTGAGGTTGAAGGGGTGAGAACAAAGAGCACACAAGCACAGCAGACAAACAAACACAGCAGCTCTGCTGCTTGGAAGTGTGGCAAACTGAACTGCCTTTTCTCCATTGCTTGAGTGTAGCATATATACAAATACATAGTACCATACAAGGCACACTAGCTGTGAGATGTCTCAAACTGTATGTCTCTATATTTAAGAAGAAACAAACTTAGTTTGAGATGTGCTCATGAAGCATAGCTGTGAGTCTTCGGGTGAGAATGAGCCACGGCTCAAATCCTAGGTCTCAAGAAAAAGGAAAGGCCTCTCTGTGTCCCCCTGTGGATAGACCTGAGATCAGCCTTTTTTCTTGACTCTTAGCTAATGGCTGTGGACCTTTCCCAGGGGTCCAATTTTTGTAAAACTCACAGGAACAACAAAGAAAATAGAAAAAAGGAACAGATGCTCATCAGAACAGCTAGACCAACTCCCTAATGCTGTACAGACCTAAAGTTACACCACAGTTACAAAAACCAAGTGCCCTTCACTCCATATGACAATAGCCCTTTAGTTTATCCTGATTGTATATCCTTGTCCTCCAACAATTCTCTATTCATAAGCAGAAAACTGATACAACATCATTTCAAAGCATCAGATTCTTACGCATTCAAGAAGAAAAACAAAGAATTCTTGGAACATTACTCAAAAAGAATGATATTGAGATTATGCCACTCAACAGGTTTGAATTTCAAGTCCTGAAATACCATGCATGGAGCTGGACAGTATCTTGTTGTGGTCAGGGATGACAAAAGTCATTTCCCTGGAAAAGGTAATATCTGATTTCCGTTCAAGTGAATAGAAGTGTGGGTCTACACCCACAACCCCAGCTTCGAGTACTCTTTGACTCAAATCTGGGTACCTATTTCTTCTTACTTACAAGCTAGCTAGTTCCTCCCAGAGTCCCAGGTTGCTCGAGTTTTCTTTCCTTTTGTTTCCACAAAAAGGATTGAACCCCTAAATTTTCATTTTCAAGGTACAAGCCTGTTTGTATATACAGACATATGTAGTCTTCGCTCTTATTTTGTTTCTCTCTGTCCCATGTAGGCCTTATGGCCCTTTCGGCCTATACCTGTATACATGTAACCTAGACTCAGTGGAACTGGTGGGGGTCATTCTTCCCTGACAAACCCACCTTTGTACTGGCTTATTACGCTGATGAACCATTGGTGTGCCATTTCAAGAGTTAGAATTCCTGAGCTGTAAATCATACACTCATTAATTAATTTAAGCTTTGTAGACTGACCAAATCTCTGATACAGTCATTGCATGATCCTGTGAAATTTGGTTCCTAAACTAACAAAAGTGCATGGAAAATAACAGTACAGAGCAACATGGTGAAACTAAAAGCAGTAGGATATGCAGTATAATTGAAAAATTACCAATATAAGACGGTTCTTATGGTATACAGAAAATCCATAGATATCAAGTCGGGAGCACCTTTTAAGTAGCCAATTGTAGTAATAACATCAGCCTGGCCAAGAACAAGCAAACAAATAGCTGTTAGTGCACTTGCATACTTTCTAGTAATCTAAACAAACTTCATTTTTAGAGAAGGGGAAACACATTTAAGCATAATTTCAACACTACAAGATATAGCACAAAACCAGTGTACAATCATTTCAAATTGGATTACTGTGCATAATAGGTCCACATCTCAGTAGCACTAAACCAGTGAACAATACCTCTGTGGTTACTTCAACATGTGGTCGATATTTGATACATTCACGGTATATGAGATCATCGATGATATAATGCGGTTCAACAGCTCGTCCACACAAGATGATTTGAAAGTTTTCAGGTACATGTAGATATAGTATAGATGCATAAACCTGCAAATGTAATGCCTGTAAGACATTCCAAATAAAACTTGCAAAACCCTATTACCGCATGAAACTTACCCGAGTGAATATCGAAACGATTTGCTACATGCATTGAACTTTCAACTGTATTCCGCCTTGCTCGTATCTCCGATGCTCCTGAGATCAAAACATCCTACAACGCCACATGAAGTTTTCTTTAAGCAAAAATTGTGCACAGCTGCATATAACATGAGAAGGGAGAAGCTAAGCAGCAATGAAAATTAGAACTGGCACATCCTCAATATGTATAAGAACATGATATGGGACCTAGTAGTGTAATTTGTAGAGATCGTAACATGAAAATGAACTAAGTAGCAACCTTGAAAGCTAACTAAGATCGATAAAGAAAAAGAAAGCATATTTAATAGTGCATTTATGAAGTACAAACTATTGAAAAGAGAATCAAATCTGGACCTCTTTATCAGTTATAAAAGTCAAGCTCCATTTCCAATGCATCATTCAACCACAAGTTGAATACAATGATTTTGTGCCATGGCACTCCATATTGCTGAACTGTCAAGGACACACATTGGAGTAAGTAGCAAGATAAGTTGAACAACAGAGCAATCTTTTAGAGGTAGCTAAGCAGCATGGACATTTTAAGATATTACCCAAGTGGCTAAGAATTTATTCCAAACTTAAGTTACGCAAAAACAGTAACAGAAATACATGTCGGATATTCAATGCACTGATTCTCACTAACATCTGAATCCTCTCATTTTATTACATCCTAATTATCTTTTATGACATATTTGGAAAATAGATAGTAATACAATTTGTTAACCACATTCCTAAAAAACTTCTCAAAACAAAACTGTTTTATTCTCTTATTTCACATTGTACCAGAGAAAATTGCACTTCACATGTTGCAATTGCACAACACCAGAACAACTGTGACCAACAGTTAACATTTGATGTTCTAGGCAGACGAGTCCTTATCCCTAAATGCTAGTAAGGTAAAACCTCCTTGGTGACACCAACATAACAAATAATGAAAAAACAACAATGCATTTGTGAAAAAGCAAAGCATCTACTAAATCCATATAATTGGTTTTGAATATACTGCTCTGTAATTAATTAATTTTAAAAATCTCAACAAATAAGTAGAAGTGGAAGTCAGGAAGAGACAGCATAAAAATGGTTATACTGATAAATAGAGGATATGCAGCTTACTTGATTCAATAATTCATCTTCTGTTGAAAATGGGGACCACTTCAGAAGAGTGGACAGATTAGATAAAAAATGTTTTTCACCGCAGTTCATTTTCCTCTTAAAATTGAAGATGAGTCATCCAATTCATAGTCAACCTATGAAGGGAAAGCGAATAAGTGAGATTTGTGATAGGAAATAGTAGTAAAGTAAGGTAGCATGGGGTTGGCACAAGCACAAACAAACTTATAACCTAAACTAATAGTTGAATTGGTGAAGAATGAATTTGTGTTCTTCATAGAAAAGCTCATTGGAATGAATTGAAGCGATGCAACTTACGCCTTAACAATGTTCTGGAACAAACATGCTCAATCGTGCACATTTAGAAATCAGAAGTGCATAGTACTAATTGCTTACTTTGTGTACATAGACAAGTTTAGTGACATATGCTACTATTAATAGTGATATATGATTTCCCTCAGAAATAATGATCAGCCAAGTTTAGTGAACTAACCGCTGGTACAAATATGTCATTGCAGTTACTTCTCATAAGGAATGTGTAAGACAGCAACCCGATACTTGTCAATCTCCTATCAAGTCAAACATTACAGACTGTTGTGTTATGGTAAATAACTGCAAACTGTGCTGAATATAGGTTGGGTTAAAATCTAGAAATACAAAAAAGGTTGGCAGAGAGGACAACATATGTTATCTTTTTTTTTTTTTTTGCCGTCAAAAAAAACATATGTTATCTTTTTTCAAATGTAGAAGCAGAACACTTGATGACAGAAACATTTCTATAGCATTCTTTTGCTATTAAGATGTCTTTCGATAACATATATTAGTTTTTAAATCTCAGCATACTAATCAAAGAACCTCATCTTTAGAGCTAAAAACTGAAAAAATTACTGGAGTACTGGAAAATATAGTTGGTAACCACAGGTTAGAAATGTGAGCCTAGAATGTAGTCAAAGAAGTAATCAGATGGGATATTTACAGCCCAAAATTAGAACAAACTAAGAGGAATCTACATTGAACTTACTCTGGGTATTTTCTATAATCAGACTAGAAGTGTGTTTTATGATATTTTAAACACTTCTTCCTGGTAAACCATCACAAACCTTTTTTGGGCCAAGCATAAAAACTACCTTTTCGTCTTCATTTAATGAAACTAAACTTTCACTAGAACAAATTCTCACAGAACCATAATCCCATTAGGTTTAGAAGCCTAGGCTCACATGGCATGTTCATGGGCTGCCTTCTTTGCATGATTTAAAGGCAGGGTAATGAGGAGTATTCTAAAACTGTTACCAACAGGTAATATGTATTTGCTTATGCACAAAATGAATATATAAATGTTAAAGTAAAGAGTAACCTATCATCTTTCGTGCATGTAAATACAATAGCATCTGCCCCAAGCCTCATCGTGTTAGTTTTAAAGCCATTTCCATCTATTACATGTGACAATTCAAGTCAGTGAGTGTAATATATAGCACTGGAACAAGCAGCACAAAGCATTTTCAAGAATCATTACATTGCCCAATGGATGACGTTGTGCATTTCTGGGAAAATCCAAAGCTCATGCAGTGTCTAAGAGATTTTGGACTCATGCCGCTTCCATTGTCTTGAATAGAGAACAATAAGAGTATAAGTAAAAACCAATATGAAGAGGCAAGATGGTAAATAACTATATACTATCTTTGTTTTCATATACTTGCCACAAGCCAGTGCACAAGTAACTAAGCAATGTTTTAAAGTGGAAGTTCCCAAATCATCCATCCTCCAATAATATCACATGATGTCATGGATGCAAAATGAGGTGACAAAGGAAGAAAGAACAAGTTTCCAGAGGAATTTGGAAAACACGGATTAGGATTCAAATGTTTAGAAACAAAAGTGCCAAGTACATGTGAAACAAAGGGACTAAGACAGTATTACCTTCTATTACCAATGAATAATCCCCATCAGGAGAATGCTTCATCTTATCTATTTTCACAAAGGTTGCCCCATTGCTGACCTAATCCATTTGTTCGAAAGTAAAATACAAGGATAATATAGACAAGAAGGAAAAAAGAATGAAAACTAGCTGCATTTCAATGCAAAATTTTGATCAATACCTCATCAATAGCGTTGTCGAAAGCAGCTCTGCAATAGCTGTATAAAAAAATCAGTTCCATCACTAGCTTGTCTAGATCTCCACAATTAATAGCACACAGGTGCTCAAGCAAAATCAGGAGAAGAGTGCCATCTTTCAGTTTTGGCAGTATGACTTACCACCAAATGGCCATTTATGTGAAGTAGCATTAGAATGAAGAAACTTGGGGTGAATCTGTAGCGGTTGTGACCATCTACAAAATGTAAAAATTCATGCATCAGAAAAAGAAGGTGAAAGGGGAAAAAAAAGGAGGCTGTAAATGATAACAGGGTTATCAGAACCACACCCATTGCTGGGAAAACTACAAGAACCTAGAGCAACATTACAAACACAGAAACATGATGGACAAGGTGATGCTGCCTTGTTCACACCAACATTACTGAGGCAAGAACCTATTGCAGATAATGAACAAGGTGACACTGTCCAGTGCAAAACAACACGTCAGAGGCAGGAATCTATTGCAGATGACGCACAACCTGACTTAACCAGTTGGGTTTTCCTCCCATTATATTAGGATAGCAAGATGACTGCAGTTCTACTATTTATATTATATTAATACGGAAGATACTTTTGATCTAGTGCATTTTCCTTTTTAAAAGAAAATAAACAAAGCTTTATATAACTCCCACTCTACATTCCATATATACATAATTCATATGTTCCTTCTATGAATTCAAGATTTGGTTGACGTGAGGTTCTCAAGTGGTGAGATCAGCAATGTATGGAAGGCGAAGGGCAATCCAACTTAGCCTAGAACAATGTGGGCCTTAAATAGGACAGATATATTTGCTTGATTTTTTTAGGTCCAATGATAAATAGACTGATGGGCTTGAAAAGGAAGGTTCAGAAAATACTGTTGAGAGCAGCTTCAGAAGCTAATCCATAATCTCCAGCTTTTTCCAGCTTTCCAAAATTGCCGTGTTGCAGTAGACACATTGAATAATCCAGTTATCATGTGTCTCCCTCGTTGTGTACTTGTCAAGGATGTGGTAGCTTCAGCTGAATTTCTCAACAGCGCAGCCTCTTGCATGCTACCACCTGCTCCCAGAAACTCCTGCCTTAGTGATGTTGTTGTGCACTGAGCTTTATGAGATCCCCGCCAATGCAGTGCTGTTGTGGAGTGAGTAAAATCACCTTGCCTCTGTAATGTAATGCACTGCGCATCATCACCTTGTACATCATCAGCAGAAAGTTCTTGCATCTGTAATGTTGTTATGCACTGGGTAGTATCACCTTGTACATCATCAGCAGAAAGTTCTTGCATCTGCAATGTTGTTACGCACTGGGCAGCATCACCTTGTACATCATCTGCTCTAAGTTCTTGCATATGTAGACTTGCTGTGCACTGGGCAGCATCGTGTTGTCCACCATCTGTTCTAAGTTCTCGCATCAGTAGTGTCCCTGTGGAGTGGACAGCACTTTGACCATCATCTGCTCTAAATTTTTGCACCTGTAATGTCTCTGTGCACTGAGAAGCACGCCTTAACCATTATCTGGTCCAAGATTTTGCACCTGTAATGTTATCGTGCACTGGGCAGCTTCAGCTTGTCCATCATTTGCAGTGAACTCTTGTTTAAGAATTGATGTGCACTGGGCAAACCCTCCTTGTTCATAAGCAATACACCCTCCTTCAAAAATGTCATTGTCACTAGTTAAGTCAAACAAATCTGTTATAAAAAGTCAAACAAATCTGCCTTCACATGAATACCTTTTCCATGAACATTGGGTTCTTCCGTGACATCCTCCTCCTCATCATCACTGGACAGGACAACAATGTCTAGTATCATTCCTTAACCTGAAAGGGCAAAAAGATGTTAGCAATGGAGCACAGCGAAGGAAATGCAGAACAATCACAAGGCCAGTTAATATTAATTACAAGTTCTAGAAAAAAAATTGTTTGAAAAAAAAAACAATTAGAAGACTACATCCAAACAATTTTCAATTCCTATATTACACACTGCTATTAAGAGTGGGATACCGTTCTTCCAACTAAACTATCTATCAGTATCGTGATATCATCCCTCTGTCCCTCAACTCAGTGATATGCATGCATGTGGCCCTTCGGACACATATATTATATATTTGTATTCCTCTCCCGCTGGACCCTCTGTCCATTATATATTTGTATTCCCTCCCTCTGGACCCTTAATCACGTATTATCTATTACCATTTGCATGCAAATAACGAACACATCCCTCCCTCCCTCCAATCTATGGCAACCGTAAAATTTGGAAGTTCAATTTGGGAACATTTTCATTTAGGACCGATGGACTCGAATTCGGCTAGCAGATGGATTTTTGGCACAGATTGAATTTTTCTTCATCTGTTGTAAATATTGCACAAGCAGAAGTAGTAAAAAAAGTAGAAACCATAGACTGAAGTTCAGAGCTCCATGAAAATGCATATTGCCTGGTCTCGCAGTGATTGATGCGCTGATAAAATGTAAGTATTATCTCAAAATTAAAATTAATCCATCACAAAAGGATTTCACCCGAAAGACACGCCTCCTTTTGGTTCTTTTATTCTGGATTGGGATTGAAAGAGAGGCCTTTGCACAAGTCAGGTGCTAGGAGAAGGCAACGGGGAGCACAAGGAACGCGTGACTGATTGCCCGAGATCATCTCACACCCAAAAACATAGATGATCCACAGCGAGAAATCGTACGCGCACACAACACACTAGCGCAACATATGGGAATCCGAGACCTAAATCCCAACAATCGGAGCACCACACCCACTGCACATCCAAAAACGAACCCAATAATCACCAAAACAAGAGAAGGGTCTCCGAACCCTTACACGCATTATAGAAAAAGTAAAGAAAAACCCCAACGGGCTGGAGGCACAGAACCAGGCGGGAGAACCAGGCGGGAAGGGCAGGGGAGATGAAAGTACCTAGAATGGCGCCGCTCCACGGAAATGCGAGATTAATGACAGCCAGTGTGAGAAGAATGGGGTTTTCTGTTGGTAGCAGGAGGCGGCGGTGGAGAGAGTGGGGACTCAGAAAGTTGGTTTGTTTTTTCACTAGCACTTCTGTCTGTGGTGGAAAGAGACGTGATATATAGGGTGAAAGTTTACTCAACTCTGGGAAAGCGACGTGATATTGGCCGCCGGATCCGTCGAGGGAGGCGGGAGCCGTGTCGTTACTCGTTACCGACCCGGCGCTCCACGCGGCCGGATGAACCGCAGGACCTCGACGGCAAACACGGCGTCGGAGTAGACCCAACACACCCACTCCGCCTTCGGGTGCCCCCACTTTGTTGCCCCGCTCTCTCTCTCTCTCGGCGTCATACTATCCGCACTCGTCTCCCGGATACCATCCGGATCGATCTTTTATCGGAAAAATTCGTTTAACGGGTCCCGGAAATCGACACGAGAAGACGGGCGGTCTCTGGAAGATTGGTGTGGTAGCGGACCGCGGTACCAGCGGCGTGGCGTGAGGACGGCGTCCCGCTACGCTAACGGGGGAGGGGCGAGAACTCGGGGAACTCGGCGGAGGGCGGCTCAGCCCGGCCCGTGGGCAGGCTGCCTTTCGCCTGAGTCGCGGATCATTCGGACTTCGAAGGCGGCGTGATCGCCGGGCCGGTGAAGCTGGAAGCGCCTCCCGATGTGGTAACCGAGCGTCCCGTCCATTTGGAGGGCGCTCACGGGGATGGGATGGGCACCGAGCATTCGGGACTGCGCTACAGCTAGCACTTTCGTGTATGCGGCAAGTGGAGTGGCGGCGAGGACTGTGCCAGCGGTCATGCTACGCCGCCGCGCCCTTGGGTCATGGTCAGCTGGCCTCGCCTCCATGGCCACAGGACCCGAGACTCCCTCTTTGGGGCCATCGTTGTCGGCTGGCGGCCCGAGCGTTAGATGGCCGGTCCGTGGGCGCCCGTCACAGGAAGAACCGCCCGGCGTGGAGTGACCTCTCCGCTGGCAGCAGACGAGCCCCGCCGCCCGGCAGCGCGGGAACTCGCGTCAGCCCGGCATTAGGCGAGCGTCGCGGTCAAATGGATAGAAAGGAGGGGTCCTTCTCATCCTCTTCATCAAGCAAGTCATACTCTTCATCCCGAATCCTCCAATTCCATTCTCTTCAAAAGTTGTGAGCATTCCTCAAAAACACCTTCTTTGGCCATTCTTCTAAACTCCTCCCACTTGGAGTCTTTGAGATTCATCATTGATTAGGCTTAGCAACTTAGTACCCACTAGCTTACAATCAGATCTTCCATTGTTGTAGTTTTAGGAGTGGTAAAGATAGGCCCCAACTCCCTGTCCTCCTTGTTCTTTTTCCTCTTTGTTCTTTTTGGTTAAACATGGTGAACTTCGAGGTTCTTTTGAAATTGATTATGACCTCGGAATCTTTAGTCTCTATCATCTTAGGGGTAAGGTCCCACTACCCTTCCCTCTGAGCCTTTAAAGCTCTTCTCTCCCTAGATCATGGCTATTGTATCGATCAATGCCATCATTCTCAACCAATAACGGCCTTTCTCACGGTAGACCTTATAATTGCAATCATCAAGTTATCCCCATCATCTATCTCTCGGAGCTGAAATTGTCTTGGAACCCTTTTTTCCATTAGGGTTGGTGGGTGTCTTCATACTAGTACTTTGCGATTCGAAACAAGTCAAAGGCATCTCAACACCATTATCATTATCCGGATCATCAATCTCATCATCATTATCCATCCCATCATTTTCCACCTCCATCATTACCATTATCATCATCCCTCCATAACCAATATCACCTTTTCTTCCCTTAACTAGAATAAAGACCACAAAAATTTCTTTGTTCATTTCAAAGAGCTTTGTTAGTAGGTATCTTCATGGCATCCTTACATGAGATCTTGACTCTCACCACCTCATAGAATGACTCTTGAACACCGATGGCGGTCCACATCAATCAATAGACCAAAAACTTGAGGCAATTTGAGCAAAGGTCTTCAAGTGAAAGAAATTGGAGGAATTCGGTTAAGCGTATCCACACCTCTTGTAAAACATAATTCTCCTTTCCATTCTAGAACTTCCACTTGCACCCCTCCTTTCTCGGATAAAGGATGGGTAATTTTGATGTCCGCTGACCTTCAGGTGTGAGGTGGGAATCTTACTAAGAGCATATTAGCTTCCATCTCTCTACGATGCGCTAGGGCCATTTCTTCAGAAATATCGGCCAACTCCTTTTTAAATCAGCCTTGGATACCTGACACCGCTTTGATTCTCACAATACCACGATTATCCATATTCAATCACTTAGTAGCCGTAACATTAGGAACCGCCCGGATGGTAGAATCCTAGACCCTTGACTAGCACTATTTAGGTATGTTGTATTTGGATGATCGGCAAGCCACTTTAAGACGGCCATTCATATGGTGTCTAGGTATTGCACATATGAAGCACACCTTTGGTTGTGTACGATTTCCTACAAAATGTCTAGGATCACCGCAATTGTGGCAAATCAAATTGGTGCCTATAGGGGTGGATCAATCCGCGAAGGGTGGGTCTCTCGATATGTCGTACCTTTACCCGCCCTGTTGTTGTGCACCCCCTCTTCGCTGTTGGCATGGTGGCGCTTAGAGTTGAAAGGTTAGCCCCACGGTTGCACTGTTGTGTGGGAGGCGGCTATTATTGGCAGGTGGGCGAGAGGTGGAGGTGATTGCCGCCACAAAGCCCAGGAGGACCCTCACCCCTTGATGTTGTTCCTGCCACCCTTTACCTAATTAGGCCTGCCTGACCTTGCCAACCCGCCTAGTTGGGGTCGCTATCGGTGGCGGCCCCGTGGGCGTGCCTAGCCACCGAGGTTGCAAATCCATCTCCCCTCCTTTCGCCCATTGATCCCTTGAGGACTTCAACGTTTGTGCTTAAGCCCCTCCTTCCCTTCCTCCACACATCGACAAAGCTCACCGGACACGTTGGTTTGTCGAATCCATCAGACCTTACTATTTGAAATAGATTGTAAACACCCGCCTCCAAAGCCGCACCGCACAGCCCTTCCGGTGGGGCCGCGACGCCGCAGCGTACACATAGCACCTTGCTTACACTTTCGTCCCGCCGTAAAGGGTTAACCGGGTGATATGGTTGGAAGCAAAGGCTTATAAGTTGACTCCACCCTTGCTCAACTAGCAAGGTGGTACTAAACATGTGCACGCTGCACTTTCATAGGTCCCCTACCGGGCCACATCCTTATTGGGCCGGTGTTACATATATCTTCAATCGAGAACTTCTCACTTAAAGGGTCCTTCCTCGATCTAAAGCGGTTGGGAGGTGGGTGGGGGAGTTTTGGTGGCGAACCTAGGAAGTGGAGGCGGCCCGGAGGCGGCGTTGGGATGTCAAGGCCCATAGTTGTCCCAAAAACTCCAAAATCGTCTCACCCTCCTCGGTTCTCGATAGTTTAGAACCTTAGTGGACACCCTGCCCTCAAGACATTGGCCGTTAGGGGACGCATCTTCCTTTGTCGACCAGTGGACCGCCATGTAACTTCATCGACAGCCGTGAGAGGGTGCGGCCATGGGGAGAGTCGGGAGCTGGTTCCGATCGTGGAAGACCATTGGCGACATCCTTATGTTTCGCCCACCTAGGCTCCAAAGGTTTGATGTGCGGCCTCAAAGTTTGACGCGGCTCCTTCTTGCCCGTGCTTTTTGTTGTTGGTGATGGTGTGTGGCGGTTGACCTGGATGAACACACATCCCTCTCCTCCAGCCGACATCCTCTCTCCAAATCCGGCGTGTATGCATAGATAAGTCTGCCATCTTGATCGAGATGGTGAGGGCCTTTATTGGTGGTAGTGTATCTAGGGCAATCGGGTGAGAAACAATGAGGCGCCGCCAATCTATTAATTGCTAACAAGTTGATTGGAGAAAATACAAATGGTAATGATACATGGATGGTATGGTAGGTAAAAGTTCGTGGGTGAAAAATGGAGGCACCAAGAGTGCAGAGAGAAACAAGCGTCAATGTTTACAAGATTATAGGCGGGTTAAACACTTGTCGTCACTTGTAGAAGATTTAGATGTGTTGAATCTGTTTTTAACGAAGATTGAAGGAATAAGGATCAAGGTGTAGGAAACTTTTGGGTAACAACTATTCCCAATTCCTTCACTCTTTATTATAGTATATATAGATTTATAGAATGAGTAACATTCATATCTTTAAATAAATTGATTGTCAAAATAGATTTGACAATCTATCTAAAAATATTACTCCCTATAAACTATCTTTTTGAAATATATATGATTTATATTGAACATTTGTCCCAATGTAAATCAACTGTGACCATTAATTATCATCTATTAGACACATTTATTTTCTCGAGTTTCTAGCGGTCCACTTAGGATATAAATGTAACACCCCGAAAGAAAACACAACAATCCTGCGGAGGATTACCACACTACATAACTACTTGAAATGCGTGTAAGCAAAATCTCGACATCTAGATTGAGCATAAAAATAAGTATTCTACGGTTACATATATGAAGGATCCTCAACCTAACCAACAAACCTCACCTATTTACTACAAGATACAAAAACCATTCTACAACCAACTATTATGTTATAGAAAAAGTGATTGTTTGAAGTGTACAACATATGTGCATGCTACTCCCCCATCCCTACTGCATCCTCGAAGCTCAAGTACGAGATGGGGAAACAAGCGAATGAAGGTTTATGGAAAAACTCAACAAAACAAACTGTTTAACCAAGTTGTTTTAAATCCGCGGTTTGATTAAGCATCACATTTAAATTCCATAGTAATAGAGACATCCAATGCTTTATATCAATATCAATATACTTCCAAAGTGTAATATAAGATGCTTCATAGAAACATAAATATACTTACAAGTGTGATGCACATGATGCAATGCATGACTTCACTTCCCCCACACAACCCAACAAGAGGGTGTGAAGGCTGCAACTACAATGCTCATCAATATGCGTTGTTATGCAGGTACTTATAAGCACCAATTTGGCTACGGTTTCTTCAATGCATACCAGCGTAAAAGAGTACAAATGCAAATGTTTACTTAATGTATGCAATTCTCATACTTCATATACATACCATAATTCATAATTTATTTAGTAAAACCACAAGCTATGAAAAAATGTCATACTTCAAAGTAAATCAATAACTTCAATTTCAGGACATTCCGCTAGTGTGAGAAACTAAAATTTAATGGAGGCAATTCAAACAACAAAAAGCTAAAGCATGTGGACCACGGCATACGTCTACCCTTCCATCAAGATCAAGAGAGAGCTAAGCATGACATGAAGGTACACCACCTGATCACAAGTATATCACCGATTACCAATTCCATCATACAAACAAATCAAAGAAAGCAAGATACTTATAAAAGAACCCCAAACCCAAGTATTTAGACATCTACCCGTCTCACTACCATAAATATAGCTTCCCTTATCCTTATCTTTTCAGAGACATATAACCATACCATAATAAATTCTCAAAATCTACCAGATCTTAAAAAAACATTCATTTATCTACAACTTTAGTATTATAAAATTTGGCACAAGAAGTCTAGAAAATAGCATAAATATCTTTGCATCTTATCTGAATTTTCTATCGACCAAAACAAAACAGGACAGCAACCTTGTAAAATTCAAAACTGGAATATATATATAGTAAAATTGTTTTTATTTTACCAATATAGAATCCTTAAGGAAGCCTCTACAATTCATATTCCAGATCACAAGTTCAAATTCCCTCTACATTATTTAGGCCAAAATCGGTAAATCTGAAAACTGTCAGAGATTTCATCACTGCAAATCAGCGTCTAAGAATGACTATATCTCCAATAATACAGAGGCTATGATGGTGATATTGGCGTCAAAAGAAAGATATTGAAGTCCTCTACAAATGTTTTTCACTTCTTCAAAATTTATTGAGGCCACTAAGATGCCCTAAAATGGTAGATCAACAGAAACTATACAATCTGTCAGGATTTTCAGGTGGATGAGATGAAGTTTTGCAGGAATTTCGAGGATCACTCCGACCAAACTCTTTCTAACTAGATGATTTGACCCATAAAACTTGAAACCAAAAGAAGGGCATTCAATCTGAAATCTCACCTAGGTTAAATGCAATGAGCAATTCCATGATGATCCATCTTCTATCCTCGCCGTTGTGATGTAATCATAAACTCTCATAGAAAACTTAGAGAAAAGCGACACGGCGTGCATGGCGTAAAAACCCTACTCCTCCCCTTCCTCCTTCTCCCTTTCCTTCTCTGTTTTTCCGTGCAAGAAGAGGGGTGGCTGCTGGTGGGTCCGGTGGAAGAGGAAAAGAAAAAAGAAAAATATGATGGCTTCCATGCAAAGGGTTGGCTAATTTTAGGGACAGCCATGTGGCGGATGGCGAAAAAAGAAAAACCAAGGTTACCTCAAGGAGGACTCTCGGCCAAGAAAAACAGGGAAGAGGATTGCTTGTGATTACTTTTTTAAAAATTTCACCTTTAAAGCCTCCAACATGCAAAACTTCATGATCCAAACTCCAATCAGCCTCTACTCATTAATATTCTCCTTTTATCCATATCCTTTTATCCATCGAGCAATGGATCAAAAGTCAAATTTTCAGTCCCAAGTGCAGTCAACCATTGCTAGAAACAATTGATCTGTATCAAAAATACAAATTAATGAATACATTTTTTGGGGTATTACAATAAAATATTAATTTCAATGGCTTTTGCAACTATAATGTTCCCAACCACAATTTTTTATTACTGTTTAGTTATTTATACATTTAAATAACAAATTCTAATGATACCAAAAAATTGGGGGCTCCATCAAAATTTTATAGGTTCCCTTTTAAATGGCGTGCCCCTCTCTATACTAGAGCCCTTTCTTTTTATTTCATCAAAGGGGCATCGCCATTTTTAAAAGGAGTTCCATTGTTTTTATGGTTCCCTTTTTAAATAATGACACTATAATTGCTTTCATTGAAGGCAACTCTACTCCAAAAAAAAGATGTTTAGTTCTTTTTATATTGAGTTTGAGTTTAGAAAAAACCGTACTATCGGGGACTCAAAATACATATGAAACCAAGTGCTCAATTTATTGTCAAAACAACCTTACATCTCTACCAAAAAAATCCACACCAACACTTTCCCCATTCTCAATGTTTTTGGTAGGTCGCGGCAATGCGCACTTAACCTGGACCATTGGGACGAGGGGTCTATAAATACCTTTTCCAATTTCATTCTAATTTTGTCACCTATTTCCACCTCTACTCATTCTCAACAGAGCAGACCAGGTGCTCATATCCTCTCTCCTCCACTGTTGTCCCTCAAGCTCTCAAGCATCCCTTCATGATTTTTCTCATCAATCCTTAAGAGAAAGTGGCCCAAACTCGATTACAGGCGAGGCCACTGGATCCCCTGTAAAAGCCTAATAGCACTTGGTTCCTGGTTTGGTTGGAAGGTTTGTATTTTTGCTACTCATGGAGCTTTGCTCCTAGCTACTGCATAGAGTGTCGGTATTGAGCTTGCCAAATCGGCGTGGCAGCTTAGGGGAGGTTTATAACCATCTCTTTTGTAACTATTAAACTCACCCCTCATCTCAAGAGTTCCTCTCCCGACTTGAGAACAAGGTAGGTTTACAAAGCCCTAAGCTTTGTGACAAACCCTCAACAACATGGACCTTGAAAGCAACCTTGGTAGCGGCCTGAAACTCTGAGATAGATAAATCTTTTGTGTCGCCGTGTGCTTGATTTACTTTCATAGCATTCGCGTAAGTATTGTTGTCGTGTTGAGATGATTTTTAAGGTTTGTGGTCAATCTACTTCTATACACCTCGATCTCATTCAATGGATTTGTAGCATCTTCTACCTATAGGAAGCTAATAGAGATTTATCTCTAAATTTCGTTAGTCTGTAGGTGCAGCTTGCCGTTATCCTAGGACGACAATGTTGTTGTTCAATCTAACATTTGTTTGAGTTAAAATTTGACAGGCTTATTTAAATCCCCTATAGGCTTTGCAGAGACCCCACAATCAGCCTCTACCTCTCGAATGGATCTCTGTTGCCACCGAATTGAATAGAATTGGCTACCCCTCTACTTTGGTTTTCGAGTTCATGACGTGGAATCGTTCCTCTGTGACACGGAGTTTAGGCTGCTTCATCACTCTATTGGACTTCCCGCAACCCACAAAATTGGGCTTACTCGAGGATTTGTAGTACGAGGCAAGGCTAGCAGCAGCAAGAAGAACCAAACCCTTCAACGGTGCCTTGTGTTGTCAAAAAAGGTGCCTTATGAACAAACTTTAGGCGAGGCAGAAGCTATGAAAGAAGTTCCAAACGCACCTTTATTCCCTTGAGACATCGTGCTCTAATGGTTGATTTAGTAGGCAACAACATTTACTACATTACTGGAAAAGAACAAATACATTGCTCAGCTTCTAGTTAGAAATTATAGCAACTTCACGGGTTAATAGTGTAGCTTATTAATTAGAGGTAGGAAGGTTTTCTCTTGTTTTGCTAATAATCTGTTCTAAACTTGCTACATATGTACTCCTTTGTCTTAAGAAAATAACTTCACGTCTCGTATTCAAAATTTTTTTCTCACAATGTTAGCCACTATCGTCTGCAGGAACCAGTCGATCTGGTAGAGGCGTACGGATGCCACAACCATTGAGATTTAGTTGTCAAAAAACCATTGAGATTTGTTATTAAAATGGAAAAAGTGATACCTCAGCTGTGAACTCTCGATAGGTCTCGACTGAACAACCTACGGCCGCTTCGTAAAACATAAAAAGGCAGGGCTCATGGAGAATAGAGGACAAGCCCGAGAGGTTGTAGCGTCGAGGTTGAACGTCTAGACCATCCCGCCAGGCATGTAGGGTATTTTGGCGACGGTGGTGAGCGAGGGTGGCGTTGGCGTGGCGGGGCCCCGGAGCCACGGATCACCGGCTCAGGAGGCCGGGCCAAGATCTGTAACCCGAGGTCAGTGCGAAAATGCTGCGCGCTTTTTGGTGGGCCGTGGGGACTCGATCTAAAATTTCTCCTTCTCCCGTCTTCTCTTCTCCCATGCACATACGGCGTGAAAAAAGTGATACACGCCCGCGCTGCTTGCGCTTCAAGGCAGCCCAGAAGCGCCCCCGGCTTTCGAGGCCGCCGGGATCAATCAAGATCTTACGGCCGAGGTCATATGTTATTAAAGCTGCTTTCGTCATTGAATCATCTTCAAGGTGTGTCTGGCGGCGTAACATCGCGAGCCCCAACCTCCGCATATTTGCACATGGTGCGGGTAAGGCTTGGCGCTAAATATACCTTTCCACGGACCCGCGCATAGTGCGGGAGCCTACAACGGCCCGAGTACGCCCCTTATGTGTGCACGGAGAAAAGAAGACGGAGAAGGGAGAAATTTTAGAACGGGTCACGCTCCACCGCAAAAGCGTGCATTTTCAGTCGATCCCTGAGCGCGAGATCTTGGCTCGAGCCCGAGGCGAGATCCGCTGGGACTCCGACGTACTGCGCACGTCAACGCCCACCTTGTTTCGCCATCGTCGTGTCGGCGCTCAAATACCCGAGTGCCGTCTTCGATGGCGCCCGAGATGCCACCTCGGCGCCACAACGCTCCCAGCTCACGCCCGGGTCCAAAAGATGCACTTTATGCGCCCGGGGTAAATGTAAAATTTATTTTAAAAAAGGGCTGAATTGTAAAAGGCGAAAGCGGGTGCGTTTTCGCGCTTAGGCGCCAAAGTCCATCAACGTGTTATAAGGCGGCGAATTGGCTTGTAGTCAATGGTAAAGAGCGATTCGATGGGGCGTTACTTACACCCAGGATCAAATCACAGTACTCCCACATCTTTTCACAGGATTTTCACAAAAGATTTACGGTGTTATGTATTCAATGGTAGCGGCGTTCCCACGGCGACGAAGCCCAATGGTGGCTTGAGGAATCTCCGAATCTGCCGGGATTGATCGCCGTAGGTGCTCATAGAATTGCCAGGGTTTGCGTGCGTGTATTCATAGCGGTGAGTGTGTCGTGCGTTTTGTGAGTGTCGGCGTTATGCTGTATGTAATTTAAAAAGAAAAAAGAAAAAGGTGTTATAAGGGGCAAAATCGTCATTTTACATTTTCCTTTTAGTACTTAGCAGTAGAAAGTGAAGTTATTTTAAAAGCGGAGGAATATGCTTCTACAAGGATGGAGAATAATATATTTAGTGAAATTAAGTATGTTTGAGTTTTTTAAAAATGAGAATAAGGAGTTGGTCTGGTTCTAAATACTTGGAAGCTACCGGTCCTGTATTTGCGCATTGAAAACTAGAAGAACACTAAATAATACA
The DNA here is from genome assembly GCA_015847255.1 of Hyparrhenia diplandra. Taxonomy (NCBI): domain Eukaryota; kingdom Viridiplantae; phylum Streptophyta; class Magnoliopsida; order Poales; family Poaceae; genus Hyparrhenia; species Hyparrhenia diplandra. The sequence goes on along the minus strand of JADLZK010010100.1, from coordinate 12,733 downwards.
GACACTAGTATGATTGGATGTTAAGAACCCGAAGCCATCTTAGCCATATAAGCATGGATCCACGTTTTGATGATGCGGCCCTACCGGCTTTGGCACAAGCCAAGAAGCAGCGCACGCACTTGAGCCATACCTAATACACGGTGTTGGAGCAATGTGTAGGGTTGTCCCATGAATTATAAAAGCCGATTGACTTTTTTTAACATCAAGTTTAACTACTTTATTTTATTTAAAAATTTGTAAACTTCTACTTCTTGTGTCATGGTATTAATAAACATTCTTTAAAAATAATTTAAATTTGGCTATGTTTGTATATTTTTTTTTTTTGAATAAGTGATCAAATTTGTGATAAAAAAAATCAAGCGTCTTATAACTTAGGGCCGGAGGAAGTACAGTTCAAATCCGTGCTTGCATCACAAATAGCAGATTCAACGCTAAACAGCATCTATTTCAGACTTGCGCTTCCTATCACACAATCTAAGGGAAATCAGCCAAAAAACAATGTAGGAGAACTATGATATTACAGGAAGCTTTTCCGTGCTCACCATACTCGAGTTTAAAGCCCTGTTTAGTTCTAAGAAACTAAGAGATTTAGAAGTAATTTTTTAGTCTTTATTTAGTCTCAATTCACGAACATAAGGATTAGAAAGCTGAATTTTTTATTACATTTGGTCCCTATTTAAAAATAAACTCTTAGGAGGAACTAGGGACTAATTTTATCCCATTTAAGTCATATTTGGTTGAGACTTTTTAGTCTCAGAACTCAAAAGTCTCTTTTAGTCACAAGAAGCAAAGCGGGAAGGAACTTCTTGAATTTAAAGCATTAGTGGTAGTGGGAAAAAGGCCATTATAGTCTTTTTTGTGACTTCTAGGTCTTTTAGTCCTGGAACCAAACAGGTAGGGACTAAAGGCGTTTTTAGTCTCAAAAAAAAAAAGTCTTAGAACCAAAAAACCAAACAGGGCCTTAGTCCTAGTCCATGGATCCAAACATGCCTAAATCCCAATGCACAAATAGAGTTAACTCTGTAACAAGCTCCAATTCTAATCAGCCTTGCGCTAAAGCTTTCAGGAAGTTTTACATTAATCCATTTTATGTATTTAAGAAACTTAAACTCTTCATGGTGTCAGTATTCGCATGGTCATGAGAGTCAATTAAAGAAAAGATAAAACAAAAATGTTAAACTCAAATTTAAACAAAAACATCAAACCAGATAGAGCCTCTGCAAAACCAATATTCTCATTGTTAAACAGGAAACGTCAATCAGATAAGAGCCTCTGCAAGACATGATAGGCAAAAAAAGAAACATGTCCAAGCACTAGACATAATAATTACAAAAGTACAGGTAAATGCGAGGTGTCAACAATTTTTGAAAGTAACTATGGTTATCTCAAAATTTCACAAAAATTAACTGGATCTACCATCAGGAGAAACATAGTTCACAAAAGCATTTTACAGTACATAAATCAGCTCTCTCTTCATGCTCCTTTGCCCTCCCGTTGAACATTCAGACCACCTTGTACACAGCTTTGCGAGGCATCAATTAAACTATGAGCTGAAAAGGTATTGACATCTGTATCAGAAAAATGAAATGATCAACAAATCCCAGAGCAACTCGCTACAATCTGGCAGCAGTGTTGAATCAACAAAAGGAAATTCTAATAAAACTTGCTCCAGATTTTTTCAAGTGGTTCAGCATGCACAAAAAGGGCAAAATATCTTTCTACCTATATGAAGTATAATCAAAACACAGCTTTATGAAAATATGGCAACAACAAAAGATGTTTCTACCTATCAAGTATAATCAGGTATAATCAGAAACACAACTTTATAAAAAACATGGCAGAATTCGCATAACCACACTATGTGCTCTTTTTTTTTCTTTGGGGTGTGTCAAACACTGACCATTAACATCAAACCATCCTGAACAAACTCATTCATATATGATGGGTATTTCTTCTTTATTCATATATATACATCGTTAGTATTGTGCCTTTATCGGTGAAAACTCTTCATAGGAGGGAACCTCCGATAGGCCATGTAGATTACCACCGCAACAAATGCTAGGGTTTGGCGAGTGCTGCGAGGGGTTTTGAATGCAGTAGTAGGAGCGAAGAGGGGAGGATGTTTTGAATTTTGCTTTGGCCTATGACTTGTTGTTAGCGAGAATACCCTCTTTAGAAAGAGGGAATCTCATTTAGTTACCTTTCATAGTGGACGCACTTTCGAGCGAGGATGACTTTATCCTTACAAGAAGGGGAGGATATGAGTGCTTTGCCTAGATTGTAGGTGTTGCACGAGGAGTGTCTTGGTCCCTCAGCACAAACTTGTAGTAAGCGGACTTTCGTTTTTGGTCGCGTGTCCACGGGACAAGCGTGTCAAGATGCGAGGCGAAGTGGTGGAAGAAGAGCGGCCTGATCGTTTTAGGAGGAGGATGCTAGCGAGAGGCCTTGGAAAGAGAGGAGGAAGATGCCGGGGCGATATGTAGGTGAAGATGACAACATGTGTATGCGAGGTGGCCTCGAAGTGTTGGGTGTGAGTAGGGGAGGCAAGAAGGAAAGGCGAAGGACACACTGGTGGTGGAGCGGCGAGGTACAAAGGGCTGTGGGAGAAGAAGGAGTGCTTCAAAAGCGCCTCCATCTCGACAAGAGTGCGAAACCAACATCGAGGGCTATAGGATGCGAGAGCGAAGCAAATGAGCTGTGAGTGTAGCAAGAGTCGAGGGCTTTTGATGACCCTTTACCAGCGGCTAGGCAGAAGAAAGAGAAAAGAACATTTATAGGATCGCTAAGGATACGTGAGAGAAAGACAAAGGGACATAAACCAAATCAAATGCATCAAGGATGGGGCCAGTCGATTCTTCTTTGAAGGGCGAAGGAGATCAAGGCCGGATAGAAATACTTGATAAAAATTCCAATGGGGAGAATGATAGTCCTACCTTTGAGTTTGGGCGACTCATTTGGCGATACTTATAAACGCTTTGTGAGGAGGTTTTGGGGAGGCGGAGATCGAGGGGAGGCTTTGAAGAGGATGAAGGGAGGAGTAAAAGCGATGGGTACGATGGCATCCCCATTGAGGTGTGGGATATGCAGGAGGCGAGGCGGTAGTATGGTGACTAAGCTTTTTAACCATTTTGGTCGAACAAGATGCGAAGAATGGGCCGAAGTATAATAGTACCAATCTTCAGAATAAAGGGAGATGTTCAAAGTTGTACCTAGCTAACTACGGGGGAAAAGGTGATGAGCCATACGGTGAGAAGCTTTGGGAGAGGTTATGAGAGCATAAGCCTCTAAGAGGGCACAAGTGTGACCCAAAACCATTTTGGAGTTCATGCAGGAGGTGACCATGGAAATGATTTTTCTTGAATACCGCAGTTGATGGAAATTTAGGGGCTTGAAGAAGGACTTGCACATGAGGTGCTTATTGCGCCGAGAAGGCATATGACAAAGTACCAGAAAGCGTCATGTGGTGGGCCTTAGAAAAACACAAAGTCCCAACTAAGTACATTACCCTCATCAAGGATATGTACAAGGATCGTTGACATGTGTTCGAACATGTGATAGCGATACGGTGACTTTCCAATTAACATAGGACTACATCAAAAGTGTGTGCAGGCCCTTATTTTTACTCGGTGATGGATGAGGTCACAAGGAATATACGGTGATATCCCTTGGTGTATGCTCTTTCTTGGCGTGATGTGGTGCTAGTAAAGCCGGAAGTAAAAGAGGGGGTAAATAGGAAGTTGGGTGTGGAGCTGCAGCTAGAGTGAAAGGGTTGGGTAGTAGGGCCAAGGCAAGTATATGATGTGCAGCTTTAAGCCCGACTAGGCCGCGAGGATAGGGGCGTCACCACGGATGGATGAGTGGTGGCCAAAAGGATGCACCGGTATTTAGGATCTATCTTCTGGAAAGGATGGCGGCATTGATGAAGATGTTAGACATAGAATCGCGGGCAGGTTGGCTAAAGTGGCGTCAAGCTTAAATCCATGTAACAAGGAGGGTGCACTTGAAGGAAGCTAAAAGGGAAGTTCTATAGGACGGTCGATTAGCTGGCGATGCTATATAGTCTTGAGATGTTGGCCTATAAAAGCGACATGTCCAGCTGACTAAGCGTGGCTGAGATTATGTTATAGCGTTGGTTTTCGCGGGCATACTAGAAGGGATAGAGTTGAATGAAGATATTAGGGATAGAGGTTAGGGGTGGCTCCTATCGAGGAGAAATTGATTCAACATCGGTTGAGATGGTTTGGATATGTTCAGCGGAGGCCTCGGTAGCCGTCACGTAATTGGGGTTCTAGAAGCGGGGTGGATAATGTAAAGAGAGGTAAGAATTAGACCTAGGCCGACACAGGCCGAAGCGGTTAAAGAGACCTTAAAAGGGTGGAATATCTCAAGTTTAGCTTTGGGCGAGGGGCGCATGGAGGCTAGCTATCAAGCGTGCGCGAACCATGACTTTGTTTCCCTTTTCTATCTACCTATCTTTATTTTTTGTCTTGTGCCTTTTTTAAAGTTCTTTTTATCTTTGTTTCATATGGGTTTCATCTCTAGCCTACCCCAACTAGCTTGACCCTAAAGGCTATATGTTGTTGTCGTCGTCGTCGTCGTCATATATACGCGCCGGCATGGGTTCATGTGCCGAGCCCCCAAACTTCCCGTTGCAGTTGTAACACAGCCCCAAGCGATGGCATTCGTCCATCTAAGATGGGAAAAGAGGTGCTTCACCTAACGCCTCTCCACGGACATCGTGACCAGTGCAATCAAGGCAAACATACATCAGCAATGGATGAAGTAGAAGCATTCAACAACTGCTTACGAATGGGCCCAAAAATCACACGTCAATCAAAATTGATATATGAGGAATTTCTCAACAAACTTGTCCCATCACACAATCAAAAGCGGTGTAATACTCCTCTATGGACATCTTATTCAGCTGAAAGAGTTCTTGCATCAATGTAAGCAACATATCACCCCCTGCAAATACTCCTCTATGGACATTTGCTTAGTGGACTCATGGTGCTCAAGACTCATTATCAAAAGAGGCTTCATACTGGAAACGTTGGCACTCATCACGCGGTCATCATCATTAGCCAAAGCTGTCACTGCAGCAGCACCAGAACCATCCTTAGACTTATATCACCTGGAGGAGCATCTGTCAAGTGGGATGCAAGACCATGGCCCCTTAATATAGTTTTGACAGAAAATGCCCATCTTATTTGATAGTTAGGCGGACCACCAAAGCTTCATAGGGAAGACAATAAGATTGGACTATGACATGATTATCTAGAAAAGGCAGCACTTAACAACAGCATACTCAACATCAGTAGAGCAGAGCAGACCCGGCACAGAACAGCATAGAACAGAACACCAAGCAATAGAATGCTGCAGAACAGAGCATGGATGGAACACACCACCAGAGTCTGCAGCGGCAGAACAGGTTATGGACAGAACACACCACTGCAGTCCACAGCAGCAGAACAGAGCACAGCAAAGCACACCGCCAATTGAAAATATGGAAGGTGGCCGGGATGCTGAAGGCCAACTGGGCGTTGGGATGCGATGATTAGATTACAAGCGAATAAGTGAATCCGCGGCGATTCATGGGCAGAGGGGAGGGCGAGTCCGCGGGCAGAGTTACAGGCCAGGTTGCGTGGATAGACTGGGGAAGGGCAGGCGGACAGGGGAAGCATGGCGACTCGATGACAGGCGGCTGCAAAGGCGAAGAGCTGAGGTAATGGGGATGATGATGGGTTGCCGCGAGGCAAAAGGAACACGTGAATGGGCGTGCAGACACAGGCGGCGATGTAGTCATGGCGGAGGAACGCATGGGCGATCCAGCGAGGCGGGCGTGCAGAGGCAACAACAGGCGGGTGGCGGCGGGCCACACCAAAAACAATGGATTGTAAGTGGACTAGATTAGATGACTCTAACCTAGACTTTTTGATGTCACCAAAACACCAACAAGATCAACATGGGTCTAGCAAACTAAATAGCCTGCCTCTAGCAAACTGCAAACCTAATAACTTTCGACATTGTCCCCTGTTTTTAAGTACTCCCTCCATACCAAATTGTAAGTCATTCCAAGAATCTTGTAAAGTCAAAAAGAATTTTAAAAGTTTGACCAAATTTATAAAAAAATTATTATAAAGATTTGTGACATCAAATAGGTATGTTATGAAAATATAATTAATGATAGAATCAATGATACTTAGTTGACATCCTAAATGTTATTATCTTGTCATATAAATTTGGTCAAATTTAAGATCTTTTGACTCTCAAGATTCTTGGAATGATTGTATATTGGGATGGAGGGAGTATATGTCAAAAGTTAGTGCCCACTATCAAAGTATATATCAACATGGATATCCAAATTTCTTTGATTGTGCAGCTAGAGTGAAATTGTCCTGAGGGTTCTGATTTTTTGGGTATATTTATATACTTGCCATATCGGCACATCCTTGTTCTTGGATAATATCGTATCAGCGTATGGCGTATCAGTATCCTATATCAGTGCAACATAGGGCCCTTGGCTCCTTAGTTCATAGCCAAGGACTGTAATAATGGTGCCAGGGTTTTTGCCTGGTGATTAAACCAAAGTAGAAGGGGATGAGATTTAAAGCAGTAGAGGTAGATTAGGGAGATAACTTATTTTTTTTTTGGTTCATTCAAATAGGTTTGCATATAAGTAGAGGTGCCCATCCTCTGGCTGAAGCGTCCAGCCCCTTGACACCTCGATTCTCTCATTAATTCTAATCCCTCAACAAAGCGCACTAACTCCCATTGATGGCTGTGCATGCATCTCCCTAGGTTTTAACCTAACGGCAGCTTAACTACCATTGATTACAGCTGTCTCAGCATGCAGCCATGCACTTCCCGCGGCGTGCCCCCAGGTAGCTGCTGGAGTGCTGGCCATGCATTTCCCCAGGAGGTTGTCAGCCCCACATGACAGTATACGACACTTACAACAAGCTTGTCCTAAATGTCATATATTTGAAAATGGAGGGAGTAATAGTTAATTAGTAACAAAGAAAGAGGTTCATAGACAACTAATGTGAACTAAAATATGAATATAATAGAACTCATGGAATAACCAAGTTGCTGAAACAACAGTTTGCATGTGGAAACAAACTGTTTATTTCATATTATGCAATTAAACCAACATTCACGACAATTTATCTGTTATTCATCTCCATATCCAATAGAAAAAGGCATTCATTCTTATTCAACATTAAAGCACCAGTTCTAACTCATGGATTTATTGAATCCCTGCAACTATGGTAATCAAATATTTACCTTTGGAGCACACAGAAATTGATTGTAATCTGTGAACAAAAGTAAATGACTTCCTTTGCAATTTACTACATTCTTAAAATGGAACAGAAGTTACTCTTCAAAATTAGAAGCTCTGAAACCAGAATTCAATGCTTACCAGGTTCATCTCAGTTTCATAATTCCACAGAAGCCTCATCAGATTCTTCAATAATGTGAAGCTCTTTATGGAATGTAATCAGGAAAAACAGCAACTATATGGCTGGAGAGCTGTTTTAACTTTTAAAAGTACTGCTGCTGTTGGTTCCATATGGTCACAAACAAAAGTTATTATGTTCATTTTTCTGGTTTCTGGCTGTATGGTACCATCTCCTGTTGCCAACAATAACCTGCTGCACAATAGTAACTTTCATTGATATGACTGCCATATATATTTGTTAAAAGGGAAAAGAGTGAAGGTTACTATCTTAGGAAAAATGTGTGCAAGTTTGACAATATGATCTAACAATTTGCAGCAGTACATACAGGTACAATGCTTACTACCTTGAAAAATTTGATTGGACATCTTAAAATATTATTGTTCAAACACAAAATAAAAGACAGCAAAGATGCCTCAATGACATTGCAAATAATGCATTGTTAATGTTAGAGAAGATTCATACAATTAAAAATTCATTGCTCAGTCAATCTAGGAATCTCAAAGGAGACTTTGCCACTAAACTTCAGGTTGGTGATCAGATTGTCACATCTCAAGAGGATAAACAGGATGCTGTTCTGGATTTCTATAATCTACGAGGTTGACTGAAGACAGAGACTATACAATAGACCTTTGCTGCCCTCCATATACAGCAACATGATCTTGCGTCCCATGATGAGCCATTCTTGGAAGAGGAAGCATGGGCAACTACCAAAGGCATGGCATTGAACAAAGCCCCAGGCCAGATAGGTTCACGGGCCGTTTTTTATAGGTCCTCTTGGAACATTATTAAAAAGGTGATGTGCTGCAGGCTTTTCAGCTATTGAGTGTGGTCATGTTTTTCAGATTTAAACTCCTCAACATAGCTTTCATAACTCTGTTACCCAAAAGGCCCATGCAAGCTAAAGACTACAGACCTCAGCTTTGTGAAGTTGGTGACAATAACCTTGGCCAACCCGATTAGCTCCTTTGTTTACATGTTTGATATCTACAAATCAAAGTGCTGTTGTGTGAGCAAGAAATATTCACGATAACTTCTTATTTGTCCAACAAATGGCTAGGAGTCTGCACAAAAGAGCCACATCCACTGAAGTTTTCTAAGGTCTCTGACTTGGTTTCTTGATCTTCTTGTTCTTAGTATTACAACATATGGGTTTTTGGTTAGTGCTTGAGAATCTCATGTCTGCTGTTATCTACTTCCTCAACGCGAATTATTTTGAATGGAGAACCTGGTGAATCTATATCTCATCTCTGAGGACTTTGTCAAGGAGATCCTTTGTCCCCAATGTGGTTTATCCTGGTTACAGATGTTCTTAATGTGAACCATGCTGCTACTAAAATGAATCTGCTACAACCACTTGCTGTCGAAGGCCAAGCACAGGGTTTCTTTCTATGCAGATGATGCAGTAGTATTTCTTAGGCCTTCAAGTGTTGATCACCATATTATCATGCTGGTGCTACAAATTTTTGGTCATGCCTTGGGTCTCAAGACTAACATGACAAGAGGTTCACTGACACCCATTCAATGTTCAGAGAATGATTTAGTTCTCACTTCCAATATTCTGATATGTGCTGTGAGCCTGTGAAAGGTTCCCCTTGCACTTACCTTGGCCTACAGCTCACAATACATAAACCTACAAAGTCAGATCTGTTGCTACTAGTGAATAAGGTCCTCTGTTTTTTTAAGCGTCGCCCTAAAGCATCGCCTAAATGACAAGAAGTGTTCACCTTCCTACGGCGTCGTAGGCGCCCGCGGCTGAAAGTGGTATAGCATCCGCCCTATGTCGGCCCGTCACCTAGTGGTAGAATGGCGTCGAGGCGGGGCCTATCACATACGCCCTTGGGGCCTTGAGAAGGCGATGGGCTGGGGAAGGGCGCCAAAATGGCTCGTGGCCCCGCGGGAAATTGCCAGCGCCCGCCAAAACCAATCGTGTCCACGGGAATCGAGCAGGCCGGGATAGATAGGCCCGCGGGGAATCTTGCGCCATTTATAGTGACCCTTGGCGAGGGAAAGCGGCCAGGCCCGGACCTCAAGCTATGCCAGCTGCGCCCCACCCACCCGGCCCGTCGTCTCGCGCCGAGGCGGCCCTGCAATCCATCGCCCAGCGTCGAGTGGAAGCGTCGCTTGTCGCCAGTCAGCGTCGACCTAACCATCTCCATCGGATATCCGCCCCTCACATTCGCTAAAACACTACGCCTCACTTTGATATGTCCACGCCTCTCTCTGCATGTACTCTACTCTCTAAATATAGTATATTTTGTATGCCTTAGTGCTCCATGTCCAGCTGCCTCCCTGCGCACATACTCTGTTTCTTCATAAATATAGTATGATGTATGCCTTAGTGCTCCTGCCCTGTTCCTAGGTGCTCTGTTCTGCTCAATTTTGTATGTAGTATGAACATCCCTCTATTTGTGTGTGTTATATTTGTCTGCTCTCTAAATAGTAGGGAACACAGGCTCAAAATTAGGAAATAAACAAAGGTATATATGTATTTGCACTAGTATATAAAATTCTAGTTTACAACGCATTATGATGTGAATATGGCTTAGCCTAGGCATCTGCCACAAGCGCCTAAGCGTTGTGAAGGAAGGTCGGGCACAGCCTGCTTGCCGCAAAAACATTGATAAGATGCATGATCATCTTCTAGGTTGGAAGTCTGCTCTCGCATGAACAGGGGTGGAAGATTAATCATAGTAGTTATCATGTTGACGAACACTACTATCCATTACCTGAATGCTTTGGATTTGCCAAAATGACTGTTTAAAGCAATTGACAAAAGCGAAGAGGGTTTCTTTAGACAGGTCAGGAGCAGGACAATGGTAAATTATCCTAGTTTCTTGGGAGAAGATTTATTTCCCTTTGCAGTATGGCGGGCTGGGTATACATAAACTCGAAGCTTTGAGTGGGGTTCTCGCGTTATCAAGTGTCTGCATATTGGGCCTTAGGAAATCTATAAAATACTGGAAAGATGGGTGGCTACAAAAAATACTATGGCTGAGCAGTTTGGTTCCTAAAAAGGATAATGGAGGCTAGGATAGTTTGCTCAAGGTCCTCAACGAATTGTTGATAGGTGAAAAGATATTAGAGATGGTCAAATATTTGCAGGTCAGGATATGGTTGATGGGGGTATTTTTTGACAATATACACCTGACCAATTTTGTTGGAAGCTGACAAAATCCGGCACCTACTGTAGCAAGTCAGCCTAAGCTGTTTTTTTTCTAGGAACCATCCGACTTTCTCCTTGGGAAGGATTTGGAGAGTTGGGCTCCACTAAAATACAGATTCTTCATCTGGCTATGCATCAACAACAGTTGATGGGCGGTGTCGACTAGCCAAACATAGGTTGACCCACCCGCCAGCCTGCACTTATAATGTCTTGCCAATTGACCAGTCCCACCACTTGTGTAGCATGATCTTGATGAACTAATCCACTATCACAAAAATTTTGATTCATGTAGCCATCGGTATGGAACTATTATAGTCATGTGGTTAATACCTTGCCTTTGCCTGCAGTGCCTCCACATTTTTAGCAACCATTGGCTCTCTTGGCTACCCAGTAATCATCAGTGTATCTACCTTTAGCTACTTTAATGTTTGCAAACCAACAGAAGGGAAATAATGTTTCATTTCATCAAAGGTCACAAAGGGAAAGAAGCTGTAGTTATTGTCCCAGCAAATTAGGTGGTGGTATGGGGAAATGGGGGTAAGAATACTCCCTTTGTTTCAAAATATTTGTTCATAGCCCACGAGTAGCTGATCCAAGTATTTGCTCATTAGGGATACCAGAATGTAATTATAGTAATACTTCCACTCCCACCCCTAACTAAATACCTTAATGTAAAGAGAAATGAGGTGTATTTAACATATAATATAATAGGGGTAGGGGTATGGATAGTCATCTTATATTATTTTTTCCTCTTGGACCTATAGTATATGTCCCTAGATAAATGCATGTTAGAACAGAGGGACTAAGTTGCAAAGTTGTTGATAAATTGCAAGAAGACTAGGCATGAGTTAGTGAAAGGCTAAAGGCACTCCTTTAGTAGCCTGCAGAGGCAAAAAAAATAGCACAGAAAGCTGGTATGGTGACCTACATGAGGGAAAGAACTAAATGGCCTTAGTGACAATGTGATATTGTCTTATGGCCTTCCATGAATTAATACATATTTGTAACATCATCCTGACCTCAGATGGCATTTCCCAACGGCATTTTGCTTCTTTAACATCTTTTCAATGGCATATAACTAGCATTTACTTGGGCAACATGAAATTGCACTGGATGTTCTTCAAATGCAGAATGACATAAAAGGCATTAGTTAAAAAGAAATTTGTACCTCAGAATGGCACAAGCAGTCTATTTCATTAAGACCACCCCATTACAACCATGATCTGCATCTATGCCTTCCCATCACACATGTTTCCGAACCACAACATATTCATCTTTGCCAACTTGCTTGAGCTCCTTCTGCTATACTTCTTATAGGGATCCACCAAACCATCCTGTTGTGTAATCACATGAGGACCTTTTCTTTTGGCTTTCATGCTCTCCCTCAGTGTGTTTTACCTTTCACACATTCCAGTGCAAGAACAACTGTGACAGACGAACTAGAACTCCTAAGTCTCTTCAAAACCCTGTTGCAACCTGGTTCTTCTTCTTCAAGCTCAGTTCTGCAAATCTCTGACTTTTGTTGCAAATCCTACCACCAGCCCCATCCATTCTTCCCTTGCACTGGCTCCACTTAAACCACCACCAGATGAATTACCCGAACGTGAAATCCTCTGTGACCCATTCATTTGCCAGGTGCAGCTGCAAAGGCTAACTCTTCGTCATAGAACCGGAACACCACTGTTCCCCTACCAGCCACTATACCAACAGCGTTGTTCCCCGCTTGAAGCCAACGCTTCACCTCCACCTTCTCAGGCGTTCTCCCCAACATCAGTGCGTCCCAAGCTAGCCTCGAATTCAGCCCAGTTGAAGCCCCGGTTGCTTTCGATCTCACGGTGGGGCAACAATCACACTGAGAGAAATCCTCCATCGACCGGCTGGATCACGGTCGTGCGGTGTGCGGCGGGGATACAGGATCGGTGGACGCCGCGCTTCTGCAGCGGCGGCAGACTGACCAGGGAGTCCTCAGGCGGCAGGTTGTCGAGGGAGAGGCAGTAGGGCATACAGCAGCCGGAGCGGACGAGGGAGAAGGCATTCGTCACAGAGGAGGACGACGCGCCGCCTTAGGGAGCTCAGAGTGGGCGGACCGGGCGGCGCTTTGGACCTGGGC